>QXTE01000032.1:9375676-9485251 GCA_003942145.1 Platysternon megacephalum
GGGCCGCATCACTGACACGCCCCCTTGCTGCCCCGGCCCCACCCCTACTCCACCCCTTCCATGAGGCCCCGCCCCTGCCCTGTCTCTTCACCTCCTCCCCTAAGTGCGCGGCTCCCCGCTCCTCCCCCCTCCCCTCCTGGAAAGTGCAAAACACACACTTAGTTAGATTTACTTCTGTTAAAGCCCCCTCCCCCCCTGCTCTGCCTCTTCCAGGGGTGGCAGGTTTGTAGAACCTGCCCCCCCCCCAAACTCCACCCCCACCTGCCTAAGGCTCTGGGAGGGAGTTTGGGTGGGGGAGGGGGTCTGGAGTGCAGGCTCTGGGATGGCGTTTGGGTGCTTGGTGCAGGCTCCAGGCTGCGGCAGGGGGTGGGGGTGCAGGCTTTGGGACGAAGTTTGGGGATAGGAGAGGGCGCAGGGGTGAGGGCTGTGGGGCTGGGGATGAGGGGTTTGGGGCATTGGAGAGGCTCGGTGCATTGGAGAGAGTCTCAGGACTAGGGCAGAAGGGCAGGGGAATGGCAGCTTGCCCTGGCCCTAGTGAAGGGGGGCACTAGGACCCTGCGGCAGCAGGTGATGCCAGAAGCCGGCAGAGCAGAGCAGAGTCAGCGTGAGGGGGCAGCAAGTGGGGGCCGGGAGACACTGGGGGAGGCGCGTGGGGGCAGCAGGCGGGGCCGGGGGAGAGACCCGGCCCCAAACATTGGGGAGCAGCGCGCGGGGAGCTTAGCAGGCACAGAAAATAACTCGGGGAGTGGTGCGGGGGTGAGGGGAGTTTGGCGGCGACAGGAAGTAACTGGGGGAGCTTGGCGGGCTGCAGGGAAGAGCTCCGCAGGCCGCATGTTTGAGACCCCTGCACTAACGGCACATAAATATCCACACAGCCAGACACTCTCACTCACTCTCTCTGCCTCCGGCCACAGCTGCACAAACTATTCCCAACAGCTTCCTGCCCCCCAGTCTCTAGAGACAGCATTATCAGCACATTACCAGCCAAGAAGGTGAAAACAAGAGAATGGAACTAGTAAGTGGGGTGGGGGGGAATAAAATGAAAGATACACAGCAGCTGGTTAGTGAGACTTGACTTTCAACTCTAATCTCAGCTTGTGCAGTAGTCTATGGGGGAGAAATGCCACAATTTGCATGACAAGAGCCAAGTGAACTGAATGGTGGCAAATCAATTCTGCAAAAGGAGATAAGGCACAATATACCTAATGTATTAGCAGAAAGGTAGACATTCAATTCCCATAATGTCAGATGATATTGATTAAAACTGACACTTTTTTATTCCTCCTCCACTTAGGCCTCAGAAACAACAAAGCCTTATAAAGACACATTTGTCTTACACCAATGTAAATATACTTCAGTGTTAAAGAGGATGATGTAAACTCCACCTCCATTAAAAGTGCAGTCCTAGGAACTTGGAAAGGCAGAACTGTCTAGTGTGTTATAAAGAAGCAAGGATATTGAGCTCACTAATGAGTTCAGTGACTAACGTATCTGTCAATGAAGGAACTGCAAAAAATACAGCTGCAAAGATGTACTGGAATTTTTTAATGAATGTGATCACAACTGTTTGGAATTTTTTAATCTTTGAACAACTTGGACAAATAAAGTTCCCTTATCTTCTCTTTGTAATAACCACACAATCCTCCTTTGGCTCACTGAGTAGCCAGGGGATGGGGGCACAAGAATTGCCTAGAAGGTATTTTTTAAACACACTGATTATTAAAGAGCTTTTTTACATTCAGTTAAACAAAAGCCCCCTTCTTTCTTTTCCCCATTCACACATGATTCCCTAAACTTGGACATGCTTGGACTTTATCTTTAATATTGCTGTTGAGTTTAATAACCTTCACTGTAACTGCTGAATTTAATAAACTAGGAGATATTCTAAAAATGTGCACCTGTCTTCTGTAATTAAAAGCAATTATCTTCATCTCTAGCAAGCACCCCAATTTAATTATCTCATTAAATAGTCTAATTTTTAAAGCAGACATTACATCTATATCTGATTTATTGATCTGACAAGGTAAGTGTATTGCAGAAGAAAAAAGTGAGTGTCCACCAATAACACTGCGATCAGTTTATAAGGAAAAGGTGTTGGGGGAATTGGAGACAGGAGAAATAGGAAATTCATGAAGAATACTTGAAAAAAAATCTATGGCAGTTTTAATAAAAATCAATCCCATCTATTTTATATTGCAATATTTCTTTGACAAAGAAGTTTAATTATTAAGCTTAATCATATTATTTACAGTGTTACATGACACCAAGGATATATTATGAGTAATGACCCATTCGAAGGTCAGAGACAGGACTTGGGCGGTTTTACCTCTATGTAGGGTTATACAACGAGACCTAGCCCTGTCTGAACTATAGTTTCCACCCCTGCTACCTCCAGTGGAGAATTCCAGGTCTCACTTTTGCCAGCATAGATGTAGCTAAGGAGCATTTTTCCTCCCCAAACACATCCAAGCAAGAAGCAGCCAAAATACAGCTAGTGCCTCCTTGAGCACCAAGCTGGTTAGCTGGCCAACATGCCTGTTGGTGTTCTTGGACTCCAACCCCATGCCCCAACCCTCTTCATGTTCTGGCTAGAGTGACATGTCAGGTACTGGAGTCTCACTGGCTCCTTTTAAAGGGCCTACTCCTGAGAGCATCCACAACAGCCACTGAAGTTTGAGAGTTGAGAGTGCTCAGCTCCTCTCAGGATCCCTCTGGCTGTAAAGGAGTAGCAGAACCTCTCTTGTCCCAAGTAGTACTGGGAAGTGATGAGTATCAATCTGCCCCCAGCACCCACAGAGGGATTCTGCATGCCTCTGACCTGCAGAGGCAGAATGCCAGAATGTCACTGCTTAAGCACTACATTAAGCACAACCCTAGCCATGCTAGGCTGAAAGCACCCAACTGATGCTTAATAATAGCACTCCTCTCACAAAGGGTGTCAGGCTGATCAGATTTTGTAACTAACCTGAGCACAGGCAGAGTGCCATTCAGTCCCCTAAAGTAAAAACATTATGAGACATTACACTTTGCCATGCAGTCTTTGCAGTGGTTCAGCTGTCAATCTCTTTCATTCTAGCATGAAAGGAAACAAATCTTTTGGGTTTAAACAGCAAGGAGATAAGAAATCCAAGGACACAAAGTGTCACAGGAGATGGGAACTGAACAATTTATATATGTAGCATGGAACAAAAAGAAGGTTTTGCTTTACCAGTTTGTTCTGGACAGTTCCCTGGAGAAACAAGCCTTTTCAAAAATCCTCCACAAATAATAGTTTTCTTAACAAATATTGCAAGGTTTGAGCTAATGTGATTTCTGAATGGGCTGTGAATGTAGACAAAAATATACTACTGCTGAGTGATTATTTTTCAGTAGACAAAATTCTCAACCTTTTGCTTCCAAATATTAAGCTTTAGATTTACAGAACATGTTAATTTATTGTAGCAGCCTAGCCTTTAACTAGATTCAAAAGCATCTCAGTGTTTATATTTCAGATTTCAAAATCTTTCTGATCTGCTGATGTAAAGAGTTTTTTACCTTCAGAATGTGGTGTTGGAGTTTTTTAAAGATAATCCTTAACAGTCTAGAAGCTCAAAATGTTGGGCTTTATAGCACAGGAAAAGCAACATCCCACCATTACCATCAATATCTTGACAAAACCTTTGTAAGTCTTTAGAGGGGAAATATGCAACTGTACCACTTCCAGCAAGTACCAGCTTAGCATGAGAGACAAGGAACAACTCTAGCAAATGAAATATATTCTGGGGGAAAAAAAATACAGTCCAAAATTCATTAAAGGATGCTGAGTAAACGAGTATGAACAAAAGGAATTACACGCTAGGATGTTTTCAGACAAGAACTGGTTGAATAATTTGTGATAAATATTTATGACAAATTTCTCTTTTTTCTGTTAATAAATTGCTGAGAGTAGGCAATGCTTTATTCACAGTTATTAGCCAGAACACCACTGTGGGTAATGTTTGGTCTGTAGATTGTTCATGAGCAGCTCCTTTGGAGCATTTGAAATTCAGCAGGATTTGTTAGTTTTGATTGGACATGCATTGCATGATATTTTTCTTCTTCCTGATTCTTTGAATATAACTCTTGGCATCAAGTTTCTAGTATGATGCTCATATACATATTCAGCTTTCATTTTCTGCTGCTAGTCCCTCAAGGGATCATTTTTGTTCTGTGTTTGTACAGTGGAGTCCTGATCGATGACTGGGCCTCCTATGCACTACTACAATAATAATATTTTTGATTACATTTCATTCTTTCTGTAAACATTCCGGACAGTGAGCTCCTTTGCTAGATTAGAAGCCCAGGCCTTTCACAGCATAAATATGTTTGTGGACTTGTGTGGACAATTAAGCATGGGTGCAACCATTTGCGAGAACGGACCCTTAGCAAACAGCAAGCAGATAAACAAAACACAAAAAGGAGCATAAGAACAAAGCAAATTCATTCAAAAATCCATAAGGACATTCATGCATTCCCCTTCTTTACTAATGACATTTGCACTGAAATATCAGCTGACTTTCACACTGTAAATCATAGAATCCTAGGACTAGAAGGGACCTCAAGATAGGGCCGTCCCTTGGCATACGCAGCATACGCAGCTGCGTAAGGCACCATGAAATTTGGGGCACTAAATTGCCCCAAATTTCATGGTGCCCTAGGCAGCTGCGTGCTGCATACGCGGCAACACCAGCCCTGGTGACCAGCCCTATCCCTTGGCCGGTCCCCCCGCGGGCTGCGCCCACTACAAGGGGCAGGGCCGTCCCTAAGGGGATGTGGGGCCCCAGACAACTCCCTCCGCCCTGCCTCTTAACCTTCCCCCCTGCTCTGCCCCCATTCCACCTCTTCCCCCAGCGACCCCGCACTCACTGGCAGCAGTGGGAAGCGGAGCAACCCGGCCCCAGCCTGCTCTACTCCGCCAGCTCCCAGCCGTGGCACTCCACTTCCCGCCGCCGGTGAGTGCAGGAAAGGATCACTCCCAGCACTCACCAGCGGTGGGAAGCGGAGCGACGCAACCCCAGCCCACTCCGCCTCCCTTGCCCCGGCCCCAGCCATGTCACTCGGGTTGGGGAAAGGACCGCCCCCAGCTCTCACTGGTGGCGGGAAGCAGAGCGCCGCGGCTGGGAGCTGGCAGAGTAGAGCGGGCTGAGGCCAGACTGCTCCGCTTCCTGCCGCTGCTGGTGAGTGGGGGGATCATGCCCCTCCCCTGAGCGACACGGCTGAGGGCAAGGCAAGGGAAGGGGAGCGGGCTGCTCCCGGCCCCCCGCTAATCCCAAAAGTGGCCACCCACAGCTCCTGCCTCCCGACCCTCGTGTGTGGGAGGGGGAGAAGAGGGAGGCCTGGGGCTGCCAAATGGCATGGGATGGCCCTGCCTCAAGAGGTCATCTAGTGCAGTCCCCAGCACTCATGCCAGGACTAAGTATTATCTAGATCATCCCTGACAGGTGTTAGTCTAACCTGCTCTTAGTCTCCAATGATGGAGTTTCCACAACCTCACTAGGCAATTTATTCCAGTGCTTACCTATCCTGACAGTTAGGAAGTTTTTCCTGATATCCAGCTTAAAAACTGTCCTTGCTGCAATTTAAGCCCATTGCTTCTTGTCCTATCCTCAGATGTTAAGGAGAACAATTCCCATCCCACCCTTCTCCTTGTAACAACCTTTTATGTATTTGAAAACTTATCATGATCCCCTCAAGTCTTCCCTTCTCCAGACTAAACAAACCCAATTTTTTCTTCAATCTTCCCTCATAGGTCATGTCTTCTAGACCTTTAATCATTTTTGTTGCTCTTCTCTGTACTCCTTCCTGGGCAGTCATTTCTCATTTTGTATGTGTGCAACTGATCCTTCCTTCCTAAGTGGAGTACTTTGCATTTGTCCCTACTGAATTTCATCCTATTTACTTCAGACCATTTCTCCAGATCATTTTGAATTTTAATCCTATCTTCCAAAGCACTTGTAACCCCTCCCAGTTTGGTATCATCCACAAACTTTATAAGTATACTCTCTATGCCATTATCTTAATCACTGATGAAGATATTGAACAGAACCAGATCCAGAACTGATCCCTGTGGGACCCCACTCAATATACCCTTACAGCTTGACTGTGAACCACTGATAACTTTTTGGAAAAAAACTGTTCCCAGAGAGTAGTTATGCACATACCTTATAGTAGCTCCATCTAGGTTGTATTTCCCTACTTATTGTATGAGAAGGTCATGCGAGACAGTATCAAAAGCCTTTCTAAAGTCAAGATATACCATATCTACTGCTTTCTCCCTATCCACCACTCTTATTACCCTGTCAAAGAAAGGTATTAGGTTCGTTTGACACGATTTGTTCTTAACAAATCCATGCAGACTGTACTTGTCACTTTATTATATTCTAGGTGTTTGCAAATTGATTGCTTAATTATTGGCTCCATTATCTTTTCGGGTACTGAAGTTAAACTGACTGGTCTGTAATTCTCCGGGTTGTCCTTATTCCCATTTTTATAGACTGGCACTATATTTGCCCTTTTCCAGTCCTCTGGAATCTTTCCCATCTTCCATGACTTTTCAAAGTAATTGCTAATGGCTCAGATATCTCCTCAGTCAGCTCCTTAAGTATTCTAGGATGTATTTCATCACGCCCTGGTGACTTTACTTAGACAAGTTCGAGGTCTTCATTTTTAAACTTGGTCTCTCCCTATTTTAGCCTCTAATCCCAATTCATTTTCAGTGGCATTCACTATGTTACACATCCAATCATTACTAACCTTTTTGGTGAATACAAACTAAAGTCTCATTTAGCACTTCTGCCATTTCCACATTTTCTGTTATTGTTTTTCCTTCCTCATTGAGTAACGGTTTTGTAAGATGTGCCCTGGAATGATACTACTTCTACCCATCCTCCTGGAATCATCAGGTTTATTAGCTCACAGTAAGTTAAATCACTTGAGTCCTGGGTATACAATACGCTAGCAGAGAAACTGCAATACAAACCATAATGCCTGCAGGACATTCAACCTTCATGATTCTCAGTTTATTGCTCATCTATTATAATGGAGTTGTGCTTCTCCAAGGAATTGTGTTCTTCTAAAAACTGCAAACTGATCTCTTGTATTATTACTGCATACAGCTTTACAAACCAAATTCAACAGAGTTGAGTTTCTTTATTTGGCATAGTCAACTGTAATACTAACACCAAGAATTCTAGAAGAGAAAAATATGATTTTTCCCCTTTTTGCAATTCCTTCCTTTTTAAAATGTTTTTAAATAAAGATAAGGTGGCATCTAGTTTTAAAATATTTGAGTAAAGATTTACACATAAGAGAAAGCAGCAGAACTTTGAAAATTTTTGTCCAGCAATAGCAACCTCTTTGATAAAAATTCCAATCCCCTCTACATATGGGCCTTACAATTAACGATAACAGTTTTCTAAAACTATTAAAGAAATTTGATGTGTATTATAATTAGGGCCCGATCAAATTCACAGCCATGAAAAAACGTGTCATGGACCGTGAAATCTGGTCTTTTGTGTGCTTTTAACCCTATACTATACAAATTTCATAGGGGAGACCACCGTTTCTCAAATTGGGGGTCCTGACCCAAAAGGGAGTTGCAGGGAGGGTCACAAGGTTATTTAAGGGGGTCATAGTATTGCCACCCTTACTTCTGTGCTACCTTCAGAGCTGGATGGCCGGAGAGCCATGGCCAGATGCCCAGCTCTGAAGGCAGCACCCCATCAGCAGCCATGCAGAAGGGTGGCAATACCATACCAGGCCACCCTTACTTTCGTGCAGGGCCAGATTAACTTTTTGTGGGCCCGGCGCCAAACATATTTGTGGGCAACCATTGGGGAAATAGGACATGTGATGGGGCGGTCCACAGAGTGAGGGGCCGGTTGGGGGCAATGAGGCACAGCGCAGTGTGAGTGGCCCCACTCAGCCCAGCACAAGATCACTGTTTACAAACTCACAACTTCTAGATGCACACTGGCCTGCCCAGCCCTGCACTGCCAGCATGCCCCTTCCACATTGCCCCCCTGCCCAGTGCCCTGCCCTTATGCCCAGTGCCCCCTCACCCAGAGACTTCCCCCACAGATCCCTATGCCCACTGTCACAACCCAATGGCCCCCTCCCTCAGGGAGTCCCCTGGGGAGGCAGATCAGCATTGTATGTTGCTAACGCTGTTGTAAGCATCGCAACACATTTCGGGAAGGGTTAAAGGTATGAATGCAGAACGAAAGGTTTCTTTACAGGCGGCGAAAGGCCAGAGGGGGAGGAAAGGAGAAAAGAACAGGTTAACTTGATGTTCCAGCTAAACCCGAAGATAAGGAGCTGACTCCAGCCCAAGGCCATTGCACACACACTGCTACCTGCCAAGAAAGAAGAGGGGAGGAGTCCACCCCCCCGACCAGCCATGAGAAAGAGTTGCTGAACAAAATTGCAGGGCCCAGAAATACCCCACAAAGACCCCCCACTGCCATCCCCAGAGACACACTCTCCCCGCCCTGCCTGCCCCCCAGCCACACTCACCGGCCCACTGGGCGGGGGCTATTTGCCTTGCCTGGGTTGAGCCAGCATCGCAGCTGGGGCCGGTCGGGGATCAGAGTGGGAGGGGCCTTCCCAGGCCAGGCTCCCTCAGAACCCCCTTGCCTGGGGCCCAGATGAGCCCCCCCACCCATGTTGGCTGAGAATGACCCAGGCCCTGCACTGGTCCCAGGTGGCTCAGCCCCAGGAGGTGGCAGGCAGAGCAAGACCGCCCGTAGCAGGAACCACGCTGGGGAGCAGGGCAGGCAGACTCCTGTGGGATGTGACCCCTGACAGCCCCTCAGCCCAGCCAGCAGAGGAGCAAGTGGGCGGAGGGGATGGGGCAGGGGCGGGGATACCTGGGCTGGCCGGACAGCAGAGAGGAGCACGGGGGAGGGGCTGGAGAGGAGCGAGCCTGCGGTGGCCCCCCGGCTGGCAGCACAAGTGAAGTGCAGCGCCCGGCCAGCTGACAAGTCCCTGTAGAGCATGGGCCTGGTGCCATTGTAAACCCAGTACTGCTTCCGTGCTACTGCCTTCAGAGCTGGGCGGCCAGAGAGTGCCTGCTGACTGAGGGCCCAGCTCTGCAGGCAGCAGCACAGAACTAAGGGTGGAAATACCATACCATGCCATCCTTACTTCTGCGCTGCTGCTGGCGGCGGCTGTGCCTTCAGAGCTGGGCTCCTGCCCAGCAGCATCCACTCTGCGGCCGCCCAGCTCTGATGGCAGCACCGCCGCCCGCAGCAGCAGAGAAGTATGGGTAGCATTACCACCAACACCCCCTCTACAGTAACCTTGAGACCACTTCCCCCTTCTTCCCCCCCAACCTCCTTTTTGTGTCAGGACCCCTACAATTACAGCACCGTGAAATTTCAGATTTAAATAGCTGAAATCATGAAATTTACATTTTTAAAAAGTATTATGACCATGAAATTGATCAAAATGGACCATGAATTTGGTAGGGCCCCAATTATAATCTTCAAATTACATTAATATAAAGTTGTATAAGTCTTAAGGTGATTATATATAGATCTATATCCCCAAAACTTAGGAACCCCATGAGCGGAGGAACAAAAAGTTACAGCCTTGCCAACCCATTAACAGTATTGGGCCTGATTCTTCTCACACTCTAGTGAGAATCAGAGGTAACTCCACTGAAGTTGATGGAATTAAACAGGTGTAAATTAAAGAGCAGAATCAGGCTCATCGCTGGTAGCTCAAGAGATCGGATGATTTCTGATAGTTTATGTAGAACTTGTATCACTCCCAACAGCTGAGTAAATACCCACCCTGTATCTAATGTACTGGAAAGTTGAAAGGGGTGGGTTGGTAAGAGGATCTCTTTCTTACAAAAGCAGCCCCCAAAAAGAAAAAGCTAGAGAACCACTGATCGAATGGAGCACTGCTGATAATCTGGGATTGAACAGTATTATTGCTGGATGTAAATGATATCAGGTTTCAAATTGCCTTTCCATGCTTTGTTATGATTTTAAGAAAATAATTTCAGAAAATAGAAATGGGAGAGAAAAGTGATCCCATTAGTTCTTGTTATGCTGGTGCGATGACATCTTGCTATCTCATACTGGCCTCGCCATTGGGTGTGGAAGTGAGTTATTGCAGCTCAAACTCATTATTTTCTTTGATCATGAAAAGAATAGGATTTGGATGCAGGTATAGCACAATTGGGAAGAACAGCTGTTTCACTCGCTTTTATGCCACCGTTCCTGCCCCCTCTTATGCCTGCTAAGGAGAATGCTGCAGAGCTGTTCAATAGCAGGTGTCAATCTGATCAGTGGTGCAATCAAACTAAAAGTGAAGTGAAGGGCGGCGTTAATAAAATAATGAAAGATGAAAAATTACATAACCCCCTTTTCTCCACTGTCCATGCGACTTCACCAACAACACTAAGTGCCTTGCTTCGGAATTACCGGTACATCATGATTCTTGCCCTTTTAGGCCAGTGGAAGTTCAGTCTCTTCTGGAGGAATTATTCCTTCTGGCTGAGAATGACCCTGTTTATATGGCTCTGTTACACCTCAAGCAGCTAACAAAAGGAGCCTATTAGCTTTGAGAGAGAGATTAGGGAAGTTGCAGTCACCCAGCTGCAGGGTGAGTGCTGCATATGTAGCTGTTCACAGAGAAGGGAATACTGAGAACAAAGTGGCAGGTCAGAGGGATGGAAGGAAGAAAATCAGCCCCTTAGCTCTGGACTACTGCCAATCTCATTTGTATGATGCCTTGAGCTCTGAACTTCCAAAATAATAAGTTCACTTTATGCATTGAAAAAGAAATCAGTTGTCAAAAATAACTTCTCAACCACACATGGAGATCTCTCTCTCTGAAAATTGTGTGTGGTGCATAAAATCAAACACAGTGTCCCTGTATCGATGCAGTTTTATAATGGGTCATATGGAAATGTAAAATAATACACACAGAGTAAATGATCCAGTCTGTAGATTTAAGAAATTGAAATATCAGCTATACAGTAACTGATCCTACTTACAGAAGTATCAAAGAAATCCATTATATTGTGGGCTTAGAGCAGACATTCTTAAATCTTTGTCCTTATCCAAAAATCACATTCTCACGGGTAATTCCCTAATGGAAAATTTAATGTACTGCGCTACCAACAATAAGAGCATCTTGAATCTTTTCCCCCTATCCTCCCCCCCCCACACACACACACTTTAGATGCACTGAAATGGTTTCACTTGTCAATTATAAATATCTTTCCAGCTTTGACTGAACATGTATTATTCTACTGAAGGTTTCTTGAGCAGCACCAAGCACAGTAATTTAAAAAAAACTAGACGTAAAAAAAAAAAAATCAAAGCACTAAAAAGTCAAAGAGTGGTCACAGTGAATCTGCAATTTTCTGGTGCATCATTCTGCATCAGATGAGTAATCCATTGTTTGGGGCCATCTCCAAGAAAGGGCCATCTGCTCTCAACATGACTCTGTTCGTGGCACCTGCACAGAAATTTACCTTTTCTGTAAGACCTTAGGGAAAAACAAATAAAAGGTCTCTAAAAATGGCAAAGCCAATAAATAGCATAAACTGCTAAACTTGGAATGATCGCTAAAATAAACCGTTTGCACTGCTTCCGAATGTTTAACTTGCATTAGCTGCCTTCTGACATGCATGACAGTGCCATTTGGCATGGAAGAAACAAGAGATTATCAACAGAAACTGGATTTTTGCAATGAGATCAAAACATGAAAAATATTTCTCACACACACACACACACACACAGCGTGCACCAACTTTGCTGTTATCCAAAACAGTGATAGGGTACAAAGACTGTCCATTCACTTATTTGGCACATAGCTATAAAGATTTAATTTAAAAAAAACAAATACCTCATCATTCACTCATGGAAACAAGGGACTATATTCTCCTCTTACTTAAAGTGGTTTTATACCAATGCAACCCCACTGATTTCAATGTCATTATTCTTTATTTACACCACAGTAAATGCAAAACAAAGCAGGCCCAAAGAATTCAGCGCTGTAAATTCCACTCAAATCACATCTGCATGTTCTGGCAATATCCAGAATGCTATATCCCCCAAAGCCCTATCCATTTGAAAGGTAATGCAATTTAATCTATCTGAAAAGTTTCCCATTTACTTTTTTAAAAAAATCTATTCTATTTATTATCCTTTGCCCCATCTCCAAAGGCATATGATGATATCATCTTACTACTTACAATAATAATGGCTTCATGAAACTCAGAAGACAAGTTTAGCAGAAACTGAGTGTTCACTCTGCTTCTACAAGATAGAATTCAGGACTTCATCCAAAAGCCATAAGAACCATTTTCTGGCCCCATGATTCCCAGAAAGCTCCTCACACTGTTAACTTAGTGGAAAAGAACATACACCAAAAAAATTCAGCAAAAATTGCTCCCATGTGAAATTTCTCCATTAATTTCAGCAGTGTTACACCTGGGAGGAACTTTATTGATCAGTACTTTGTGGCCAAGATTTTCAAGTGACTAGTCATTTTGGGGTGCTATTTTTAAGATACCTTACAGGAGCCTAATCTTCAGAAAGTGCTGACACCCATGGAGCCCCTCAATGCCAACTGGCAGAGAGCACACCATACCATAAGTCACATGAGGCCTGATACTCTCACTGCCCCAACACAATGTTGTCAATCTGTATCTAAAAATGTTCATGTAAGGTATTGTATGCCAACTGGTAACATGCTGGTCATTAATATTATTGCGTCATGTATGTACGGGAGGTGCATGAAGAATTATGGATGTGTGCTGGAAACATGGTCTTAAAGCATGCATAATCCTAGCCCGCCCTAAACAAAGGAATGCTGTTTTGCCTGCTTGTCTGGGTCTCCAGTTTAAATTGAGCAAGGTGAGGCCAGAAACAATGGAAATATATTTACATATACAAAGCCATCAAACTAGCAAATAGGAGAGATGACCACGTAATGATCATGATGGGGGAAATAGAGGCTGTACCCCCAGGAATCCTTCCTGGCTCTTGAAACAGACAATGGACTTTGGGAAATACAAGCAGAAACTGAAAGCCATTTTGGCATCCATCAGCTAAGGGACACAAAAGGCCAGAGCTCTTGAAATCTGGAAAGGTGGGTCCTTCATCCAAGGGAGTTGAAGTCTCTGGGAACTGACTATAGGTGAGAAACCATCTTAGGCAAAGATTGCAACTTGCTGAGGGTTAAGTTTTAGGCATTATGAAGCATGTTTGGTTTGTAACCTTTCATATCTTCAACATTTACTGGAAATCACATAGGTTATGTTCTTTGGTAATACACTTATTAATTTATTACAAAACCATCTCAGTGCTATTACATTGAAGTGAAGTGTGGGTCTTCAGCCAGCCTACCAGGCTGATGTGTGCTTTGTCTCTTTGGAGGCAGCTAACTTCAGTGAGTGTCCAGTGAGAGGGGACTAGATGCTGCAGAGAGACGTCTCAGGGGAACTCAGGAATTGGGGTTCACTGGTTGTTACCTGCAAGGCAAGGTTTGGACTGGCAGAGTCCTGTAGACTAGAGCTTGCTGCGAAGGCAGACAGGCTTGTGTGTCTGGGAGCAGACACATTGCTTAGCAGCAGCAAAGCTCTCACTCTTGGTAAGGCAGAAGGGTAACAGTGGCACTCAATCCTGGGTATCCCACACAAGAAGTAACAAGTGCTTTAAAAAATAAATAAATAAATAAATAAATCAGGCTTCTTTAAGGTACTGTAGCTCCAAGTAGGAAACCAAAAATTGTGGCACCCAAAATCATTTGATTCTTCTTCAGGCCTGTCTTGTTAAATATAATGAGATCATTGCACGGCTCACCTCACTCTCTTCCCTAAAGTCTTTTGGGAAATCCTAGATTTTCTGAAATAGAAACACCCCACTTCATAACTGAATCCTATGTCAGACATCCCATCCCATCTCAGTGCCACAACATGCTTCAGTTCAGCACTGAACACGGGCTCAGCCTTGCCATTCCTGACTCTAGACTCAGCGCTAGACCAGATGAAAACCAGAGATCTTCCCTTCATTAAAAAGCTACTCCATACACCTTAATTTACTCCACACTTGGGGTTAGAGTCTGCCACATTTTCTCATATTAGTACCTTATCACCTTAGCTCTTACTTAGGAACACCTTACTCTGCAAGTAAGGATGGCAGAATCTTGTCCTCACTGAGCATTTTCACCCCCAGCTGGTAGGACTGGAGTTGAACAATTAAAAACCTTACATTTTAAAAACCTGCAATATAACAAAGATAACAGTAGCAACGTATGGCTTTTCCTTGACAATAATCTGGCCGTATAATTTATCCTGAGGGATCTGGATTACTGCCTTGTAAAAACAGCACAAGGTTAGCGTTATCTCTTAAATCTTCACAATGGCTCCAAGGTATCAAAGATTAAATATCACTGGTGAGGATTTTTGTTAGGGCATGGCAGGGTGCCAACAACTTGTAATCAAGAGAAATTTTCTAGAAATAAATACTTTCAAAACAACAAATAGTGTGCAACTTGTTTAGTCAAAGGCTTTGCTGAACAGCTATAGCAAGTTCTAGTACTAACAATCCCACTGCTACATCCTCAGTGTGATGCTACAAATTGCTCACCTTGACTTACAATAATAAAAATCAAGGAAAAAAATGGCCTTCCAAATGCACTTAATTAACTTCCTAAAATTATCCCAATATATTATGATTGAAATATCCCTATGGTGCAATATTAGCATATGGCAAAGTGGAATATCAAGACTGAAAATTAGAAAAGGAGAAAAGATACACAAGCTTACTGTAAGACCAATGGTAAACACAACGTGCAGTATGCTAAGAGAGACTTTGCGGTACACGTCTGATTCAATATCACTGAATTAAAAGGGAGTTTTCCCACTAATTTCAATGAGACAAGATCAGTCTACCAGAGAAAGGGGGTGTTACCAAAAGCACCACATATTCACACCCTACACACTTTTGTATTTTGTGTGTGAAAAATGCACCTTGGAAGGGATCACTTAAAAACTACCACATTACACAAGAATATTGATGATCAGTGTACATAGAAAATGTGTATAAGAATTATGAATGTAAGCCAAAATTATGACTAGAATGTGTTTACCAGACAAGTCTGGGGAGGGGGTAAACCAGTTTTTCAAAAACAAAGGACAAGCTGATGCCTCTAGCCAAGGGTCAAAGTTGATGGGCAATCACCTGTCAAGTGGCCATTCTATGGCAACAAAGGGGGCAGGAACAGATCGATCGGCATTTTAGCAAACATGGAACCTCTTTCAGTATGAGACTCCATGTCTCTGTCCACACAACTGGAATGAACTTTATTTAGTGGTAACCGTCAGGAAAATAAATTTCAAAGGGTGATTGGATGTGACAGGGTGGACTAGATCCAAAGGCTTCCTGATGGAGGCCTCATGGCCCTGCCTCACCCTGCCCTAGAAAAGAGCAGAGAAGTCATCCAGGCAGCCTAGAGTGACTGCAGAGAAGCAACCAGAGAGACTGCTGGAGCAGCCAATCAGGGGCCAGAAGGGCCCTATAAAAACGAGCAGCAGAGGCAGAGCAGTCAGTTGCTTCCTGGAGCTTGAAGAGGAAGGAACAGGTGCATGACTGGCTGGACCAGCAGCAGGACCACAGACAGCTCACTGCAGGCAGGACTGAACCCAGGGAAGGCTGCCAAAGACTCAGTGCCTGGAACAGCGGAAGGACCATGGGCAGGCTGAGCCCAGAACCTAGCCAGAGCGGGCAAGGGTATCATGATGGGCCCTGCTGGTCTGGTTGAAGACTGAGCCCAGACGAGGGCTGCAGAAAGGACACGAACTGAGGGTACCAAGATGGGCCCCTGTTGGGCTGTTAAAGAAGGCAGTGCCTCCAGGGAGGAAGCCTTGGTGCTACAGCCCCATACCAGGGCCACGAGAAAGAACTAGAGACTGTATACCCTGGAAGAAGGAATTGTGCATGACTCGGCCAGAGGGCTGAATCACTGAAGACCTGTCGAAAGAACCATCATCTGTGAGGGGGCACGTGCCACCCCATTGTAAGAACTGAAAGAAAAGCAGGCTCACACCCAGCCAGAAAGGAGGCGCCTGCGAGAGGTGAGTGTCGACCCATTCAAAACTGAGTCATTGCAGGCATGTATTGGCCAGAGAGGGGGCACTCACGAGAGGCGGGTGCTGACACTGGACTACAAAAGAGCTCTCTCTCCTTCAGCTATGACAAAGAAATCAGCCCTTTGACTTTGGGGGGAGATCTTGACCTGAGAATTTGGTCAGCCATGTCGCTGGGATCCTGTGGTAAGGATTTTACTGTGAACCAAGCCTTGCTTGTTAAATTTTAGCTACTAGAAGCTTTTTATCTTTATTCTTCTTGTAACCATTTCTGACTTTAATACCTTATACTTAAGCTCACTTAAAACCTCTCTCTATAGTTAAATAAACTTGTTTTATTATTAATATAAATTAATCCAGTGTTGTGTTTAAACTGAACTGTTTGGTAACTCCAGTTGAAACAGCAAACCGTGGAATATTGAACCTTTACAGGGGCAACAGACATTTACTATCTGAACTGTCCAGGAGAGGGCAGGACAGTGCAGAGCACACATTCTGGGGGGAAATTTGGGAGTAGGAGTGTTTTGGGGGTCACCCTGAAAGTAGTAAACAAGGCTGGTGGAAACCATCGTGTAACAGGAGTGTTGATGACATGCTGCTGGGGTCAGAATTGCTGGACCAGGACTGCAGCTATACACAGGCACTCAGGCTGTGACCTGCATGCTGTTTGTGAGCAGCTCTGGGTGGGAGCTACAATTGCAAAGTATTGTGAAGCACCCAAAGTTGCAAGGCAGGTGGTGATACAAACCCCACTGGTCTGGATTGCACCCGAGACTGTGACAGGGGCAAAACTTGCTTGTCAATGTATGCCTCATACTGGGTTCTATGTTTTTTTAAGGCGCTAAACATTAATAATCAAGTTTTGGTAAATATTAAAAGTATTGTCCCCTAAAGATGCATGCTGACCGAGAGGATTGTTCTCAAAAAACATTTTTTGTTTTTTTTAAAAGCTCTCTAGAACCTTGAGTGTCATTTCAAAGCACCGACCAATCATTTTATTAATCGAAATATCCACTACACACTATGGAAAAAACAACCTATTGTAAACAAACTTGCATTCCCTTTCAGGTTAATTTTCTTCTCTCAGTACCAAATATCATGAGTAATTCCCCCCCACACACACACACACAGAGCATTTCACAAACCGCACAGTTTTTAAAACAATAGAAGGTAAAAGGACAGATGTGATGAATGTGCAGAAATACGTTAACAGCTAAGAGCAGCATTAACCTTATTTGTCCTTGTTTTCATTATAACAAATTTTGCCAGTATGTTAATAGTTCACATAGATCCTTTATGTTCCTTTATATTGTCTGTCTTCATAGATGGTGCCAATAAATATTTGTTTAGCAGCTTCACCTTTTAACCTTAACTGAAAACATCTCTATCACAAGAGAATATGTTCCAATTTTATTATGGAATATTTTAATTATTAACCTCAGGCTAGAAAGCCTTTGGATTGCTGGAGGACCCAGGCCTATTTCATTTATACAACTATTATCTACTGGCAGTGAGCAACCCTCTCCCCTCCAAGGCAGCCCTTATAAAATAAAAAATGACAATGAGCAACAATAATGGCTAATAATGATATAGCACCTTTGAGATCTTGGAGGGAGCTAATTCATATGAATGATTATTAATAATACTGTCAGCCTTTCTATTGTGCCATTCATGTAAGAATCACAATGTGCCTTACAAACGTCAATCTCTCAATTCACTGGTCTCCTTCCCCCTGCTGCGGAGGCAGAGAGATGTTAAAGCCAGATTAGGGCCTTTAAACCCGGACTTGCACTTGAGAGGGTGCAGTGCAATGCGACTTCTACCACCTTTTTAAAAGGATGCAGCATCCACAGCCCTTCCCCCATCGGGTAACCAACACGCGCTCTGGTGCTAGAACAAGGAAGTAGCCTTTGCAATCTCTAATGGTACTGAACCCACCCACCTGCACAGGGTGAAGCAGAATCAAGTCCTGATTCACTTGCCCAAGAGTATGGAATGAATTAGTGGCAGAGGAAGGACTAGAACCCAGATCTCCTGCTATCAAGTCCTGTGCTCTACCCACCTCAGAACACTTCCTCAATTAATATTTAATGCATTGGAAGAAATTCTTCTCCGCTATACTGGTTCAATACTACTGAGTTCTATGGGGTTGCCAACAGTGTCACCTGAAAGGAAAACTTGGCTTACCTATTTGGATTGTTTTTTCTTTCGCAACTAATACACCGGTATGAATAAGGATTCAAATATATCCTGTTCTACTTTAGAATATTCCTTCCCTTACACTTGAAGATCAGCATATGGTATATTTAGATACTGATGCCCTGCCTCCAATTTCCCCCCCAACTATTCCAGCCTCTGCAGCTGCCCTCAACTGGTAAACTAGCCTCTACCAGCCACACTGCTGCTGCTCTGTTGGCACTATTCCTCAAGACCATAGGGAAAATATGTTCCTGTTCCATGTGTTCCCATATGACGACGCCAAGCTTTGGACACCAGCCCTGGGCAGCAAGCCAGCTGAATAACTTCTTACTCCCCTGCTGTATGTACTTGACTAATGAGAGAGAGATAGTGTGTGGAAGTCTCTGTAGTGTAAAAGATCAGAGTTGTGCCTGATTGAAGAAATAAGCATCAGACAGAAGTGCACCAGGCTTACATTAGCGATCTATGAGGAGTTCAGGGAAAGAAGAATGTGAGAGCCATCAAAGGGAAATTGAAGACTAAGCAAACTTGATGAATTTACAAAACCCACAAACCTGGCGCCTGATACCAATGCTTGGGATTTATGAAGAGGAACGTGTCATCGTACCTGCTCGGGGACTGTAATGGTTACTTATGTGTCACATTTTCTGAGAGGAATAACCAGGCTGACTATTTTGCAGCTCAGCATCTGTGCTAGTATGTGGAGTGTTCCTATTCAAGACTTCAGATAAACCTGGGCCAATTGCATAGTCAATGAATCCAAACGTGGTCCATATAAGAAGGTTGGTATTTTCTGACCAGAAAAACATTCCCCTCTTCCTTCTGCCACCCCAGTATATTTATATGTATACTATGTTTCGTTCCAAATACAAGCTGTTTCCCTGGGTCTATTTCAACTGCCAGATGAAGGGCTACTGTTTGCTGCTTGACTTTGGGAATATTAATTTAAGGCAAAACAAAGAATTCAAGTTGGATTAATTACGGTTCATAGGGTAGGGAGGCACAGAAAACAAACAAAACAAAGGGAACAGTAACCTTTTTGGACAAGTAACAGATCACCCGTCATGCAGCCTGCTAGGCCACTAATATTATCTGCATGCAAATAATAAACAGTCTGTGCTTGTCTGGCACATTGATCAAGAGAAATCTGGCGTGTGTTTTATTGTGAATAATTAGGACAAACACTCAACGCTGTATTATTTCAAGGTAGCTTTTTATTAGGGCTGAATTGCTCTAGACCTTTAAAACTAGAATGAGTGGACAAAGCACTGAAGCAGTATATTGTAAAAAAATAATAATAATCCAGTAGAGACAGCAGCTGAATTAGGTGATCTAATAGGATTTAGACCAGGGGTCTCAAACATGCGGCCCGCAGGGTTATTGCATGCGGCCCACGAGCTCCTCACGGCCCCTCCGCCCTCCCACAACGTTTACCTAGAGCAGCTGCCTGCCTGCCCTGCCCCCGCGCCGGGAAGCGGCTGGAACCTGGGGAAGGAGGGGCGCTGGGGTGTGTGTGGCTGTTGCTTCAGGCACCGCCCCCAGCAGCTCCCATTGGCCACAGTTCCCCATTCCCACCCCCCGCACTCCTCCTGCACCCCGACCCCCTGCCCTGAGCCCCCCGCCGCACCCCGACCCCCTGCCCTGAACCCCCTCCACACCCCGCACCCCGACCCCCTGCCCTGAGTCCCCTGCCGCACCCCGACCCCCTGCCCTGAACCCCCGCCACATCCCACACCCTGACCCCCTGCTCTGAGCCCCCTGCTGCACCCTGACCCCCTGCCCTGAACCCCCACCGCACCCCTCCTGCACCCCAACCCCCTGCCCTGAGCCCCCTGCCGCACCCTGCACCCTGACCCCAACTCCCTGCCCTGAGCCCTCGCCACACCCCACACCCCTCCTACGCCCCCTGGGGGCAGGGAGGGGGCAGAGTTGGGGTGGGGATTTCGGGGAAGGGGTTGGAATGGGGGCAGGGAAGGGGTGGGAAGAGGCGGGGCCTCATGGAAGGGGTGGAGTGGGGGTGGGGCCGAGGGCAGTGGGCGGGGAGGTGTCAGTAAATGCAGCCCTCGGCCCAATGTACTAGTCCTCATGTGGCCCTCGTGGTCATTTGAGTTTGAGACCCCTCATTTAGACACAGTTTCCAGACAAGCAAAGATACAGGATACTAAACTGTACTTTGAAAATCCAGACCTATATGAAAGGGCAGCCCCGTGTGATGGATTTTCCTCTCCTTCACTGTACAGTGGTTTAAAATGTAAAGCCTTTTAATTACCAGCAGAATGGACTACATGGATTGTGTGTGGGGTGGGAGGTGGAAGCACAAGCATGCACATGTGCACTCACATTTTGAGATAATGGGTTTGTAATTATGGGCAGAAGAAATGTGAGTTGGAGATGGGAGTGATGAGTCAAATGAGTCAGGCTTGGAGTCTGATCAGCATAATTCATTTAATCCTGTGGTTATCCTGAGGGGGAAGTATTCCTTCAGACAGGTGAAATATGATGAATGAATCACTGATTAACAAAGGTGGGGTGGTGATTATTTTGCAATGCAAGGTAGTTTGCTGGAAGACTTGAGCTACAGTGCAAAGCAGGAGTCTAAAGAGAAGGAAATGTGTGGGTTGCTTGGTGTCAAGATGCAGACTGAAGGACTATTGGGGTAACCCTTTACTGCTTATAAATACCCCACCCCCGTAATAAATATAGACAATCACCACTAATGATCTATTAGTCAAAGCCACTAGGCTAAGATTTGGTGCCACAGGGGTGCTTAGGGTAGAGCTTTACAACTCAATATGCCTCTAAATCTTATATAGATAAATACTGTGAGTAGTGATGGTGAAGGCTGTTATAATAAATCAACAATTCTTGTGGTTTACGCTGTATTTCAAGCCCCTTGCTTTTACTGCGATCCCAATCTCTACTTCTGTTTTATACTAACATCTGTGTGAAAGACTGCCTCCCAAAATGACCCACTGCAGTTACCTTACAAAGCCTAAGATGGAAACATTTTCTAATCCCTTGTGATGTAGTCCCTTAATATCAAAGGTTACATGGGTTGTCTGATCCTTTCAAGTCATAAAATATGGCTATAGTTTTCTAGACATTAGATCAAAAGCTTACCTTGGTGACAAAGCTCCTTTCAGGAAAGCAAGAAACTGATGGGTGGAGAAATTAGATGATGTTGCACAACTGACAACTGAGTGTTCTTCAGTGCTGATTGTGAGTGATTCTGCTACGTAAGCTAATCATTGTGGCATAGTAGACTTATATTAGCTAGTAAAGTGTTCCTAGTGGTCATTGGACATAATCTGTTACCGCATACATGCATTTTGCAGCCTGCCTCTACACTTCAGCTATAGGACAATAACTGTTGTGTGAGAAAGGGTTCATTTCCTCTGGGTCTGATCCAAAGCCTATTGAAGCCAATGGAAAGATTTCACTGGACTCTGGATCAGACTCTGCCTAGTTACAATATGTTAGTATAGTATAGCCAATATCAGATTTGGGCTATGCACATTTAGACAGCTAAAATATAGTAGGTTTTTAACACTAGTCCCAAAAGGGCAGATACAAATTATGAAATTCTTAGATCCATTTACTATAAAAATGCATTACTAAAAAGATTCACTTACAAGATAAGAATATGCATGTTACTCCTATAAATCATAGCCTACATTTTTGTAAAATATTAATCTAGGATCCTGTTTACCAGGGGTGGCTCTAAGCACCAGCAAAACAAGCAGGTGCTTGGGGCGGCAAATTACCAGGGGCGGCATAATGCTGGGGCCCCAGCTCCAACCAGAGGCAGTGTCCTGGGCTGGATCCTGACCACCCTGTTGTTCACTGACTGGAGCTGTGTGGCGGGACAGGGGGAGCTGGCTCACTGGGGAGCGTGTCCCTACCCCTCTCCCAGGGGCAGCGGCCAGCCCCCCTCAGGCAGGAGCCGGTAGCACGGCCTTGCCCCGGTCACGGAGCAGGGGGTGGCGGTGGAACATGGCAGCGGAACATGGCAGCCAGGCGGGCCGCTCGTCCTGCGCCGGCTGCAGGCTCCTCCTCGGCTTGTCCCCGCCTCCGCCGCCTCCTGCCCGGGGAGGGGAGCAGCAGCCCAGGCTGAGCTGAACTCGTGACATTGCACAGGCCGAGCCCGCAGCCGGCTTTCGGAGGTCCCGGGGAGTGGGAGGCCCGCGGCCGGCTTGCGGGGGTCCTGGGGAGTGGGAGGCCCGGGCACGCTGCCCTGAGATCACCAGCTGCCGTCTGCTCTGTCCCGGACCCAGGCAGCCAAACCCCGCACCGCCCGGGACTCTGGGGTGTTTCTGAGGCTGCCCCAAGCCAGGTTCCCCGGGTTCTGCTGCCCCTCCAGCCACGGGGGCCCTAGGCCAGTGTGGGAGCCAGGCCGCAGCCCTGCTCTCAGAGCCTCCTCCCCTCCCCGCGCTGCATAGCAAGATGTGGGACCGTGGGCAGGGCTGCTACAGCCATTTCAGACTGGGATTGGTGCTGGGGGAGTGGAGGTGATTGTGCCCTGGCTGGAGAGACTGGGCAGCCCCCTCCCCCACCCTCCCAACACCCACTGCTTGCTCCTGCCGGCACGGGGCTGCGACGCCCAGCTCCAGAGGGCAGCACCAAGCCCCCGGGCGTGCTCGCGGGGAAGGAGACACAGGAGGCAGAGCTGTTCGGTGTCTCCCACGCAGCTCCAGGCCCCTCTGGCTACTCGGCAGCGACAGCCAGGCTGGGTAGCCCGCCAGCAGCGCGACTTGGTCCGACCCGCACAGACCACATGAGCCCTGGGGTTGGCGCTGACGTCCTGCCTATGCCAAGGCCTCCGGCTCAGGGGCAGCCCTAGCTCTGCCCAGGCAGACAGCCCAGCTCACTCCATGGTCGGCCCAGTGAGTAAATGAGTACACTAGTAGGAAATTGTTTTATTTCACTAACTACAAATTCTGTTATTTTTTTTTAATTTTAAACAGTCAAAACCAAACCAAACCAAAACTGCAAAGTGCAAATGTGTAAGACACACACACACACACAAAAAAGGGGGGGGGGGATTTTTTTTTTGCTTGGGGCAACAAAAAACCTAGAGCTGGCCCTGCTGTTTACCAAACATCTAAAGCAGTGGTTCTCAAACTTTTGTACTGGTGACCCCTTTCACATAGCAAGCCTCTGAGTGTGACCCCCCCTTGTAAATTAAAAACACTTAAATATATTTAACACCATTATAAATGCAGAAGGCAAAGCGGGGTTTGAGGTGATGGCTGACAGCTCGTGGCCCCCCATGTAATAAACTTGCAACCCCCTGAGGGGTCCCGACCCCCAGTTTGAGAACCCCTGATCTAAAGGCTTATCTTTGCAGAAGAAAAAGATTCCCTCAACTCACAGCAGAGTTGAGGTGAGGAAGGAACAGAACTATGAAACAGCTATGGGGACAGAGTACAAAATCTGCTCTCGGTGCACTGGTGTGAATCCAGAATACCTACAGTAGATTCAGAGTGGCTAGTAACTTCAGTGAAGCTATTCTGGATTTACAGTAGCTATTAACAAAAATCATAGCTATTTCAGAGACATCCCTCGTCAGTACCTCTGTGATTGGTTATACTGACAGGAGGAGCCCCGATTAAGTCAATAAATCATTTGCAACAGCTCAAAGGACAACTGAATTGAGATCAAAAGCCTTTTATTTAGGCTAAACATTCAATTCTGGCCAGTGACCAACAGTCAATACTACCAAAAAGCCCTTCAGTTAACTATGTGAAATGAATCAATGCTCAGTCCAATTGTTACTGGACAGGTATAATTTGTCAGCTTCATATTTGACACTTCTTGGCATTCTTGCCTGGAGCCTCATTGTAGTGGGCAAGGACTAAACAACCCTGGAGAACTTATTGCTTTCTACCCCTTTGAGGTGGAGGTCTCACCAGGTTGTGACTGAGGCACAGCAGTATGGATGTATAGAGAAGCTTGTGTTGCCATGCTGTGCTGATGTGACGAAGTGATGATTTTCCCTTATTATGTTGTATGAGGGTCTTACTGTTGAGCCTATGAGAGTTTTACTGTTTTGCATGAATACTGTGTGTGCCTCAGTTTCCGTGTGCTGCACCAATTCCTCAGTGGTGGGAATAGGGCTGTGTGACTTGGGCTGACACCTCTGGGGCAGATGAGGCTGCTCCAGCTGCCTGCACATATGGTATGACCTGTGCCCTTCGTAACCTGAGACCCAGGAGGGGGATGAAACCAAGTGACAACAAGGTGACTCTTTGCCCGGGAAGCGAGAAAGACGAGGAGGAGGAGGAGCAACGGAGGTGTCTGAGGTTGGGTCGCTGGAAGCTGGAAGAGGGGGAGTCCAGGGCTTCTGGCCCAGGAATCCAGAAGATGGACTTGGCTGAAAGTCACTGATTTCTGTGCTAACAAGTTCTGTTCTACACTATTACTATCGAATAATAAACCTTCTGTTTTACCGGCTGACTGAAAGTCACATCTGACTGCGGAGTTGGGGTGCAGGGCCCTCTGGCTTCCCCAGGAGCCCCACCCAGGTGGACTTGCTGCGGGAAGCGCATGGTGTGGAAGGGGATGCTGAATGCTCTGAAGTCAGATCCAGGAAGGTCCAAGCTGTGTAAGCTTCTTGCCCTGGTGACAGTATGCTCAGAAAGAGGAGGCATGCTCCCCCAGAGTCCTGACTGGCTTCATATGGAGAAGTGTCAAAGCATCACCCGGTGACCCCGTGACAGCTTATTCTTTGGAAAAAGAGAGGGCCTAGTCTCTTGAGTGTTAGTACCAGCTTGAAGAGACATACCTGTATTAGCTGTGACTGAGGCAGCACACTAAAAACAGAGTGTAGCCATAGCAGCTTGAGTGGCAGGAGGGGCTAGCTGCCCATAGTACAATCCCCTCAGATGTCAGGTATGTACTCTGGCAGCTAGCTCCTCCTGCTGCTGCTCACCCTGCCAGGGCTACCCTCTACTTTTAGCACACTAGCACTGATTGAGCTAGCACACGTATGTCTCCTCAAGATGGGAATTACACTCCCATCTCAAAGTGAAGACAAATACACTGTCAATACAATCACTGTTCTCACAGCCCTGGATTACATTCAATTTTTGAACTATAAATATCTACAAGATACAGATGTACATTTGGGAAAGTACTTTCATATACCTACTGTCAGATAAAAATCATAAGCTTTATTAGCATGTCTTCTAGAACAAGTGTTTCCTAGATCCTGGGGGAAAACATCTCGATTGCAAACATCAACTGAAGATACTTTACTGAGGGACAGTACACAGAAAACCATTACAATGGCTTTCCAAATAAAGACTGCTCCACTGAACAGTAATGTATATAAAGAACTAAGCACACGCTTCACAGAAGGATCTTTAGTACCCATCTCTGTTTTAAGAGGGTTTATAAAGAGATGATTTTCAGCAGAGATTCTTTTAAAGAAACGTGGCTGATTATCTACAAATGCAACTACCAGAATACTAGATTGAGATTCTCTCAGAATGCCCATAGCATAAATAGACCACCACCCACTCCAATAAGCTAGCCTGAGCCAGGCTTACATTCCACTCTTTGGAGACTTGTTAAACAAGTAATTCAGGGTTTAATTAATAAAAATGCATTATTAGGGACAGATTGTGACTGGCCATGCACAGGTGCTAAAAGAATGCAGGGAGGGGCAGACAAGCACCTACCGAGTATTTCGGCTGCCACCTGTACCAGACAACCTGAAGGGCACATGGCAAGGCAAAGCCAAGGTCCCACCCCCACAGTTTGCACCAGCTGGCAGATTCGGAGGGGACAGGGAAGAGGAACACATGCTGCTCCTCCAGAAGGTGATGCAAAAGCCATCCTAAGCATGCTCCTCCAGCTGCCTGGACATCTGACTGTATTCCCTACAGGCAGAATGACTCTCTGGTGCAATGCCTTCCCCAAACTCCCTGAATGTTGCAGTAACTCTCAAGGCCACAATCAAATCCTTCTTTATAGACAGATTTTTTTTCCCACTCCAATCTCAATTTTTTAAAAAATGCAAATACTTCTGGCTTCTAGAAATTCTCCTCTTATTGCGTTCATAAAATATCAAAGAATAGAGAAGAATACAACCCCTCCCCCTTTCATATGTTGGAAACCCTCTGTTCCAGATCCAAAATCAGTGGTTATGGCCATCCATTTCTAACAGACACACAATACAGAACTCAATATTGGGGAGACAGAAACTCAGAGTACAAAGAATCTCTTCTTCTGAATTTCAGCATCATGTGTCTCTCTACCCCCAGAGAGGGAGAGCAGGGACAGAGGAGGAAATACTTAAACCTCTAAACCAATCTCCTCTGCCAATATCAGGGGATGTTGGCTACAGTGGATAATATAAGCACTCTGCTAATTATACCCCACTATTGAGAGGATTTGGGCTTCAAGGGGGATTGACATACACACACACACAAAATAGCTACTGATTAGCCAGAGAGTCTTGAAACAAAAACAAATTTTAAAATATCAATCAGAGGCCTAAACTGAGAATGGCAGCAGAACTCTAGCACCCAGATTGCGTGAAGCAGCTTTGCAAAAAGGTGGTTATTCCATTTTGAAGCCAGATTAACAGTCAAAAAAAGAGGGGGGGGGGGACCAACAGTTTTTACAGAGGACAAAAATTTGGCAGTGGTAAATCGAGCAGACCTTTGTTGGACTTCAGATAATCATTTAAATAAATTTGCAGCTTCAACTGACTCCACACAGGAGGAAAAGGTGGATCCTAGCCAAAACAGCTCTGTCCAGCCAACCCCAACTGTTGAATAACTGATGGGGGGTGGAAGCCAGACTGACAGCCTCAGTTCACTTAACGTTCTTGCAGAATAAAGACCCTGATTACTGTAGCACAAGGCACAAATCAAGCCCAACTTGACTTCTTTTCCTTTGATACAATTACAAAAAAAAAAAAAAAAAAATCAGTTGATGAAGGGAGCGAAGCTGATGTAATACATCTGAATTTAGTAAAGCATCTAATGCCGTGTCTTATGGAGGCCTGCAAAATTAATTCAAATGGCTTGGATGTGAACACTTGCACTTTGATTGCAAACTGGCTGATGGGCTACAAACAACGAGTAATCACAGTAACACAGCAGTTCATGAACAGCAATATGTGGTTGCCAGAAGAACAGGGGTTAGGTCTTGTCATATCTAACATCTGTATTAATTATGTGGACTAAACTTTTTGGGGTAGGGCCCCAGGTTCAATCCCCTAGGCCAGCTGAGTTCCACTCACCACAGAACCAGAGAGTCTTTAACTTGTGGTGACAAACAACAATTGAAAAGAAGTTCTAAAAATAGGAGGAGGAGAGAATCTCATACAAAAATCTTGCAGATTTACAACACACACATTAGCTATTGGGATTGATTTTTATACAAGGAAAAAATGTCTGTGTAATTATTGAGGTAAGACAAAATAAGCCTGTTGGGTGATTTTTCCTAAAGATTTCTTATAAATGTCACAGTGGTACATGACCACAGGAATATCAGCACCATATTGATCTAGTCTGCATAACATTTGTGTTGTAATTTATGTCATTCATCTTGTGGGCAATAGCTAATAAACTATTCTGTCAGCATGGTCCAGCTTTGTAGCAGGTATTACCTGTAAGAAGATTGAACTAGTTTCTGTGACTGTAAGGGTAGATGGGCTAGTTCTTTAAACTTAATTTACTGTATTTCTGCATGCTGCTGTGCATTTCAGACATAAACATAAGAGAAAAATGTGAAAATTATTTCCTCATACTTATGTGCAACCATGTGTCATGACTGGGAGGCCAGGATACCTAGGTTCTAGTCCAGGTTGTCACTGACTCACTTCATGATTTTTGGATAAGTCATATAGCCCCTTTGTTGCCTTCGTTTGTCCATCTCTAAAATGAGTGCAGTAATACTTACCCACCTCACAGGAGTATTGTGAGGCATAACTAACTGGCGTTTGTAAAATTCTGTTGTATCATTAAAAGACAAAACAAAGTATTATTACACCCATTAATGCTTCTTACCTTCCTAATGGGATCATGTTGAGACTAAAGTAACTGAGCCACTCAGTATTGGATGAAAAGTACAAAGGAAATACAAAATGGCAAATGAAGTGGTAGTTTAAAATAATTCATTGTCAGTGCTCCCTCCAATTGTGGACATCCCACTGAAATGAATGGTATGCGAAGATGTATCTGGAATGTTACATAGCCTAACTGGTGTGCTATGTCTGGACTAACAGCAGATGCATAACATTTCTCAGTAGTCAAGTGAATAAAAGACGAGTAGACTTTACTTGTATGAAACAGGTCATGGTCAACATGGGAAGGAATCAGAGAAGTTCAGTTGTAAACACAAAAAAAGTTGCTAAAGGCTCCGTCTTGCAAAGTGCTGAGCACTCTGATATGATCAAACAAAGCACTAAAGCACGTGCTTGAACTTTAAGCATGTGAGTAATGTCATTAAAGTAAATGGAACATAAGGCATCTTTAGTTCCAGGATTAGTGCACATGGACTGTACATATGTAGCTACACATGGATAACATGCACTGTTACCCAGAGTTCAGCGCTTTCCATTTCATGAAAGACATTTGAATCATGTAGTACATCTTTTAACCTTAACTACTTGCTGCTAAAACAATTACCACCTCTGAAAAGTGAACAGAATGAAACGTACAAAAAAAAACCCAAAACATTCACTTGCCTTCAAGTCACTAGCCTAAGCTTGATACACCTATTTAAAGTTAAAGCAACTTTTTTTGCCATATGCCTTCAAACTGCAATATTTACAAGTCTGTAGATTATTATTCTTCAGAAACATGTAGATCCTTTTTAAAATCTGTGATTAAAAAAAACCCAAGCAATTTATCCATTTCATATTAAAATATCCCAACTCCCATTTGCATTGGGAAAATGTCATTGGTTCAGCCATTCAACTGGTTTCTCTAATGTCTACTGGATTTGAAGACACACACACACAGTTTTAGGTAGAATACTCCCTATTATTTAATCCCCTGAAGCTATAACTGTTAATATTACCTTGCATGCTTGAAGCAGCTTGTTAAGACAGACAATTTTCTCATGTGTCAAAAGTTTCCAATCCCTGGAGATATTCCAGTTAATTCATGGAGTAATTTAATCATAATTAAAGCAAAATTGCATCTTGCCAAACTATCATGTCTTGTGAGATGGATTTAGCGAAAAACAAACAAAAACAAAAAACTATGTTGCTAACAGGTGAATAAAATCATAGGGTGGGTGGGGAGAGGGGAGGAGAGTAATTGGAGGCAATGGGAAGCGACACACAGGCATGATCCTTCTCAGAGTACCACATTGTGTGTAAACCTGCACAGGCCATACTTCCATACTTCTTTACAATACAGCTTATTCTCTCGCATGCATCCAAATCCATATGCGACCAAGTGAAAAATGACAGCTCGCACAGCCCAGCCTCCTCTATTGCCCCTTAGGGTGTACAAGGTGGCCACTCCTACACTTCCCAGAGCTCAAGGCCTGCAAATGTCTTTGTTGAATACATGAGTTAGGTATGAAAGGAGAAAGTTCCTTTTCCCCACTCTAACCCCTGTACACCACACAAGAGCCAGCCTCAATCTGGCCCTAATGATGATTATATACACAATGCAAAGCTGCCTCCCACTGTCTCAGAAATTCTGCAGGCTTCCCTGACTACACAACAAGAGGGAACACTTTGTATTCTGAGGGATTAACTTTCACTATGGTAGCAGCCACATATTGCCTAGTAGGATACTGCATAGCCATCTAAATTCTCTTAAATCAAGAGACTATTGGCCTGCCTGGAACTGGGCTTCTTCAACTAACCTGGTCAGTGAAATGGGACATCTTTCCCTGGATAGGCTTAACTGGCACAAAGCCACCAGGCACCTGCCTGGAACCAGATATTTTCTTGTAGATTGGGCCATAGAATTCCAACACACAATCCTTCTGGGAAAGAAAAAGAACAAAGATGTCATAGCATGATTTTTATTACTGAAACAAAAACTGCACGTGCACGCACACAAAACTGCTACACCCTACTTCTGTAGAAATTGGTAAGAGTCCAAACGTGCCATGTAAAAAAAGGTTACGAAACCCACACACTGCCTGTTTCCCATTAACATCCACAGAAGAACTAGATGCATCAAGACTACATCAAGAGTACAATGAGAGCAGGTTCAGATTGGTAATTCACAGAAAGGAACTGACATAAGAAAAATTTCTCCAGCTGCCACTTGGCTAACACACAGCTCCAGGTCAGAAGGACCTGAAAGCGCTGCCTTAGTCAAGGGAATTATGGCTGCCTGCAAGACCTTCCTATTGAAAACTGCGCACACTGCACTACCTGTCAACAGATTAACAATGTGGGAACATGAATGCAACAAAGGTAATCAGATAACTGACTGGTGAGGGTGCACAGGGGAGCCCAATATAATGTTAAAGAACCATTACTTAATTTACCGTAACTGGTTCTGAGACGTATTGTCCACAGATTCCACTTTTGGGTCACGTGGGGCACACACGCATCAAGAGTGAAATCTGTACGGACAATCACTTGAAGATCACCATATTGATTATGTTTGTGCAGAGCTGTGAAGTACAATCAGAGTAAGTAGTCAGTCTGCATTAGAGACTTTCTACCCCACCCAGAACGCACAAAGTAACATGTAACAAGAGTTAAGGGTGATATCACTTGGCAGAGGGGCCCCTGATAAACAGTGCTAACTACTAGGCTATTACTGCTATGCCAAAGACACAGGCTCAAGTACAACTTTGAGAATGGCACGCTTCCAGCTAGTGAGAGCTAGGAGCACCACAGCTAGAGCTGGTCAATGTTTCTCTAGTTTAAAAATTTCAACAAAAATACAGGTTTTGAAATTTCAAAAAATTGAGAAATTAGAAGTCATTTCAGTGATTCATTCCTTTTTAAAAACTAACTACAGAGCTACCAGAAATATTTCAAATTTAAAACAAAAAAGGGGGGGATTTTTACCATCTCCCTCCACGAAAGGTTCCTCTTTTTTCGACCATCTCGAATCATAGCCTTGAGAGAGTGGAGGGCTGTGTTGTCACAGCCCTAAGCAGCTAGGCTAAGAACATCCTTAGGGACTTGGAAGAAATTGCCTGTCCACTCAGCTTCAGCAGGGCTAGTACTGTGATCAAGGCTACAGCTGGGGCATTGGACTCGGTCAGGTGGGAAAGACAGGCAGGCAGGCAGGCAATGAGTCCTTCTTTCCTTTACCATTGAACTGAGGAGGTAGGGCTTTGTTAGCATATAAAAACACCATGGAACAACAGGGAAAAAAGGGGTGGGGAGAGAAAAATTACACATTTAAATGTTTGTGGCTCCTCGAAAAGGACTTTGGCAGGTCTTCAACTATGGTTTGTCCTGATGCTGTAATTGAAAGGTTTGAAACATTCCTGCTTGGAGAGTTTTAAAGAATTAAAATAGCCAAGCCAACATTTTGTACAGAAAATTCTCTTCCATCTGCCAAGTCATTTGGAGTATATTAAGGTTATCAAGACTATTACCATCAAACGGTGTGCTGATAGAACTCAGAATGGAGAATGGAATTCATTTAACCCAGGTCATTTAATAATACATGAGGTAAGAACACAATTCAGTGGTGTTTTATTTTATTTTTACTGCATTTGAGATAAACAAAAGGAGTAACAGCTACATGCAACTCAGAGTACCTAAATACTGAATCTGATTACAAAAGTATAAGGAAAACAATTACATTGCAAGGTACATTGTTTTTGTTTTACAAATTAACATAATAAGCATCCTAAACAATAAGCTCTCTGTCATACCGACCTTCTCTTCCCAGTAAATCTAAATATCAAATACTACTATGTCTTGCAACAAATCAATTGAATGTAGTTTGGGCAGAGTTTAAAATGGGAGTCAAATGATTATATGTTAAATCGAGTCCCAGAATACTTACAACTATACCCTATAGTTTCTAGAAAGTGTTGCCTGGATGTGGTGTTTTCAGTAAGGATATATGCTAGGTTCAGACTTCATATTGCCACATGTATAACAAGGGCTCTACTGGTATAGTCAGAGTAAGGATAACAGACATGGGTCTCTGGCATTGACTTAGAATACAATACACAACACTATAGACTCCCCCCCCAAAGGGAACCAAAGATTTTTTGGGTGCCCAACCTGAGACATTGTAAAGGGACCTGATTTGCAGAGGGTGAGTGCTGAGCATAATCGTTACTTTTTAAAATTTAGACCATAGTTTTCTACTCTAACTTTCACTGCCACAGAGTTGGTTCCTAAAACTTATAATAAAGGGTTAAAAACCACTGAACCCTTGTCTACACTAGAAAAACTACCCTTTGCTGACAAATTGTCAACAGGTGCAGCTGAATCAGTGCAGAACCTAATTTAGCCAAGGACAAATCATGTTCAGCACTATTTAGGAAACCATGGTTAAAACTTGCTCAGATCCTTCTGAGTCAATCATACAGGCTTTTAAGAAAACTATTGCTGTAATAGTATTACAGATCATACAGTTGAAAAATCCCAATCCCATTCAGTAGAGGGCAGTATTACACATACACTTGCTAGTGCTTTACAAAGCCCTACTGATGACTTCTGTGGTTTGGAGAATAATCTTGGTTTCTATCAGGATGTGACCTTTTTTACCCATTAAAAAAAAAATTGAGTCTACCACCTCACTCTAGCCACATGAACCCCAAGACACTGAAGCCAACACGACTAGTTGTATGAATAGGGCAAGACGAATTTAACCTCCAGGGAAAAGTAACTTGCAGAACATACTCGTGTCCCTACATTCAAACTCTCCTGTTTGCCAGTCTGCTATGAAGAACACTCACATTTTAGGTTTTCAATCATAATCATAAAACAGCACTTACAAAATAAAATAGTGTTCCCAGCTGTCAACTACCTAACATACAATTCAGGAACATCGCTATAATCTATAACCCAATTCGAGGAGTCACTTTTTCCTGCAATAATCTTTCTTAAAATATAGAGAATAAAATCAAATGTATGTTTTAAGTTAATTCAGATGAACAGCGTGCTGAAGGGAAATACCAGTAACGTAAGTGCAATGTTTAAATACAAAAATTATTCAAACTGTAGGTTTCCTTTATTATATGTACACCTCTACCCCGATATAACGCGACCCGATATAACACAAATTCGGATATAACGCGGTAAAGCAGTGCTCCGGGGGGGGGCGGGGCTGCGCACTCCAGTGGATCAAAGCAAGTTCAATATAATGCGGTTTCACCTATAACACGGTAAGATTTTTTGGCTCCCGAGGACAGCGTTATATCGAGGTAGAGGTGTAGTGTTGTAGCTGTGTTGGTCCCAGGATCTGAGACACACAAGGTGGATGAGGTCATATCTTATAATGGACCAACTTCTGTTGGTGAGAGACCTCACTCACCTTCTCTCTCCGTCTCCTTTATTGTAAGGTGTGAAGAGGGATATGATGTTTTGCCATCCTTTTGATCACATGTACAAAGGAATAAAGTACAATGGTTAACATCTGCACCATATGCAATGCTATTTCAGTCTGATAAAACCCATTAATAATATTATAAACTATTTCCTAAATGCTGTTACCCAATGCCAAGATATACACAATTATGGAATCACAGAAAGGACCGACAGAAGAGACATGAGGTCTCCTTTCTTTTGCTGGTGCTTTCTCCAGTCCAGTTGTAAACATTCTAAGTCTCTCTCTCTCTCTCTCAACTCCTCCAGTAGGAGATTAAGAGTCAATTACTTGAGTGTCTAATAAATCATTCTGTCTGCATGTTCTTATAAATATTCAGCTTTAAATTTATTTATTTCATCTCATTACTTATAACCCGCCCCTTGAACCACCTGAAACTGGTCCTTTTCTCTTTGATTTTACACCTTTCCAATATCTGAAAGTAGAGCTGTGTGAATAATTGATTTCAGTTCACTGGCAATTCCAAAAAAAATGTTTAAAAATTAGTTTCAGGTTGACCAAAATGGTTTTTTTTTAATTTTCAGAAAAAGAAGAAAAATTGGTTTAATGGTTGAGCACCACATTTTGCTTACTCAACCTACAAATTTAGTTTAATTTTCTTAAATTGTTTAATAAAGTCTGAAACAAGTTGTTCCAAACTTAAAAATGGAAACATTGTTTTGAAAGTAATGAAACAAAAATGGAGTTTTTCCAATTTTTTCAAACCTAAAACTGGTACAACCAAAACAAATTTGTGAAATATTTTAGTGTCATCACATCTGCATTTTATGCTTGAAAAAGTTTTGGCCAAAAATTTTCACCCAGGCTGCTATCATATTCCCTCCCTACCCCACCTAGTCATCACTTAGCCAAACTACATATTCAGTATTACTGAGCACACTTGCAAGGAAAAAAGAAGAACATTTATATTAAAGTGATTTGTCTACGGAAAACCTGGATCTCAATTTGGAAATCAAAAAAAGAAATATGCAGTGGCTTCTATTTATCTGGTAGACTATATATATATATATATATATATATTGTTTTAAAGTTAAATGCTGTGTTGCATGTTCCTCCCATAAGCACAAGCTGTTGATCTGAAGTTAAAAATCCTGAATGCATTGACTGACTGATGGAACTGACCGGAGGTTGAAAATTAAAACAGATCTTTGACCTCAGGGTTCTTGTAAAGAGCACCGAGTGCTAGTTGCACCCCATACTGCACTGTAGGGAGAACACAGACATTACATCCACAAACATTTATGAAGCACATCTGGCTGAGTGGAGCCTGAGGAAAAATTTAACCAAGAGGTAGAAGGATTAAATCTATTTCTCTCTCATCGGGGTGATCCATAGCATTCATAAGGAAGCAAGGCAAGAGGCCAGTTTCATTTTTGGTCTCAGGTTGGACATGTTGTTCAGTTAATGCAAACAGGATTTTAAAGTTTGGGTCATCAGTCTCTGGGGCAAAACAATGATTAAGTTTTACCTGTTTGGACTGGAGTTTGGGTTATCATGGGCTGCCAGACATTAAGATAGCTTCTAGCCTTTTCTTTGAGGGAGAAAAATGCAGGTTTAACTATGTCTAGGTAACACCATGTTAAACACAATGGTCCCAGTTTACACAGAGAAATCCTGGCTCCACTGAAGAGAATCATAAAACTCTATGGTGTTTGATCATAACCTAGAAACACTATGGTAACTAACAATAATAAACTGGGAGTTTTGCCCTTGATCGTATTTGTTAACAATGTCTCTACGTCGTGTTCAGACACAATGGGTGAAATCCTGGCTCCACTAAAGTCTATGGGAGTTTTGCCACGGTCTTCAGTGGAACCAGGACTGCGCTTAATATCATTATCCAGTGTAGACAAGCCCTGGAAGGCAAAATGTAAGCTTTTAACCATATCCGCTCCCAGCACTTCTACCAGGCGTGTCAACCATCTACCAGCTACAAACTCAAAGCCAGCTCAGCTGCTGAAAGCTGATGCAGTCTGTTAACATAGAAAATCAAGATGGAAGGTAAGGTCTTTGCAGAAAAACAGTCGTTTTGGTTTCAACGAGACTACTCTCTCCCACTGCCTGTTGTACCAAACTGAAGTAGGAGATGGCTAAAATCTTTAGTGCACTTAACCTCTCTGCTGCTATTGCAAATATTAAAAAGATAGGAGGTTTGAAAAAATATTGCCAGCCCCAATTTCAGTAAATGATGCCCCACCTAATTGGATGCTGTTACAGATTACTACAGATCACTCACCACACAGAAAAGGCATTATCCACTTATCAGATGTATGTTATTGAACCCTGATGAACAGATTGACGTGCTACTTTACACAATCTATACATTACGAGTTACAATTTTAGTGGTTGAAGCCCCAAGAAACATCACATTAGCAGTCTAAAAAGATCATGATTGCTGAAAAGATCCAAGTGATGGTTTCTGAATGGTAGAATCATAGAATATCAGGGTTGGAGGGGACCTTGGGAGGTTATCTAGTCCAACTGCCTGCTCAAAGCAGGACCAATCCCTAAATGGCCCCTTTGAGGATTGAACTCACAACCCTGGGTTTAGCAGGCCAATGCTCAAACTACTGAGCTATCCCTACCCCCATTTTTTAAGAACCTTAAAAATTAAAAGGAAAACAGTTTTCTGTTTTATAAATACAAAGTAATGCACCTTGAAAAACATAAACCCAACTATACATACAAAATTATGGGGTCTAAATGAGCTGTTACCACTTAAAGAAATCTTGGCGTCATCATGGATAGTTCCCTGAAAACATCTACTCAATGTGAAGTGGCAGTTAAAAAAGCCAACAGAATGTTAGGAACCATTAGGAAAGGGACAGATAATAAGACAGAAGATATTATAATGCCACTATATAAATCCACGGTATGCCCAAACAGTGAATAGTACATGCAGTTCTGTAAGGTCACCCCATCCAGGGCTGGTGCAACCCATTAGGCGACCTAGGCGGTTGCCTAGGGCGCTGCTATTTTGGGGGCGCCGGCGCCCCGGCCGTCCGTGGAAATTTGGGGGTGGGACCTTCCGTCGCCGCTGTTGGGGGCGGCATTTCGGGGGCAGGACCTCCCGCCGCCTAGGGCGCCGGAAGAGCTGGCACCGCTACTGACCCCATCTCAAAATATACTAGAATTGGAAAAGCTACAGAGAAGTGCAACAAAAATCATGAGTGGTACGGAAGCTATTCCATATGAGGAGAGATTAAAAAGACCGGGACTGTTCATCTTAAAAAAAGAGATGAAAAGGGGGATATGATAGAGGTCTATAAAAATCAAGAATGTTGTAGAGAAACTGACTAAGGAAGTGTTATTTACCTCTTCACATAACACAAACCAGGGGTCACCCAATGAAATTAATAGGCAGCAGTTTAAAAGAAACATAAGGAAGTCAACCTGTGGATCTCATTGCCAGGGGATATTTTTTGGCTTCAAAACAGATTTAGTTAAGCTCATGGAGGACAGGTCCATCAACGGCTATTAGCCAAGATCAGGAATGCAACCCCATGCTCTGGATGTCCCTAAACTTCTGACTGCCAGAAGCCTGGACTGGACAACAGGGGATAAATCACTTGATACATTTCCCTGTTCTGTTCATCCCCTCTGAAGCATCTGGCACTGTCCGAAGACCGGACAATGGGCTAGATCAGGGGTCTCAAACATCGCATGCGGCCCACGAGCTCCTCCCGGCCCCCCCGCCCCCCCGTTTACCTGGCCGACCAGCACCGGGGGCAGGGCAGGCTCCCTGCTTGCTTGCCCTGCCGCGGCGCCGCACCAGGAAGCAGCTGGAACCCGGGGGAGGAGGGGCGCAGGGGGGGGGTGTGGCTGTTGCTTCAGGCACCGCCCCCAGCAGTTCCCATTGGCCGGGAATGGGGAAATGTGGCCAATGGGAGCTGCTGGAGGCGGTGCCTGAAGCAACAGCCACACACCCCCCCTGCGCCCCTCCTCCCCCGGGTTCCAGCTGCTTCCTGGTGCGACGCGCGGCGGCAAGCAAGGCAGGCAGGCAAGCAGGGAGCCTGCCCTGCCCCCGGTGCGAGTCGGGCCGGAGCCCGCCCACCTCACTCCTCCTGCACCCCAACCCCCTGCGTTGAGCCCCAGCCACACCCCACATCCCGACACCCTGCCCTGAGCCCCCGCTGCACCCTGCACCCCAACCCCTTACCCTGAGCCCCCTGCTGTACCCCGACCCCCTGCGCTGAGTCCCCTGCCGCACCCCGACCCCCTGCTCTGAGCCCCCACCGCACCCCGCACCCCTCCTGTGCCCCCTGGCAGAGAGGGGGCAGAGTTGGGGTGGGGATTTCGGGGAAGGGGTTGGAATGGGGGCAGGGAAGGGGTGGGAAGAGGCGGGGCAGGGGCGGGGCCTCATGGAAGGGGTGGAGTGGGGGCGGGGCCGAGGGCGGCAGGGGGGGGGCGGTCAGTAAATGCGGCCCTCGGCCCAATGTACGAGTCCTCATGTGGCCCTCGAGGTCATTTGAGTTTGAGACCCCTGGGCTAGATGGACCACTGGTCTGACACAGTATGGTCACTCTTCTGTTCACATGGCTGCTTTGTGTAAATGCCACTAGTAACCCACTGAAAAAAAAAATTAGGGACAATCCTGGGACATACTGAACACCTTGCTTATATTACAGTACTGGCTAGAGGCCTCAACTGAGATTGGTGCTGCATTGTGTTAGGCACTGCAAACTATAGAGTAAGAGACAGGCCCCTACCCCAAATATCTTACAATCTAAATAGACAAGACAGACAAAGAGTGAGGGAAAGCAAGTATTATCCCCATTTTACATATGGAAAACTGAACCACTGAGCAATTAAGTGATTTTCCCAAAGTCACACAAGAAATCTGTAATAGAAATGGGAACTGAACTCAGATCTTCTCAATCAACTGACTTAACTGCAAAATGAAAGGGCATTTGTAGAGGTCCTTAGAGCCAACTGGCTGCTTATATTTAACTGGAAACCAGGGCCATAAAATCTGGAAAAGAAACTGCTAATTTTTAATTGAGAGAGAAATTTCTTTCTAATTTAGGTATCCCTTCCTGGCAGCAGAAGTTGTAGCTACTAAATGAAGTGAAGAGTTCAAATGCTTAATACAACTACTCAGCTTTTATGATGAGTCTGTACAATAAATACTTTTTATTTTTAGGAAGTCTCATCAAGATAGCTGTCAAATGCATGTTCTGATATCAGGCAGTGTTCCTAAGACGAGCAAAAAATAATTGTGTACTTAAGCCCAATACTGTAACAAAAGATGCGGTAACAAACCCATGGCCACCTATCACGTCACAGTTGTCACTATTCTGCACACCAGGACCACTTGGAAATTCAAAGCAAAACAGGATATAACTCAAATCCCATGAGGATAAGGGAATGGACGGACGGACAGACACACATGCGTACACCCCAGTTCATTATAATAATCTAAGACCTAGAGATTTCTTGCCAATTTAAAATCCTTTAAAGTTCACCTACTTGGGGGGAAAAGATCCCCTAACTAGCTTCGCACTGTCCAGTGGGAGAGCTCCTTGGATCAGTAGTAACTCAGGAACAAAGATTACTCAATATCGCCCAAGNAAAAAAAAAAAAAAAAAAAAAAAAAAAAAAAAAAAAAAAGAGTTAGAGGATCCTAAAACTATACCACATTCTGCTCTCACTTACAGTGATGTCAATCTTTGGTAATTCCAAAGAAATCCACTGAATTACTCCATATTTGCACGAATATAACCAAGGTTAGCATCTGGCACTGATTTTGGAGGTCTGAGCAGGCCTTTGGTATATGGAAGCCAGATGGAGCCAAATACGAAGACAATTCTTGAGTTTATTCTCCACACAGCAAGAGCAAGATCAATCTTTTCCTTTCCCAAACACAGTAAATGGAACCAGCAAATTCACGTGTGAGAGAATAAACTAACAACTATATCTAGCACTGCCATAGTGCTTTCAATCTCCAAAGCTCAACATTCATTCATCCATATAATAACCTGTGAGGCATCTCCACTTTAGAAATAGAGAAAGTGAGGAGTCGGACCCCACACAGAGGTTAGGACCCAGTTCTGTAAGGTGCTGAGAACCTTCTTCTCCCACTTAATTTTCATGATAATTCAGGCTACTCAGCACCTCACAGGATCATACGCTAACCTTACCCAAGGCAGCAGATGGAATCAGTGTTCAAACCAGGATCAAATCTCCAAACCACATGGCTTAACATCAGTAGCCAATGCCCCTCCCTCTAGATAGCATAATTGTTCTAGCATAATCCCAAATAGTTAAATCATGTCAAACAAGAGGACAAAGTAACAGCTGTCATCTTGAGAGATGATTCCACACTCCAATAGACCTTGTTAGGATATTAGTTACAGGCTTAATTTCTCCTATATTTGTATTATATTATATACATCTACCATAAATGTTCCCTTCTGCGCCTTAATATTTCTATCCTTTAAATAGTTGTGGATAATTACATCTCCCTTAGTCTTCATTCAGACAAGCTATAGATGTAAGTTAATAAAGGTTGCAATAATATGCCTTGCACTTATTCCTGGACATAGCCAACTTCTAATTCGTTACTGGCTGCTGTGAAATGTTTCCAATACTAATCTATAACTAGCATTTCCTGGGTTCTAACAAAACAGAAATAGGGTCATTAGGTGACTTTCCAGAGCAGGATGTATGCATAGGCAGGCTAGCTCCAAGCACTCTATCTTTGGCTACTGCAGAACATAAAAATCCCTCTTATAAGGACCAAAAAAGTATTTAAAAACAGAAATAAGTAGCAATCTAATCACTCTCTCTTTTAATTCTATACTGTATATGTATTTTAGAGGCTATTCCAGTTGGGTTTGACAGCTCATCTACAATCCACCCCTGAACACAGACATTACACTGTCCAAGATATCGGAGAGAGACAGAATTATACTCATATCATGCCTTGTTTAACACCATAAGTGCACTGTTGAACAGCAGAGCTGAACAATGGGGTCTAATTCGCTGTTTATTAATTGAGAGACTAAACTGATTGCTGAGCCTCAGGAAGGGTAGAGGATACAAAATTACACCTTGTGCAAGAGTGATGTTTTGCCCGAGCTGATTTATGCCTTAGCAATATTCCTCTATCTAGAGAGATAATGTTAAAGGCACTTACTTTCCATTTAGCAATACATCTAGCAGGTGCATGTTCTTTTGGATACTAACTGAAACTCAATTACATTGAGCAAGAGCTTCTGTTTTATCTGGGGGTTTTTGAAGTTAATTTTGTGCTGGTGAAAGGTCTTCCAATTATCCCCTCACTGAGCCTTGTGTAACCCCATTTTCCTTTAGTAGGTTTGCGTGAATGTCAATGAGACAATCTGAAGACGATGGGGTTGCAAAGGTAGAATTGAGAACCTAATTTGGCCCGAAACACCTCAGTTACTGGTGATAACGTGCAAGATGAAAGACCCCAGTTCAACTCTTGGAGCCCAGTGTAAGTTTGCTGGGTTGGCAGGTAGTAAAATATCCATTATTTGTAAACAATCTGAAAAAGACAATGAGATACAATGCACGTCGAACTCCATTAGAAACTGCAAGCTTCCAGTATTACTTTTGATTAACATGAGATTTAATTTTTTATTTACTCTGTGAAGAAGTTTTTCCAGAAGTCATGTAGTAACCAGTCCTTCCTGGCTTTTGTGCAACATGTACAGGACAGAGATCAGACTGCTACAACTACAACCCGAAACCTAGAATTACTGCAAAGTAAGAAACTGTTGCAAGATCCCTGGACAACAGGGGGAAAAAAAAAAAAAAAAGGAGGAGCATGGCAAATTAGATGCCTGAAGTGGTGGATACAACAACAACAATTATAATACTTTGCACTTATCTTTTAATCCAAATATATCAAGGCACTTCACAAAACATGAATTAAGCAGATGTCATTACACCTAATATACAGATAGGAAAAAAGGCACACAGAAATTAAGCAGCTAAGGGCACGCAATGAATTAGTAACACATCCAGGAACAGACCCCAGGATTCATGTCTCCCTACCCCTGCTCAAGTCAGGAGACAACACTTCCTCCACAGCAAAGAAATTGTTATGCTGATAACTGGGAAGTTTCAAATAATATCTCAAGGTTAAAAACATATTAGCGCAGACCTTTCTATTTTGAAAACTTTCCCTGGGTATTTGGATGAAACGTGCTTTTAAATGGAAGGTGCCGAAACAATCCTTTTTAGTATGCTGCTGAGTATTTTATTATGGATCACACCATCTGTCCAAGCTGGAGAATGCAAATTAATCCATCAATTTTTAAAATATAGTCTTAACAATATTCATGCAATATCATTTCTTTTTAAAGAAAACACCTTCCGTTGCTATATTACAGTTTGAGATCTGCTGGGAAAATGTAATTTCTCTCCTACATGCATGCTCCCAGTTACTAGAAAATACTATTTAAAGCTCCACTGGTCTTTGTATAAAAACAATGCTTGTGGCTTTTTCATCTGAATATTACAGACACAGTACAAAGTATTTTGTTGATATTAATGTGCTTACAGCTTATTACACAAAGTTAATTAAAATTTGAATGAGGCAAAATCTGAAAATTCTGCATGTCTAATTTGTCTACCAAAGCAGCTTGTATAATGAATAGCTTTATAAGAGCATTATGTTATCACAATGCAGCATATGACTCCATTCCAGTTCTATTCATTTCAAAGAGAAATAAGGAAAGCTGTGGCTTTGTGGACAAACCATTAGCTTGTCATCTCTAGGGAAATGGTTCAAATCTGGCTGAAGTAAAAATGCCTTGATGATTTCAGCCCGTTCTTTGCTGAACAGTATCTCGTGGCATGTAACAAAACTACATCTGGCACGTCACACATGGGACTGCTCAAGACCTGAAGCCGCCCATAGTAAGTGGACTTCTGAGGCCAAACCTATTAGTTTACTAGTACATAAACCTATCCCTGGGCTAGATAAACAAGGGAATTCAGCTCCTACGACCACCAGCCTGAGCTTTAGAAAGTGTTCAAGTTATTTTGAACCTTTTCAAAAACATTAAAGGCTATATTGTCCCTTTAAGGCACAGCTCCACAGTAGGAGAGCACAGATGGGCACCATCCAGACACAAGCCCCAGGAAAACGCATGCAATACCCTTTAACAGCATGCAGAACATGGTCTGCTCCCTACATCTCACTACAAAAAGCTCTTTGTACCCTTCCCCTTCTCTATTTCTATTAGGGTTGCCAATTCTGGTTGGATGTATTCCTGGAGGTTTCATCACATGACATAATATTGAATTAAAGATTAATCTTTAACTCCTGGAGACTCCAGGACAAACCTGGAGGGTTGGCAACCCTAGTTTCTATCCTTGCATGGTTGTGCAATCTGGCCCAAATGTTTAACACAATATTATGTACCCACACATTTAAAAATGACCCAGATTCTGTGCTGCACCTCTTATACCTATGGGGCCAGATCCTTAGCTGGTGTGTCCTGTAATCACGCCATTGGCTTCAGAGGAGCAATGGCAATTTACATCAGCTGAGGATCGATCCCCTGGGATTCTGAACCAGCATAAGGTAGAACTGCTCTAAATTATGGCAGTTACAGAGCCACCAAAAGGCTGTTCTGTGTGTTATGGCTACTCTCACTCCTCGTCCTGACACATCCCCCAGCCACAAAGGGGCTGCAGTAGAGCATGGAATTGTGCCCACTACCAATACTATAAGAGTAACTTAAAAACAAAGGGCCAAATAAGCATCAAAATTACCTTCATTTTTAAGCATATGGCCAGAGGCCCCAGAAAGTCTTCACAAAACCCCACACAGCCTTCTATGGTGCTTCCACATTTTATGATTTTACTGGAAGTCTTGTGATATTTGAGGTTTTTCTTAAAGTCTCAGCTCCTGGAACCCTGCAATTATGAGACGTCAGCTTTCACCTTTTTAACAAGCAGGTTTTTAGCAATCACGGTTGCAGTGAAAAGCTTGAAAGTGCACATGCTAAAGGCTCAAAGACCAGAATGCAAATAAAAAGAAGCCAACATGTACTAGTGGAGGAAGGTGCAGAGTGGGTGTGGGTGAATGTACTAAACTATAGAAAATATACTCTCACCCCCTAAATTCTGCTCCACAATGTTCCTCCTCAGTCTATATTCCAGAATACCCACAGTGCTCACATGCTATGGGTTTTGGAGGAAGCCAGGATCAGAAAGCAATAGTGACACCCTGCAATTGCACACATAGATATAGTTGGGGGGAGGGGAGGGGAAGGAGTGAGGGTAGCCTGAAGCCAGGGTATGGTCTAATGCAACAGTTCATTAATTTTTTAATATCAGAAATAGATTTTAAACTAGATCTGACCTCCATGCAGCCTGTCGACCACCACTTTATTTCAAGGCAGACTTCAGTCTCCACTGGAGGCTGCAGCAGTGAGCAATTGAGCCCCCCCCTTTAATTAAATGCCAACACTCAATGAAGACTAGTGAAGAATTCCAGTTGAATCTATCCCCAAATTAGAATGAGCAGCCACAAAAGCAACCAAAAGAGGCAGCCCACTCAGCATCTTGTTTCTGAACCTTTATAGTTCCATCGTTAGTGAACTCAACAGTACAAAACATCCAAGTTGCAAAGAGCTATTTCATTTCTGTACAGACTATTTGTTTTGCCATTTGCTTTTAACACACTCCACTAAACTGAAAAAGTGATCGATTGTGCCAAAACACACACACGCAACACTGGCTTCTAGTCAATTTGTGTATCATGTTGGTGCAGAACTTTAGATTTCACTTCTTAGTAAAGCTGCCTTTGGGTTTTTAAAATACCAGCCAGCTCATAGCCTCAAACCTCATTCTGGAGTGCATGACATACATTCTGTTTAGGTTTCCATTACATTTACAATTATTTCACCTCTTAGTAGCTCTAATAGACCCCTAAGTATCATATTTCCTTAAAATTCCTTTACTTTAAAGCCAAGCAAATTAGTATAATTAAGCATACAATATACAGACATTCTTTAGGAATTAATTTTAAAACAATAAGTTCAAGGTTGGTATCAAAAACATTTCAAAGTATCCAATAAAAAAATTAAGTGATGTACACCAATAAGTGCTCAACATCATTACAACAATTTTTATTGTGAGAGCACTGCAGGTGAGCAAGTTTGGCTGAATAATGACTAATGGAGATCATGGTAGTGGTCTGTAGCCATTTGACTGGCAAAAATATTAGAGCAGGAACAGAATTGTCTTGGTTAGCTTAAGGTGGTATAACTATGGCAGGAGTATCATCATGTCAATGATAAGCACAGTAAAATTTAGGCCGGTGATCTGGGAAAATATCCTGATAAGGCCCAGGAATGTATGGAATAGTGTCTCAAGGAAGCAGCTATGTCTCTTGATTCCCTTCAACCAATACTAGACACAAAATAGAATATACTATAGGTAATATTCCTGTGCCAGGAGGAGGGTGAACAGAATCACCTAAATGGGTCCTTTCCACCTCCAATGTCTAGGATTCATTCTCCATACATGAGCCACAGTGAGAAATATCCACAGACTTCAAATAAACCAAATATAGATAGAAACATAGGAATGACTTGTTCATTACCAAGTTGTTCCCAGAGCAGCTCAGCTGCCTGAGTGTGCATGTAAAATTTCAGTTTTTGTGCAAGGTATTAAGAAGAACTCTTAACATGCTAATAATCCGTCCATAACTTTGTTCTTTACCAGAGAAAATGGAAGCCTGTCCAAACAGAAATAACGAGAGACTGATACAGTGAGGTGCCAAGGTCTTTATGGGGGGGCTCTGATAGTCTTCCGCTCCCACTGCAAACAATTGGAATTGAGGGCTTCAGGAGCTTTCAGATACAGACCCAAACAAAGTAACTTTGGGATTCTTAGATTACTTTCTATTTCAATGGATCATTGAAAGGAAAGTGATAATTTTCTCAGAAAACTATTACTGGCAGTTCAGGTCATTCCAGTTCCTTGTCCCAAGATGTTGGCAAGTAAATCTTAGTAAAGGGCTCTTCTCTCTACAGGAGATTCATTCCTTTCAGCATGCACCAACTTAAATTCATCAGCAGTATGTCTGATCTAATTTCTCATACAATATCACTAATATTTTCCACTCTTTTATCCATCATCTCTTAGCATAGTCTCTAGTCACTTCCTCAGAAACAGAGGCTTGAAGTGCTGTGGAAGCAAATGCCTCACCTTACTCAATAGTTACCTCTCTGGCCAGTTAAGGACTGGTGTTGACAGAGTTTACAGGGACCACAAGGTAAGGCCTCTAGAGAGTGGGAGTGTGAAAGCAAGTGAAATACAGGTATTAAATGGAACTGGGTGAAAATAGGTTTAATTTTATTCAGTTTGCAGCCAAAATAATTGACCACAAATTAAAAAAAAAAATCAATTTTCTGCAGAAAAAACTTTCATTTAGTTAAAAACCAATTTTTCACTAAAAACAGTTTTTATGGAAAATTGTCAACTAGCCTTGGTATGGAGACCGCCTCCCCTCGCAATACATTCACATAGGATGCAAACTGAAAGATTAGGGTATTCAGCTGGAGTTTTATGTTCTCATTATCCATAACACAAAGAATTAGTTAAATGCACTATAAATTCTGTATGACCCTGAGCATATCCAGGTTGAAAGGAAGGATGTGTGAAGCAGAATCCCAGCTGAGTAAATGGTGAATAAAAGATCTCCGGCCTCTACTCCTGAAAGAAAAACAAAAAATTGAAAATGCTGTTTTCAGTTTGCAAGGTCAGTCCGGTTTGCTGCGCTCAGAATCAGTCTATTACATCTCCCACTGCCAGCAAATCTACTGCACCTATAAAGTAGATAAGTAAATGAATGAGGATAACTTGTTAACATTCAAGAGAGTTATATGCACACACGTCAGAGGGACTGGTCACTTCAGACTTTTGTTACGAAAGATCTACAATTCAGCAGTTAGAACATATAACCAAACAAGTTAGAGATGCTCTAGGTTTTTAACTCATCCAGATATTGGACTCAGTTTTTACATTTATCCTCATTCTCTGATCATCCTAGTTCTTCCGCCCCACCATACATCCTGTATGATGCTATAAATCTAACAAGCCATGCAAAGGAAACAGAAATGGTCCAGTGAAAGGAACTAAGTCGGGAGAGGGAGGGAATCACTGAATGGAGATGTTAACTGCTGTTCCCAAAGCACATATTCTCTCCCACTTTCTTTCTAGGAATCTTGAATTTTGATGCTATTTTGCTGGCAAAATTCAGGCTCTAACCAGTTCCTCTGCAAATGGGGATAAGTTATAGGCTAGTGGGCAAGCCTGGAAAGATTTTCATGCCCTCTCAGGGGATTACCCAGCTGTGTTATGGAAACTGCCCTTGAGAAAGGAAATGGGATTCTCAGTACAAAAAACACAACACTGCGACCTCTGTCCTAGGGAGGACGATCAGTGACAATATGGAGCTCAAACTGAGTGGCATGAGTAATTTAATTTAAAATTAGATTAATATTGTACACTTTTGTTAGCTTGCTGGCGTATGTGGTTTAGCACAATAGGGCTCTAGCCACCTCCACTGGTGCAGAGAGGTGCAAATTTCTCTCTCTCGCTCTCTCTCACACACACACACTCGGCCATAAGGAAGATTGCTGGAGGTCTACCAGGAAAATATCACTTAGATGTATGTCCAGGGCTCCACAGGAGCTGGCAGAAGCTGCCCAAGGGACATGGAGAATCAAAGCATATCCTGGAGTCATATCCCTCTCCTGCTACTGTTGCCCATTTTGAGGACTGTGATGGCCAATAGCAGCCTATCCATCGCAGCAGCTGTGGAGGGTGTCTCCTGCTCCATGTGGATTTGCAACTGCCCACTTCAGACTCCAGTTTGCACTCACTGAATGCAGTGAAACCAAGAACTAACTGAAGCCTCCATTTTCCATGTGGTCTTTGAGGAAAGAAACCCCACGAGGATTTGATGGTTAAATTACAATAATGGGATTCTAGAGTATTGGCTCTATTTCCATTTCTAGGAGAGACTTCCTCTGCAACGTGGGCAAACCATTCTACTACTCATCTCCCCATCTATCCAATTTCAGGCACCATACTTAAAGATGGACAAGTTGGAAAGAGTCCAGAAGTGACAAACAAAAATTATGAGAGTTTTATAAAAAGGAAGGTGGGAAAAATTGGGCATGTTTAGTCTAGAGAAGAGAAGGCTGAGGAGGGGCACGATAGCAGTCTCCAAATATGTAAAAGGTTGTTATAAAGAGGATGGTGATTAATTGCGCTCTCCTCAGTGGACATGGAGACTTAAGTCATAATTGGCTTAGTTTCGAGCAAAGGAGATTCCGTTTGGATATTAGCAAAAAAAAAAAAAAAAAAAAATCTTTCCAACTCTAAGGGTAGTTAGGCATGGGAACAGGTTGGTTTTTGGATGGTTTTAAGAACAGGTTAAATAGATACCTGCCTTAACACAGGGGCAGATGGACAACATGACCTCTTGAGGTCCCTTCCAGCCCTACATTTCATGGGTGCATCTATGCTGCACCTAGAGGAGCAATTTCCAGTTCAGGTAGACCTACACGTGCTAGCTTTGACTGACCCAGAGCAATAAAAATAGCAATGTAGCTGCGACAGTGCAGGCTAGCTGCCCAAGCACTTATCCAGGGTCTTGGATGGGATTGTACTCTGGTGGCTAGCCTGAGCCACTGCCCGTGCCACCATGGCTACACTGTAGCTCAGGTCAAGGCTAGTGCAGGTATGTCTATTCAAACTGGAAATTACGCCTCCAGCTGCAGTAGACACCCTGTTCAATCTACAGAACAGGCATAGTAAAAATTATCTACCTCACAGAAGCGTGGTGGCTTAGCTCATTAATGTTTTGGATGGAAAGCACTGCAGAAACACAGTATACGTGTTTTCCTTCTTGAATTGTGGCCGTTCCTAACTTTAACCTCTCTAATTGACTTCTGATATTTAAGAACATTATTTCTCTTGACCATCAAATAATTCCAAAGAATAAATTCAGATACTGAAGAGTCATGAAAACATGCATGTATAAACTAAAATGCACAAACCTAGCTTTTTTAAAGTTTGATTTCCACTGATGTAGATGATTTATACCCTTTATATATTGTAGGGTAATTTGACAAATATGATTTTAACTTTAGCATACTTCTTTCTGGTGGCTTGATGCTCAAATTGTGTCTATGGCGCTAATGTTTTCCTATGTTAATTCAAACTAAACTGATGTAAGGAAAGAACTGACTCTGGCAGTGTGAAAACACTAAGGATTACTGACAGCCAGGTGGAAAGAAATTGAAGTTTTGTATCACTTTATGCAAAATAAAATGTCCGCAACCCCCCATGTTTTTCATTAGTTTATTATAACATGATTTACATCAGGCCTTATTTAGAAAAACCAATCTTGATCCTGAAAGAAGACTCCATAGTCTCTCTGGCTGATGAGAAATACCTGACAGCAGAGACTAAACCAACTGCGTCTGTATCTGACAAGGAAAAAAAAAAGCTGAAAAATGTGGAATATACATACACAGTTGTAGAGAAGAGCATATGAATAGAAAGTTTAAACACAGGACACTATTAGAATAAGGCAGAATTTCTCAAGCTAAATATGGGGCATTGTGAAATACCTTGGTTAATACACTTTCACTTGCAAGGGAAGGAACCTAGGCCCTTTATACTGAAGCTCCTAAAAAAAGCCAGGCAGAATTTCCTATGTAGAAAGAGCTGGGAGGTCATAAGGTCCCATGAAACAGCTAGTAAAACCTCTCTCTCTACAATTAGAGATGAGTCAACTCAGCTATGCTAAGCAGCAGCAAGAGTAAATAAGAAAAAAATGGGACAAAAAAGAGCTTTGATAAAGGACAAATTATTCAACAAAACAAGACTAGACACTAAAGGGAAGTTTTTAAAACTGATTTATGCTGAAGTATTGCTCTTTACACCAAATATATTTACAATGCTTACTATCTGATGAAGTGGGTTTTAGCTTATGCCCAAATAAATGTGTTAGTCTCTAAGGTGCCACAAGGACTCCTCGTTGTTTATGCCCCTAAAGTGATATTTTCTTAACGTGACAATTACAGAGAAAGAGCTGATACCCAAGAAGAGTAACTTGTGATTATATGATTTAATACCCTTATTATAGGTTTAATTGGAGTCACTGCCTCTGAACCATGTATAGGCAAGGATTATTCCCTTTTATTTAATTAACAGGGCAGACTTTAATTTAAAAATAAGCAGAATAAAGAAAGCTAAATGTTAAGCAGATAAGCGAGAGATTCCCTTAACCTCTGTCCTCCTCGATATTCCATGGTTCATAGTTTACAGCCATAATAGGATTCCAAATTTCCACGAGCACCAGTATCTCGCCTGAAGTAGTATTAACGCCTTGATAACGGTATTGCAAGCTGGAGGAAGATAAATAGAATCCTGGTGTTTATAACACCGAGAATGGTGGAAAAAACATTATTGCAGAAAATTTAAACTTGGAGACTAATTGCTTTTTTTACCTTAATGAGGGGTGAAGCAGATTAAACTAAATTGAACAGTCCCATTAAATATTTTTATGAATTGTTAAAAAAAGTGACTGCACATCATTACTGCTGCTTAATCAAGCACTGATATTTTCAAGCAACTATTCAATATCTTGATGGAATGGATGGGACATTCTGTCATCACCTCACCCCACATGATTGGAACCCAGATTATAAATAATTAATGCTATCCAATTAGCAAAGACAAAACATAAAACTTAAGGAATCTATTGGATTTTAGTACACATCTACCATTAGGGGGGAAAAAAATCATTTATCTTGTATGAAGGTGTCCACATGCATAATGACATTTATGATATGGAAACTCAGTAGGTATCCAAATTAGTTAAAGCGCTGTTCATTAAAATGCCATTTTGGCAGATGTTGACTGATGGTGCTATGCTGTTTTTAATAGTTAAATCTGAAGAGTCTCCTAGGTCAGCAATGTAATAAATGCGTTTTCATACATTTTGCTCCGAGCATGCATCCAGTATATTCCTAAGGTCAAGATATGTCTGGTGCAAGCCACATAAATTTTCTTTATCAGTTTCACCCAGATAATAGATACATATTTAAACAATGAAAAAAAGAATTACAATAATTTTAATTTACTGTACATAGAGATTGAAAAGCCATTAAACAAAAACTGCTCATTTGACCAAAATAGCTGTTATAGTAATTAGACAAACAATTTTTACTGCCATGATCAATAGCCATTTTCCCTTAAACATTCTTAAAAAACAATGTATAGATGCTTTATTATCTACATTAGAGATAAAAATGATTTTAAAGATTGCTCTGTAACAGTAGGATGGAGAGTCTTAGTTTTGGGGTGACAGAAGGCATTTGATAACATTTGCTTTCATAACAGCATGGTCTTCTAACAAGTCCAATTACTTAGGCCCCAGGCCTGCAAAGGCCTTAACATGTGCTTCATGTTGTGCACTGTGGATCAGGATCATAGACCCCTACCTGATCTAAATTAAGAGGATATCTTCATGGAACTGAAGCTAAGAGAATCCTACAAAGTTATAAAATATACTGCCCCAATAAATGTCTGTATCTTCGAGACTTTGTTCCAGTGGATTTTTGCCCACACACAAAATAATTGTGATTACCCCTTTGTTTACCTACTCAGAGGATTTATGCATTGAAAAGAAGTTTCAGCAATACATCAGGCTCTGATCCTTCAAGATGGCCAATGGGGGAAGGGGAAAAGAAAAAAGGGAAAACTTCAAGATGGCCAATGGGGGAAGGGGAAAAGAAAAAAGGGAAAAAAAGCATTCATTTCCACATCATGCCCCTGTGACGGGTTGGATCACAGAAACCCCCTTGGGAGCTGCCAGCTGATGTGCAAAGGCTACTTCTGTTTCTGTTCTCCCTGCCAGCTCAGTGGTTTCAGCACCCTNGGTTTAAATAGACTGTCTCTTGTGGGTGGAGACCCCCTCCTCACCCTCTGTAGAATCCAGTCACAAAATGGAGATTCGGAATCACATGGGCAGGTCACATGCCCATGCATGACTCAGGACTGCAGGTAGCAGCCATTACCCACATGCTGCCTTGAACGTCCTCAGGTAGACTTCTAATGTGGATTGGAGTCTTCCAAGCTCTTTTGTCTGTTAAGTGCCCCCTGACTGAACACCTAATTTGCACATTCCTTTCCCAAGAAGTCATCAAATGTTCTAACTGAGGCCACTTAGAAATCAAGCAATTATACAGCCAATGTTCATAACTTTGCACACACAAATGGTGCCTGCATACAACTAGGGTGAACATAACCAGTAGATCATAACCTTTACATAGATGTGTTACATAGCCTATGTAGCAAAACCCTATTCCAGTTATATTATACATACATTTGTGAGCCCCTTTATGGGGTACGCTGTCACAGCCCCACTGAAGTCAACTGAGCTCCACACAGAATAAGGGGGTCCAACCACAATGAATACATTTCAGATTTGGGTCAAATTTGTCATCTCACCTTTTTTGGGGTATAAAAATATATAGATCTTAATTAAAACTAGGAAGTCTTCCAAATAGCTGCAGGACATCACGCCAAACCACATATAAAAAACAAGCCATTCCCAAATATGCATTTGGAACCACCCATCAAAACAAATGCCATCCCACAAAATGGCAAGAGCCTCTTCCTTTATCTATCTAGAACAAAACAAAAATGAGTCAGAATCACAGAAAAAGTCTAGGTTCTTAATAGTATGTCCTTTTAAATTTTAAAAATAAATCTTTAAAGGAGATTTGTAGCAAAGAAATATTTAAAAATTTCTGATTAAAAACCATACCTAAATCCTGCCAGTGATTTTTCCTTTAAGCTCAATTAACTTCTTTGGAAAGGAGGGTCAATGACAGGATTTAACCTTAGATAATTAAGTCAAAAGTACAATGTTAAATTATTATTTTAGACCAAAGCTTATCATCCCTTAGTTTCTCACTGTATTCTCTAATTATATGTAATTGATCTTTGCTTTTGAAAGATGATTAACTCTTCCTCAAATGTGCATTTTCTTTAACAAGTCTAATAGCCTCCCTATACATACCCCAGTTTAGTTCTTGTTTATGATTTCCTAGGTTTAATACCTCTGACAGGCATTTACAGGAATGAGGGCACTGAGTCTGTCTGCTTTGTGAACTTGTCTATCTCCTTATTCTGTTTTTAGTTGCAAATTTACTTATGTGGCAAAGATTTATATGTATCAAATAAAAACCAATGCCTAAGCCCCTTTAGTATTAGGTCAAAAGCAGTCCAAATTAAACTCAGGTTGAAAGCATAGGACTCTTCCAGCCAGAATTAGAGAAAAAACAAAAGGGATACTGCACAATATACTGAAACAGCAAATTCAGCAAAATATGGGAAATTATGTGAAAAACTGCAACAGCAGAACATTGGGACCTTGAGTCTTATCTTTCAATCGAGGTTTAAAATTGAAAGTGAACACTTTCCACTAATGAGCAAGAGCAATAATTCAAGTACTGCTAATCGATTTTAAAGTGATCATTAAAGTCTATCCATTTTTAAAGAAAATTTAAAATAGAAACTGCACCACTCCCTTACTGGACCATCTGCATCACAAATATAATGGAGGTAGGGGACCTTGTTACAACATGGACATATTCAAGGTATTAGTCAGAAAATGGTTAAAACAGAGCTAAGTCTTGTCCATGATGAAATTTCCATTCCAACTCAGGATTAAGTTAGACATTTTTAAATCAGCAGGTTCAAATAACTTGCAACCCAGAGTTTTGAAAGACTTGGCTAAGGTGCTCTCTGGACCATTAATGGTGATTTTTAATAAGTTTCAAAGAACTGTGAGAAAGCTAATGTTGTGCCAATATTTAAAAAGGGTAAAACAGGATTACCCAAGTAATTATAGGCCTGTCACAGCCAGATATCACTCACAGGGCAAAATAATGTAATGGCTGATACAGGACTAGATTAATGAAGAACTAAATAGAGGGTAATATAATTAATGCTCATACACATGGGTTTATGGAAAACAGATCTTGTCATCCAACTTGATATCATTTATTGATAAGATTACAAGTTTCGTTGGTAAAGGTAAGTGTAGATTTAATATACTTACACTTCTGTAAGGCATTTGACTTGATACTGCATGACACTTTGATTAATAAACTGAGTACAAAAATAAACATAGCATACATTAAATGGATTCAAACAAAAAACATTTCAAAATGCAAATGGACAATCATCAGTGAGTAGGTGCATTTCTAATGGGGTCCTGTGGGGACTAGTTGTTGTCCCTATGCTATTTAATATTTTTATCAGTGACCTGGAATAAAATATAAAGTTATCACTAATAAAGATTGGGAGAAATGATGAATAATGGATTAGGACCAATCATTGATACAGAGCAATCTGGCTTGCTTGCACCAAACTTACCAAGCAAACAATATGCATTTCAATATAGCCAAGTACACCTCTACCCCGATATAACGCGACCCCATATAACACAAATTCGGATAAAACGCGGTAAAGCAGTGCTCCGGTGGGGCAGGGCTGCGCACTCCGGTGGATCAAAGCAAGTTCGATATAACGCATTTCACCTATAACACGGTAAGATTTTTTGGCTCCCGAGGACAGCGTTATATTGAGGTAGAGGTGTATACGGTTATACAATTAGGAACAAAGTATGTAGGCCATACATACAGGATGGGGAACTATCCTGAGAAGCAGTGACTCTGAAAAGACTTGGGGATCATGGTGGATAATCAGTTGGACATGAGCTGGCCAGTTGGTATGACTGCTACTAGAGTACCATGTCCAGTTCTCCTGCCCAGAACTCAAGAAGGATGTTGAAAAAAATGGAGCCACAAGAATGATGGAAGGATTAGAAGACAGGCCTTTATAGTGATAAACTAAATATATTGAGCTCCTGGAGTCTAACAAAGAAAAGGTTAAGGTGTGACTTGATCACAATACAGCAGTACCTATGCAGGGAACAGAAATTTGGTAATAGCTCTTCAATCTAGCAGACAAAGATATAACAAGATCCAATGACTAGAAGTTGAAATTAGACAAATTCAGACTAGACATAATGTGCACAGAGTAAGGATAATTAGTTATTGGAATAACTTCCAAAGTATTGTGGTAGGATTCTCTACCAGTGGAAAATTTTAAATCAAGATCCCATATGCTCTTGTTCAATCATAGCTACTGGACTTGAAACAAGAATTAATTCAAGGACATCCTATGCCCTGTATTATGCATACATAATCACAATGGTCCCTTCTGGTTTAAAAATAAATAAATAAATAAAATCTACGAATCCACAGTGCCAATTATAGCAATGTTGAAACCAGGTCTGCTGACTTGGGTAGTTGGACCAGGAGACCCCTGCACCATGCATAGTCCTACTTTCTCTCACTGATATTGAGGCCAGAATNCCTGCGCCCCCGCCGCCTGTAAAAATTTGGGGGCGGGACCTTCCGCCGCCGCTGTTGGGGGCGGGATTACGGGGGCGGGACCTTCTGCTGCCTAGGGCGCCAGCAAAGCTGGCGCCGCTACTGACCAGGAGACCCCTGCACCATGCATAGTCCCACTTTCTCTCACTGATATTGAGGCCAGAAATCTCCAAGGTGTCCTACTGGCAGATCTGGGACCTAAATGTGTATTCCACGGAGAAGGATGAAGATGAAGAATGGACTCAGGCAGGTGACAGTACAAGAACCCCTAATTGCCCCACCGCCTTCACGTGCACACACAAAGTACAATTCTACTGTATGTAAAAGCACCAGCTGCTCTGACCCTGACCACTGATTTTGGAAGTCAATTCTGCCATAGATGCTCTCAAATTTTTTTTTCAATGTGGAGAAATTTATTGAGAAAAGTAAAATTCTGTTCCAGTGATGTGAAAAAATGGTTACTGGAAATGCATTAGATGAGCATACACTGGGTACTGTATAATAAATATTGAACGTAATCTAGTTTTATTGTATTGTGGAATGATACTAGTAATGGCATCTTTTTAATGTAATTCTTCTTCTAATCATCATCCATGGTGAATGCCAAACAAATTCAAATACCGCTCTTGGTAGAGGAACACTTTCATGGTGTTCTTTAACAAAGATAGGTCAACTTTTTCAATCAAGGGCCTAAAGCTCAGACCCTAAATCAATGACTTGATTTTCTATGGTGCAGAGTCCCTGTGCTTGCTTGTGTGCCGTTACATCAGTACAACTGAGAACAGAATTTGCCCCAAAGCAGATAGCACTGCAAACTCTTTTGAAACAAAAAAAGTCTTTAAAATTAGAAGATTTTAAACTGAAGGGATAAAAAAATATTGATAACAAAATCTGACAACTGAATTGGGAATTCTTAAATGTAATTGAAAGAAAATCTACCATAACAGAAACAAAGGCAGTATTTTTAGATTCCCTCTGCTCTGTCACAAGCAAGAGTTGTTGAATCTACATCAGGATTGCTATAGTTAAACGTCACACCCTCTAGCACCAAAATCACCATGGACTCATTGATTATATACAATATCCTGCCCCCCTTCTCCCCCCTCCAGCTCCCTGGTGAGTAAGGTTGCCAAAGGATTGTCCTGGAGTCTCCAGAAATTAAAGAATAATCTTTAAAGATTGTTATGTGATGAAACCTCCAGGAATATGGCCAACCAAAACTGGCAACCCTATTGGTGAGCCTGATGCACTTTCAAAACTTCCCTTTCAATTTCCATTTCTGTGGTGCAATAAGGTGTGAATTTTAAGTTGCTACATGACTTTGGAAGTGCATCCAACTCTTCAGATCCCACTGCAGGTCACAATCTTCCTTCTACCCAGTTTGTAATGCCTTGAACAGCTGCCCAGCTACCAACAAAACCCTGTGCATTACTGTGCCTTTTAACTAAAATAAAACTTAGTTGTACAGAGATTATTCCATAAACATGTCCAGTAAATGGAGCAATGAAACATTTTATTAGGTGGGGAATGTTATACAATGGTCATAAGTACACAGCTACAAGAAAAATGGCTTTGTTCTTTACATGTACATTCCAGTCTTACAGAAAAATATCAGCATGTCAGTAGCATAAAGGTTATTGGGTAAAGATATCTCTCAGGCAACTTCACTTGCTTCCATGGAGTATAGGAGAATTTGTACCAATGAATTTATTTACATCAATATACAAAAGTAAAATAAAGACCATCCCATATTTGTTGCAAGCATCTTGAGTCATTTAATATGATGAGAACCTTTCAATAATGCACTAACAATATGATATACATTCTTAAAAGACAAAGAGTATTAATATTTTATGTGTTATGCTCTACAAGAGTCTTTAGGACTATTGATTACTTCCTAAATCCATTAGGTGCTATTTTGAGCAAAAATAGCTGGAGACAGTCTTCAAGGAAATCCAGGCAAAGTGGTATTAGTTATTTTGGTAACAGAATTTTAGATTACAACATTTCTGTAATGGAAAATAACGTTTCTGAAATAACTGATTAGTACACAGTGACAATACTGGTCTCTGAGGATTGAAAAGACTGACCTGGAATTGGGTGCCTGTTCTGATTTAATATGAATGAATTCATCCTCCCTTCAGTTCCTGTCAGGAAAATGGGTTAACTGAAGATTAAAACATTTCCAGGGGTTCTCACATTGGAGACTGGCAATAGCTGAAATCAACTATGAAACAGTGACATGTAAAGATTGGAAATGAGCTCATTTCCAGCAGCAAGTACACATCTACTGTAACTGACTCAAACGAGTAGAGAGTGCTGCACCTGCTTATTCCAATTTTCTCTTCCATGTAACCATTCCCAGAAATTCATCATCTTTAACAAAACTTGTGACCCCCCCAAAGAATTAAGTACTATAAGCAGGTTCTCTTTTAAGCTATAGAGCTGTGTAACTTAAGGGAAGGTACATCTGTGATCTAACTCTCCATTCCATGATCAGCCAGAAATCTCAGTGAGTGCTGTCAGTGTTCTGGAAACTCAACATATAGTCCTTAAAATTGCATTACAAGTTTCACTAAATAAAGCAGCCTTTTTCTTTCTGCCCTAACGTAAGCCCTAGTTTAAATGGGGGCAAGACACCGCAACAGAGTTACAGATACCTATGCTAGGAATGAATTTAGTACAATGGGCTCACTGCCTTAAATAATGATTTTTGTATTTCTGTATTAACTGAGTCAGAAAACTATAAGCTTTTAGATTTTCATAAGCGCACCCACATACACAGAGTACAGCTCCAGTCCCCACTGACTTTAAATGGGAACTGGATCAATCTCCAGTTGTGCAATTCCCATTGACTTTCAATGAGAGTTGGGCACATCACTGCCTTTTGTGCCTATGGAAAGTCTCCTTAAGCCCTTACTCAGCACATCAAAATTACGTAATCAACTTCTCTAAGATGCTAGAGCATATTAGGTGGGAGAAAGTTTAGTTTAAATCAAGAATTTTCTTCAAGAGTCAAGGCACTATTCTAAGGACGACAATGATTACGTAAGAGCAACTCAGGACATCAGATTATCTAAACTCTGGAGATAGAGTTTTGCATATCTATTACAGGATACCTGAGCTGATCACTGTTCATTAACAAAGAACTTAAATCTCATGGAATCTTTTGGCAATGAGATAAAAAAGAATAAGCAATCAGGAATGTGTTAAGTCATTAATTGAAGAGGGGAACAATGTTTTAAGCAAGATCAGGAGAACTGTGGTCTGAAAAGTTCTCATATATGGTTAGTCCATTTGGCTGGTTGAAAGGGAGGGAGCGGAAGAACACATGTCTAAAATCACAGAACACAGCCAAAGAGAGTAATCTCTCTCCAAATCATGTTGGAGGTATGGACAGAACTTAATGACAACTAAAAAATGGAGTGAGAAAGTGAAATGAAGACGCATGAATTCCCTCACTCAAAACTATTTACAAAAACTCATTTTATTCAACAGTGAATTAGGATAACGAACACAGTGTATCCTGATGAAAACAGGAGGCACAGAGCTCTAACAAAAGATCAGTTACATGATCCTGAACTCATAATCATTGCATAAGAGATAGATACGTAGGATGCTGCAAGTTCTTGTAGCCATGTAAACATATGGAGAGAAATGTATGTGAATATTTCGACTTCTTCAAACTGAATGGTTATTCTATCCACTCCCTCACCAATTCCACAAGACAGAAACCAGGTTACAGAACTGCCTTGATCTTCTGTCCCTCTAGAACAGCATCATTTACCACAGCACAATACATATTCCAAACACATTTAGATCGTGATTGATTATATGAACTTCAAAACCTTATATCCAGAAAGAGGATGGAATGTTTACTATCCAACAAGACTACAGGATTAACAATGGCCTTTAAATTATCACAAAGCTAACTCCAGAACAAAGAGTACCCAACTCAAAACTGGCTTGTGGTCAGATCACATCTGGGAGCACCCCCACACTAAATTTGTCACAGCTGATGTATCCCATTTTTGCTCCTAATTTACCCTCCTAAAACAGCCAAGTGAACATGCTCACAGCCTCTTAATATCAAAGATCATGTTTCACTGGTGACCTTCAATATGTGATTCAAGGTCTCTTTTTGCAATATTACAACATTTTAACTGGCTGGAGGGACTTCCTCTGGTGCTGATCCATTACAAACTACAGCTACCAAAATGTAAGCCAAGAAATACTGAAATCCTGGAGAGAAAAAAAATCAGTTTGCAGGATACAAGTTAAAATGAGAACAAAACAAAAAACTTTAGTTCTCAACAAAACCTTCTACCAACATGTTTAAGATGACAGAAAACTACTAGTTGACAACAAATTGTATTAATACAGATTGTAAACTTGCAATTTAGCACATTTTGAAAGAACTTGACTGTCACATCTTAACTGCAGCTATTTATTGAAGAACAATATTTTTATATAATACTCTTCACAGATATATTGCTGACATGCTAAATAATATCAACACAATTTACATAGTAATTTTAATGATGGACAAAGTACAGGAGTTTGGAGTTCTAACAAGCTAAGATTAAATTTAAATGCTTTATATAAAGCACAAGACTTACAGTGCCTTTGCAAGTAGGCATAGTTGCTGTAAGACTATGGGAGGGATGTCTAGAACTTTTGTAATTCAGTAGGTCTCAACTCAAGTCTTGGCTTCTGCAACTCCTACCTTAAGATAAACAGGAGAAAATGCTCTCTGCCACCAGAACTGGCAACTTTAGCTTCCCATGAAGTGCTGACACAACCTTTCCATTCTCTAAATAAAGTATCTGTAGAGGACTGGACAGCTCACGGAACAGAAATATGAAGCCTTTTACATCTAACACACTGGCTTGAATGTACCCCAAGTCTTTAGTCACCAAAATATGTTAACATCTCAACACAGGTGCTGGAATTAGGGTTGCAGGGGGTGAGGCAGCACCCCCTGATTTGAAGTGATTTCCATCACATACAGGATTTACAGTTTGGTTCAATGGCTCTCAGCACCCGCACTACACAAGTTATTCCAGCACCCGTCTCACACCCGTTTGGTGGCCTATGAGAAATGAGTTTGGTATTAGTTCACTTCATAATGACCAAATGCCATCATTATACTGCAACTGACTGTTGGCACCCTTGTTGGATTTTCTCAGTATAGACCAAGGAGCGAAGGGTAATGAAGAATCAACTAGCCGCTCGTCTCTAGAGTAGGCTCTTAAAAGGCAACAAAGATGAGCTTATACTGTCGCTGGCTGTGCTTTGTCCATTTAAAAAACAAACAAACAGATTGTGCTGTGTCTGTTAGAGGACTTCAGTCTACAGGGCTGTCAATCTGGAACTTTAATGAGCATTACACTCATTTATTAGTTTATTTTTTTAAGTCTATGTAAACATGCACTAAAGTAGTCTGTATTGAGAAATGACATAGAAACCACCATAAAGCAGTAACATTGCTTTCTTTCACTTTCATTGACTGTATTCATTTAACATTGCTGAGATGCAGAATCCTGGGGGAACCAGAGTTGTGCACAATACAGACAAAGAGAAAGCTGTCTTAACTGCTGATGAGATGCTATACTATGTTTTCACATTCCCTGCTCTACAAAGCTTCACATGATTTCCAGGTGGCTGCCTCATGGTTGAATTTGCTGGGAAAAGAGGGAGAGAAATACTAATAATGGAAGATACTACACCTTATTTACAAAAACATAGAAATGAGGGCTCAGTGTGTAACTGAATTCCAAGCCTCTGTCTGAAAATGCCCTCTTGAACCTTACTGTTCATAGGCCCTGATTCAGGAAAGCATTCCTATTTTGAAAGGGCACTTAAACATCTGCTTAAAGTTCAACATAGGCTTAAGTCCCACTGAAGTCAAGTTAAGCACATAAATTAAGTGCCCTTCCTGGATTGACACCATAAATTACTCCTGAATCCTTTGGTGGTCAAGGGGAAATCAGGTGTAGGGATGACTAGGATAGACTTTACTACTGTTAGATTTACAGTTTAGGCATCTGTTAGAGGGGAAGGCTAGATACATTTCAGTTGATTGTGATTCATGGTCCCAAGAACCACTGGCCATTTGCCCAGACTTTTCTGCTGTCTTTATTTGCAATCCCCTTGTACCATCAGTCTCTCTCTATTTTTAAAGATAGCCAGTGTGGTATCTATTAGGTAGTTCAGTACCATTATTCCCATTTTACAGATGAGGAAACGAAGGCACAGACTAAGCAACTTACTCAATTTCCCACAAAGGAAACTAAAAACTGAACACAGTTCTCCTGCTTCCCCATCCTGTGCCTTGACTGCAAAACCAGCTGTCCTGTGCCATCAGTCTCAGGCTTTTCTCTTAATTATGACATCACAGGACTTACTTGTCTTGAGCTTTAGAACTGTGGATACCTTGCTTCTTCTAAGATGGTGCCATTTCTACAGAGACTTTGATATGGCATATAATATTTTTCCTCTACAGTTAGTGATTATTTCCCATGAAGCAAGGCAGAGATCCAGCCATAACAGCCAGACTAGTACTGGACTGTGGCTTTAACAGGGCAAGGGGTTGCCATGTCTAGCAACCTTTGCAATTCAAAATGAGAGGTTTCTATTTGGCCTCCTGAGAAGCATACTGAGTTATTCAATCTGGCAGTACAATGCAGAACGAGAGAATAAATGGGAGTCTGCTGCTCCAAAACCACTGCGGGGCTGCTCTAATGGGACTTGTTCCCTAGGAGAGGAAGAATAGTGTGACAGAGCAGAGATTGCATGCAATACAGGGAAAGGTCAGATATGGAATGTTCTGCATCTGATAGAAGGCTACATAGGCTGCAGGCGGTCTTTCTTTTGAGCAGAACAGAAATCCTCAAAAAGTAGCACCTGAGAAAGGAAAAACAAGAAGAGCTTTGAAAGCTTAAGAAAAAAAAGTTGTTCCCAAATTATTTTTTTATTACTCTCATACTTAATATACCGGTAAACAGAGGATTAGCAAACCAAAACAAACTGGAGCAATTTTAACCCCCGTGTAACTCCACGAGAGTTAGTACCATTACATTCAGGATGGATTTGACCTGCTCTCTAATTTTATCTTCATTCAAGGGGACGAAACTTGGTTTTGTTTTTGCTATGTACACAGCTAGGGAATACTTAGAAGCCCTGAGCATCCAAAGTACTTAGCACTCCCATCAGCTCTGGGTAAAACTCTAAGGATTGCAGTTTCGTAAGATCTGCTAATTCAGAGAGCTTCCTACTCTGAAAAACAACAGATGAAACACTGGGAAAGAGGTGTTCTAAAGAAGAGAAGGGAAAGTACGTGGGCCACCTAATCAGCTGGCATCTGAGGAGAAATGAAAAAAAGATTGGGGGAGCACATGTACATCATCAGATAAGTAACAAATAGCTAGGAGCTGGGCTTAGCTGTTTTATTTGACCCACAGGAGGTGGTACCGGAAGGGACGCTTAAGGAGTCAAAGAGAGAATGAGGAAATGAGATTCCCGAGAAGCCAGATAGACTTGCTCTTTTTTCCAGTTCTAGCAACATAATGGATGTAAATTTGAGACATTAAGTGAATCATTCTAATTCTCTAAGCGTGAGGAGAGAGGAGCCTACTGCTCAGAGCAGGAGTGCTTCCCCAGAACTCCTGCCAAGCTGTTAAAGAGCAGCCAAGTTAAGTGCTTTATAAGCATTTCTGTGGGACAGTAAATATGTTCAGTGGGGAGCACCAGTGCACGCTGCTGGAATACAGAACCAAAATCAGCAATAAGTAGGGCAAACAGCTACTTTTGTCCACATGCCTCTACTTCTCAAATTCTAAAATAGGTTCCCTCCTCCAACATGCAGCGGAATTATCCACACTCACTCTTGTCCAACACAGTAGATTTTCTAGTGGTAATGGAATTGCTTCAGCAAAATACAGGCCACCCTGACCTCCATGGAAGGAAAGGTTACACTCTTCTCAAAGATGGATATGTCTGATGGCTGTGTGATAGAAAAGCTATCTGGAAAGGGACACAAAAATCTCAGAACTGTGGTGAATGACTAGCCTAAACAAAACCTGTCCTTAAAGAAATCCTCAACAGCTGTGATGCCATGGAAAGGAAATCATAGATAGTGGATTGGAAAATTGTGGGATTGCCAACAAGCTACCATATGTAAAAGTGAAGAATATGAAGGAAGTAGCCAAACACACACGGCAGCAGAACAGAAGAGCCAAATAAAGACAGCTGGACTCCAACTTCCTGTGGCTCCAGTAGCCCTATAGAGCTGCTAAAGTCTCCATATACCCCCAGCTCAGAATGCCTGCAAAACTTCTCCTGGGTGTGGCCAACACTAACTTAGTTTGAATTTCCTGTATTTTTGGTGGCTCTTTAAGATTACAACATTCCAGCAAAGTTTTTACCCTTAAGCTACTGTTATGCACCTTCAACACTGTCTCCAGCTTAAAAATATTTTTCCTGGGAATTTTATATTTCAGATATGACATTGTATTTAAGCAAACACAAAAGTCATTGCTCCAGTAAAAGATATTGCAAATGAAATTACGTGGGCCTCTAAAAATTATTTGTCTCTCACTTAAGATCCCAAATACAGAAAAACTATTGCTGCACAGTTACATCTGGGAAAAGTTAAATAAAAAGAAAATATAATTATATTACTTTTATTCACAGTCTTTCACCTGCAAAAGCCACTAACTCCTGGAACGGGAAATAATTATTTAAATCTGACAAACTGCAAAAATTTAAGTGAGCTTGTTTCTGAAGTTTATAAATTTGATGCACATAGCTATGCCAAACAGAAATAAAATTTATTATAAACAGCCATGAATAGACAAAAGGTACAGCTCCTTTAAATTGCTGAAGTGAGGATTGAAGGTGTTTTAGATTCATGATTGAGCCCATTTCAGTAATGGCAAACAAGAAAACAGTCATTCCAGCTTTTGATGCAAGATTCATTCTTGGGGAGGGAAGTATGACTTAGTGGATAAAACACACAGGTCTTCCACCTTTGCTCAAGGCCATCCCAATGTCCTGAGTAAAATTAGATTGATGACCTCTATTTATCAATAGAGTGGCAGTTTCAGCTAAGGAGAGATCCAGGAAGGAATGTACAGACAGAATATTTTCCCTAGAAGCAGCAAAAGCTTTATGAAAGGGACAAGGGAGGGGAGTGCTTATATTGCAGTCTAGATATTTAATCACTTGACAAGATGTGAGATAAGTACAGTAAGGTGAAATTTTGTTTCTGGGTTTTTTGTTAAATAAAAAAAAGCCAGCCATAGAAGCAGGACAACAGGGGGGGAGGGGGGGGTAGAAAGAGGGAGGGGGATCACAATCTGAAAGAAAACTCTTTTTCTTTAGCAATAAAAACTTATGTGGTAAGGCAGCCTAGCCAGTAACAATGTGTATCTGCATTAGTACATGTTCTAATATAGACACACAGAATGTGACATACAGATCCTTAATTCAGGAAAAACACTGGCAATATAGAATAATTTTGTACAGGAAGGGAATAATATATTATAATTGGAGATACATTTCCATTGTTTTCTCTTGAGAAAACCTCTTTACCATTAATAGAGAAGGATGGCTGTGTCATTAAGGCCCTGCACTGGTACTCAAAGTCTGGGTTAAATTCCTGGCTCTGCTACAGGTCTCCACAGGTAAATCACAATCTCTCTGACTTGGTTCCCCATGTGTAAAATGAGGAGTAATACAGCTTCTTTTCCCAGTCACCCTTACCTGTCTTGTCTATTAAACTCTAAACTCCTTAGGGCATGGACTGTCTCTTACTATGTGTATGTAAAGTGCCTAGCACAATGGGACCTCAGTCTCTGAGTCCTCTAAATACATAATACATAAATAATAGTAACAAAAATCCAGCCACTATGTGTGTCCCTTAGTAATTAAATGTCCCAAATTACACGATGTAATATTTCAACATTATCGTACAAGGGAATCCATGTAAAAAACAAGGCAAACACACACAAGGTTTTCTTTCTACACTGACTTTGTTGTTCAAGTTGCCCAGTGAATTTCCCCACGTCTTCAAATGCACAACCACATCTTTTTCTAACCATGTAAAGAGCATTTACTACACACACCAATGAAACTTTGTCAAACTGTATCAAGAATTACACAGGCAGGACACTGGCACATGTACATTATGCAGTTTCTGTTCCTGCTCTCTGCTGTGATACTGTGTGCAAATGAGACATTAAATGAACATCCAAGAGTAAGGGAACAACAGGTTTTGACACTATTAGTTTGCTATTGTTTTCCTTTGCAACCCTTCACAGTATAATATGAAAACACTGGATGTATTTAACATTTACTAATATTCCTATAGATATTAGATAATGAGCTCTTGAAATTTAAGTAAAAACCTGGGAATAACATGCATCACAAAACCCACCATTATAATTAGCATCTGAGTTAGCAGTCAGAGAGACTAAAAGCTGAAGGAGTATGCATGAACTATGCTCTCCAGAGATGGTACCACTGAGTCAAATTCAAGAGCATCATGGACAAGTTTGCACTGTCTGATGTACTGGTTCTGTACAATTCAGTCTCTAGGGCTCCAGTACCACAAATATTTATGAACGTGCTTAACTTACGCATGTGTTTAAAGTCAACTGCATGTTTATGTGTTTGTAGGATGAGGGCCTTTAGCAGAGCTGTCAGTCTGGCATTGCTTTCAGTTTAGAATAGGGCAAGGGAAATCAATCCTGCCAGGCAACAGACAGAGCAAGCTTCTCAGAACACAGAATAATCCTGCATTATTATACCTTTGTTAGTGTACCTAGCCAGAAGCTCCAAAACAGAAACACCAAAAAAAAAATTTGATAAAGAGCACTCTGGAAAACACCAGAATGCCTCAGAACAAGCGCCAAACCACTCAGAGACAGAGCGGCATCAGCAGGACCAGGGGAAAACTTGCCCCTGACCACTTGAAAAGAAAACAAGTAACTGAAATAACATTCTGTCTTGAACTGTGTATATTGAGAATTTCCAGTTTCACACAATTCCCTGAGAGAGATTGTTGGCCAATTTAAACGTAATTCTTTTGACAAGCCTACACGATCCATCATACAAACCTTTATGTATAAGGTAGGGACTACTCACACAAGTAAGGAGTGCCCACAAGAGGTTGCAGGATCAGGCTCTGAACCCCTTAAAACCTCTCAACCACTCACTGGGACCAAGCTTAGATACAGTGGAATGTAGTATCACCTTTGTTACCATGTTTAATTTTATAATGGTTGTATGTACTGTTTTAGGGCTAATCCCATTGTTTGAAGTCAGTGGCAAAACTCTAATCAATTATCCTACAAGGTGCTCAGTACTCAACTCCTGTTGAAGTCGGGGAAATTGAGGGTATATCTGCAATGTAACCTCTGGGTTAGAAGAACTCAAGTTGGCAGTCCCTGAACTTGTTAACCTAGTAGGGCTTGAGCATCTACTCTCATTTGTAACCCTAAGTTAGGAACTGCTGAACCCTTGGTCCCACTGGTGCTCCAGTGTCTACACTGCATTATGTGGAACTGAGTCCATCCACCCATATCCCAGACTTCCTAGCACCCTCCCAAAATGTGTCCACTCTAGCTCTTTGCTTGTGATGCAGTGTGGCAAAACCTCAATGTCTATTAAGCTTGACTGTCCAGAGGATAAGTCAGCTCATGGGATACTTCTGGCACACTCCCAGAGCATAAATCCAGTGGGGCTGTGTGTACATTGCTAGACAACAGGGCTTGAACCAGGCTCAGACCTCCTCCCTGTGGGATCCTGGGACCCTGTCAGTGCAATTTGTGTGTAGATGGAAGGGGAGGAGGTTAGGTTTGAGCCTGAGTTCAAACCCCAAACTTTCTCAAATGTCTAGGGTGCAGTGTCAGCAAATCCTCATTTTTCTATTGCATGTGGTTTTTAAGGGACCCAGCAGTAGATACTAAAGAATTTTTAGGGAGAGAGAGGTAATTGGGGGTGTTTGAGGTTGGGTTTTCTCATTTAAAATGAAAGAAAATTCAGTCCTTCTGCTGAGATTTATGTGGGGTTTACATGACTGGAAAGAATATTAGCTTATTTCACAAGAAACCAAAGACATATTTTTGGACTGAGTAGATATTGTATTGATATAAGTATTTCATTCTCTTCGCAATTACAACTTTTAAAATAAGTAGGCAACTAACTAGAAAGGAAATATTCAGATCCTTCAGAGACACTTGCACAGGAAAGTAGCAAGCTATAGTTCTTAAATTTAAAGCTCATGGATCCCCCCATATTGGGAACAGCTGGTGAAAATAATCGTTTGGCAAGGTCTGCCAAGGGCTAGAAACGTATTTGCTATGGTAGATTACATGCTTTAAACCAAATTGATACATGAAACAGACAAATGTTTAGATGAGTAGGTTTTATAAAATTAGGAAGTATATATCAATAAATACTAACACACACTTCTACCTTTTCAAGGAAACACAATTTACACTTCATTTTTTCATCTTTTCCTCACAGATTCACCTACTTGCATGAACATAAGAACATAAGAAAGGCCGTACCGGGTCAGACCAAAGGTCCATCTAGCCCAGTATCTGTCTACCGACAGTGGCCAATGCCAGGTGCCCCAGAGGGAGTGAACCTAACAGGCAATGATCAAGTGATCTCTCTCCTGCCATCCATCTCCATCCTCTGACGAACAGAGGCTAGGGACACCATTCTTACCCATCCTGGCTAATAGCCATTTATGGACTTAGCCACCATGAATTTATCCAGTCCCCTTTTAAACATTGTTATAGTCCTAGCCTTCACAACCTCCTCAGGTAAGGAGTTCCACAAGTTGACTGTGCGCTGCGTGAAGAAGAACTTCCTTTTATTTGTTTTAAACCTGCTGCCTATTAATTTCATTTGGTGACCCCTAGTTCTTGTATTATGGGAATAAGTAAATAACTTTTCCTTATCCACTTTCTCAACATCACTCATGATTTTATATACCTCTATCATGTCCCCCCTTAGTCTTCTCTTTTCCAAGCCGAAGAGTCCCAGCCTCTCTAATCTCTCCTCGTATGGGACCCTCTCTAAACCCCTAATCATTTTAGTTGCCCTTTTCTGAACCTTTTCTAGTGCTAGAATATCCTTTTTGAGGTGAGGAGACCACATCTGTACACAGTATTCGAGATGTGGGCGTACCATGGATTTATATAAGGGCAATAATATATTCTCTGTCTTATTCTCTATCCCCTTTTTAATGATTCCTAACATCCTGTTTGCTTTTTTGACCGCCTCTGCACACTGCGTGGACATCTTTAGAGAACTATCCACAATGACGCCAAGATCTTTTTCCTGACTCGTTGTAGCTAAATTAGCCCCCATCATGTTGTATGTATAGTTGGGGTTATTTTTTCCAATGTGCATTACTTTACATTTATCCACATTAAATTTCATTTGCCATTTTGTTGCCCAATCACTTAGTTTTGTGAGATCTTTTTGAAGTTCTTCACAATCTGCTTTGGTCTTAACTATCTTGAGTAGTTTAGTATCATCTGCAAACTTTGCCACCTCACTGTTTACCCCTTTCTCCAGATCATTTATGAATAAATTGAATAGGATTGGTCCTAGGACTGACCCTTGGGGAACACCACTAGTTACCTCTCTCCATTCTGAGAATTTACCATTAATTCCTACCCTTTGTTCCCTGTCCTTTAACCAGTTCTCAATCCATGAAAGGACCTTCCCTTTTATCCCATGACAGCTTAATTTACGTAGGAGCCTTTGGTGAGGGACCTTGTCAAAGGCTTTCTGGAAATCTAAGTACACTATGTCCACCGGATCCCCCTTGTCCACATGTTTGTTGACCCCTTCAAAGAACTCTAATAGATTAGTAAGACACGATTTCCCTTTACAGAAACCATGTTGACTATTGCTCAAGAGTTTATGTTTTTCTATGTGTCTGACAATTTTATTCTTTACTATTGTTTCAACTAATTTGCCCGGTACCGACGTTAGACTTACTGGTCTGTAATTGCCGGGATCACCCCTAGAGCCCTTTTTAAATATTGGCATTACATTAGCTAACTTCCAGTCATTGGGTACCGAAGCCGATTTAAAGGACAGGTTACAAACCTTAGTTAATAGTTCCGCAACTTCACATTTGAGTTCTTTCAGAACTCTTGGGTGAATGCCATCTGGTCCCGGTGACTTGTTCATGGTGCCCTGAATAGTGTGGCTGTCCATGGGATGGCAGATACCCATGAAGATGCCTGGGTCAGTTCACTCTGGTCAGAACTTGTTTCCGGCAGTCTGAAAACTCAGGCAGACATTACTACAATGGTTACACTCGGGTCACATTTTCAAGCTTTTCTCCACCACAAGGGCTAGAGACTTAGCTGCATTAAAAAAATTAAAAAAGTGAAACTCTGATGTAATCACATTGACTCCAAGAGAGGAGAGACATAGTGCCTGTGCTTTAATCTGACCCTGGGTCCTACCATTTGGTTCTTCACAAAAGCCTAGTCCAAGGTGTTACTGTTTGAATATAGGAAAAGATTTACATAGTTTAGAGTCCTAATATAGAACCTTGAAAGACAATATAGAATACTTAAATCCGTGCTCAGACACTAAGATGATTGGACTCATACAAGAACATGAGTTAGATGGATATTCATTTAACAAAAGTTTTTCAGAGCCTTATGTTAAGTAACATGAAGTGCCCATAATCTCCTCACAGAATACCTCTACTTGACTGCCCACAACCCCAGCTCTTGTCTGGCTCTAAGGGTCAGAACTAAACATTGCTACTCCACCAAAACAGTAGAAGAGGCCCATGCACAGTGTAAGGGAGGGTGGCATCAGAGGTACATGAAAGAATTTGACTGGGGATCCACTGTGGAACTCCTCCAAGGTATGGGGGCAGGGGCAGTCACCCATGTTATATCTGTTTAGGACTGGCATTTTAGCTAATTAAGAGCACCCACTAGGCAAGCATGAAATCTGTAACTGAAAATTGTTCCCTATGTATTGTAAACTGGCATCATGCCTTTTCACAGTACTCACTAATGTATTTTTAAAATTAAACATAGTACTGTGCAGATTGCTCAAAAGGAATCCTCTAAGGGCTTGTCTACACTTACCGGGGGATACACAAATGGCAATCGATGCATCGGCGGTCAATTTAGCGGGTCACCTGCTAAACTGACCACAGATCACTCTCCCGTCGACTCCTGTACTCCACCGGATTGAGAAGAGTAAGGGGAGTCGATGGGAGAGCATCTCCCGTCGACATCACATAGCGTGGACCCCATGGTAAGTAGATCTAAGCTACGTTGATGTGTTACGCTATACACGTAACTCAAATTGCATAGCTTATATCAAATTTCCCCTGTAGTGTAAACGAGGCCTAAGAGGACAATGCAAAAGAAGTTTCCCCTACTAGTATGAACTGTCTCTGCTGAACAGTAACCTAAATTCTCAAAGTAGTATTAATCAGCAGTCTGTGGATAGTTCTTTCACCGCCACAATATCAGCATCCCTTCTCCAATCCTCTCTTTCCAAGTTATCGAAAATGACTGAAAAATACTTATTGTAACCCGTTTCTCTAATGGGAGACCCACTCTCCCACATTAGTAGCTCTTTCAGATTAGCTATCTTTACAGTGTATTAGGATTTCAGATTGCATTAAAATTCATTTGAATGGCACTAAGGATGTGTTAGCCACCTAAGTGTTATATTGAAAGCAATGTGAAACATTGGAGCAAAGCGCTTGTATATAATAATAATATAATATTCAGGGCAGTTCTGGTTTCCAGCTCACTTTCAGTTCTGCTTCTGTGCCTAACAGCATTCATTTCTAAGCAATGTAATGACTATCTGAACATATTCCTTATGGAAACGTGTGCATCGTCATCTCATGATTGATAATCATAGGAGTTTTCATGTTACTCTGCACTTGGATCCTTGCCCCTCTAAGCTCCAATTGCACAACAGTGTACAGTCATTTGCAAAATGGTCTTGGAAATGCAACATAGAAAAATACTTTCTGGCTAATGCTGGTGTTTTTTCAATTATCTGCATACAAGCTTGTTTTCAGCAAGCAGGGTTGGGCCAATAAAAACATGCTCAAGAAGGTGAAGCCAGGTTACTGCAAGTCAGTATCCAAAAAATGGGTGTTAATATGTTTAGAAAACTCAAATTGAGAGGATCCTTCCAATGTAACTTGGAGGGGCTGAGGAGAAATACTGCAGTGCTCAAAAAAAAAAACACAAAACCCTTTATCAACAGTTATCATTACAATGGTATCACAGCAAACAGCAGTGCTGAAATTTCTATTAACTTTCTACACATATTTTGCTTGCAATGCACATCAAAGATTCATGGCTTTCATACCTTGTCATCATGTGTCTGTGACTGAACTGATAAGACATATACAGCCATATTTTGAGAAGCAAGAAAACTGGAGAAAAACAAGGCAGTTGTTCTCTGGAGTAATGCATTGTTCAGGAAATAATAAAAAGATTTTAGGGCAGAAACAAAAAAAAGACATTTTAATTGCACCAAAAGCTGTCTTGTGTGCATACATCATTAACAGACCCCCAAAATACCCTATGCTAAAACAGTTATTTTCCAAGTGCATGTATCTAAAATGCCATAATTAACAACTACTATAGGAAAAATGTCAAGTACAAGGAGGATCAGATTGTGACAGTACAGGCAGAAAAATGTGTGATGTATGCAACACTTCATTGTGCCATGGAACTATTTTAAATAGAAAGTAAATACATGATGGAATAATATGATTTTAAAGTGTCGGCTAGGTTGGCAGCACGATCTTGTGATTAAAGCCTTGGACTGGCATTTAGAGTACCTGGTTTCAGTTCCTGGCGCTGCCATAGATTTGTTGTGTGAACTCAGGCAAGTCACAATCTTTCTATGCCATGGGGAAGATGGCAACAACATTTCCCTTCCTCACGGAGGATAAATTTATAAATGTTTGTGAGGCACTCATATTACAAAGATGGGAGCTGTAAGTTGCAATAAAACATTTGTTTCTCTGCCTTGGATTCTGTATATACGTACAGAAATAATTTTAGAAATATGTGAGGTTTAAGACAGGGTTTCTCAAACTTTTGTACTGGTGACCCCTTTCACATAGCAAGCCTCTGAATGCGACCCCCCCCCCTTATCAATTAAAAACACTTAATATATTTAACACCATTACAAATGCTGGAGGCAAAGCGGGGTTTGGGGGGGGAGGCTGACAGCTCGCAACCCCCCATGTAATAGCCTCACAACCCCCTGAGAGGTCCCAACCCCCAGTTTGAGAACCCCTGGTTTAAGAGAGGACTAGTATTCTTTACAATATCCCTCTGCCTATAAAACCAAGCTGCTTTATAAGGAGCCTAACTGTACAAGACTCAGGAGAACCAAAAGATATTTTTTTCATTTTGACAGACCTACTTCAGACCAAGATGTTTTGTTTTGTTTTAAATTTAAACAGATGGAACAGAAACTTGCATATATTGGATGGTGGGTCAAGAAGCAAATATTTCTCAATTTGTTTTGTAATTGGCTGCTGTTTGAATTGTCTCATAAATTAGCAATGTTCAAATAAGCCCTTGAACAGAGAGATTAGAGAGTGAAGTGCAACTGCCCAAGGTGCATGATAAATACAGTTGATATATGGTTATCACCACCTCATAGGGGATATATATTTCTACATACTTATTGCTATTATACATATTTATTATATTACATACTGTGTCATATGCACATGATGTTAAAACAATACACTTCACATTAAATATAGCACCTTTGATCTTCAAAGAGATTTGCAAAGATGGAGCAATGCATGCTGACTCCTGTAATCTCCAGAAGCTGCAGATCTCTAGAGAGACAAAAGGAGCCAAAATGTACTCCACTTTATGCAAATTAAATGTGCCCATTGGAATCCCAGAAAGCTGCTGATGCAGAAATTATTTGGGCAAAGTTTGGGCCTCCAATGTAAGGGGTAGAAACATACGGAAAATGCACAATTGAAAAGCTTCCCATCCCTGGAAGTGTAAAACTTTCTCAAACTTGTTCTCTCCACCTGTCATCACCTATCCCCAACTACTAGTCTCTATTCAAAATTCCTCAGTTCTGCTCCCCACACTGTCAGTGGGAGTATTGCAATTGACATCAATAGAAGCGAAATCAGGCACACAGAGTGGAGATTGAAGTGGGATATTTCATGGAAGAAATATTTCAGAGTTGACTTTACAGTAAGTGAAGTTTGTAGTTGGGGGATGAGGGCGAGGAAGGGTTGATCAATAACTCTTAAAAATAGTTTCCCTTGTGTAGCAGATACAGTTTTGGTAGGTAGAGATGGAGGTGTAACCCACGGATGAGTGTGTGTTACAGGACCTCTTCTATAGAGAATCTGCAGAGGATACAAGTCTGTTACTGCCCCAGCTAGAGAGCTTTAGATCAAGCTGTAGCAGTTCATGGTTTTAGCTCTGGAGGTCATTAGTTCAGTCCCCAGTATGTTGAGCAAGTAGGGTTGCCAACTTTCTAATTGCACAAAACAGAACACTCCTGCCCCACACTCTGTCTCCCCACTAGCTCCATCCCCCCCACAACCCCTCTGTAGCTCACTCTCCCCCACCCTCACTCACTTTCACCAGGCTGGGGCAGGGGATTGGGGGTGCAGGAGGGAGGGTGAGAGCTCCGGCTGGGGGCGTGGGCTCTGGGGTGGGGCTGGGGATGAGAGGATTGGGGTGCAGGAGGGGGCTCTGTGCTAAGACAAGGGAGTGAGATATGGCGGGGGGTTCAGGCTCCGGGAAGGAGTTTGGGTGCGGGAAAGGACTCCAGGCTGGGGCAGAGGGTTGGGGTGCGGGAGGAGGTTCAGGGTCCTGGAGGCGCTTGCCACAGCTTCCAGGAAGCAGACACCACATCCCTGTGGCCCCTAGGCGCATAGGTGGCCAGGGAGGCTCCGCGCGCTGCCCTCGCACCCACAGGCGCCATCCCTGCAGCTCCCATTGGCTGTGGTTACCAGCCAATGAGAGCTGCAGAGCCGGCGCTCCAGGTGGGGACAGCGTGCGGAGCCTCCCTGGCCACCTATGTGCCTAGGGGCTTCAGGGACCTAGCATCCGCTTCTGGGAGCCGCACAGAGCCAGGGCAGGTAGGAAGCCTGCCTTCGCCCCAGACTCCCGCTGCGCCGCCAACCAGACTTTTAACGGCCCTGGCAGCAGTGCCAACCGGAGCCACCATGGTCCCTTTTTGACCGAGCGTTCCGGCTGAAAACCAGACGCCTGGCAATTCCATGACCAAGATGGAGGCTGTCAGGTAGAGCCAAAGCTCTCTATCTGGGGGCTGTAAAAAATAATATGTTCTGCAGAGCAGATACAGAGATGGATCTGGAATACGTGCTCAGCAGTGGGTTACACAGACATGCAGGAAGCAGAACCAATTTCTGGAGGAAGCGACAAAGCTAAATAGGGAACAACAGAAGTGCTTCTAACTCCTTTGTAGCTCTTTGTGCCAGACAAGGACAGTAGCTCTAGTGCTAAGAACATTAACACAATATGCACAGACAATAATGAATGTAAATATTATTCCAATATGCCAGAGAAGCTGACGGATATTTGCAATAACCAATTTAATGGAAAGAGGCAAGGGAACTGTAAATTCAGACAGATGTGGAGTGTGGGCAAGGTTAGACACACAATACTATTAAAGGGAGAGACATCCCCTCCTCAATGAACTGGAAAGCTATAGGAGAGCCTTCTGCTGGAACGGGAGGAGTGTAAATATGCTAATTAAACTAACTCCTATTTTCTAGCACAATAAGGTTTAAAGCACACTGATTCTTCATTCTATTTTACAGTTTCTCTGAGAAAACTAGAATGAAAGAGGACACAAGACAGATTCATCGTACGTAGTAAAGGTCCCAAGCAGAAATTTCTAAACACTGAGGCCTAGAGCCTCAAAAGGAATTTAGGCACTGGCACGTCCACCGATTTCAATCTAACATTTAAATACCTGGGCTGAGTGAGTTTCATGCTTGTGCAACACTTATTCCCATTTGTACCCTACAGCCAGATTTACAGCACAATAAACTAGGATCATGGGTGCCCAACACCACTTAAAATTAAGCCCTAGCCTTGCCTTGGTGGTGCACGGGCCTTGTGTTGAGTCTCTGCATAAGGGTGAATTTCACCCAAAATGAACATATCCCTAATCAGAGAATGCTTCATGCTAGCAAACCTTAGGAAATACCCTCCTGGGGTTTCATCAACAATAAATACTTAGAACTCACGTTGCTCTTTTCATTTGTGGATCCCTGCAGGCTTCTAGAGATTCTTATGGATCACACTGAATAATAAGAGCTGCTCAAAAATATTTGAAATTTGCAAATTTCAATGCAATTCCTCAATTTCTGATGAGAAAAGGGCTCATCATTTTCAAACATTACCTCATTTTTCAACCAGTCACAGAGTTGCTTGGAAAAATTCAATATTCAACAACGGAAGTAGATGAACTTCTTGGGAAAATTGTACCATTTTTCAACCAGCTCCACTGACAATAAACCCAGGAACAAATTAAGAGCTCTCTCTTATGCCAAGCCTCAAACGAGGACACCCATCTTTTTTTTGCAACATATTAACATACAAGGGTTTGCTTTTGTTAGCCTGCAAATGCCTTGATTTATCATGTAGTAATACCGACTAAGAAGGAGTACGATTTAGAAACAGTAGTGACAGGAAGAAGAAAGGCTTCAGAGGAGTTCTGGCTATTATGGTGTTTATTTCCATCATTGGCAGCATGTAAAAATCCAAGATGGGGTGATATGAATGCAGTCCCAGTTTGATTAATATCATCCACTGGGATTGTACCTGAATCCCCAGGCCTAGGACGGCACAGATGCAATGCAGTGTAGTACAGCTGATTTACTACATCCATCATCTTTTCCATCTCACCTTTTACTGGAAATCCTAATCATGCATCCTACAGCTGGAGTGAAGAGAATTTGCCCCCGCCCTAGAATGTGTTAAAATCTTTTAGAATATTTCAACTTGAGTAAGTCTTCAAAAGGGCTCAGGAAAAGAGGAAGCAATGAGGTGACCGCCCCCACCAATTTTACTCATCTGTTGTCCAGTTCACCCCATTTACACTTACAATTCAGTACTTTTAATTAGAGTGTTTTTTCCTCTGAAAAATGCCAATTAATCAAAGCCAAAACTGGTTGACAAAATACCCAATTAAAATATTTCAGTTTAAAAAAGTTCAGATTGTCAAAATATTAAACATTTTGACATTAAAAAAAACTTTCTGGTTCAACAGACTGAAACAACAACTTTCTGGTTAGAAATTTTAGCAAATTTAAACTAAAAGGTTAAAAAGGAAAAGAGGTTAAAAAAATCAAAGCAAGATTGTTTCGACTGGCCCCCCCAAAAATTCAGATTTTTGATTCACAAAGAATTTCAAGATTGACTTCTCATTCCAATTTGAGATGAGATAAATTTTCAAGAGACAGAAAAACAATTTCTCACCCAGCCTTTTAAACCCCCTTTCCAATTCCACCTTTACAGTTTGCAAACAAAATTCTTCGGTTTTCTTTTGCCCTGCTAAGTAAAGATCATAAATAACTGTGCACATGCACGTACACCCAATTAGTGTACCTTAGGTATTCGCACACATAATTTAGGTGCAAGTAAATATACGTGCACTACTATGTACATGCCTAACTTTGAAATTCTGACCCTGTGTTTTTAATCTGAACATGATTTGAATAAAAGGCACCACGGGACAAATACAAATCCTCCTGAAATCAATTAATTTGGATCAAGGCCTATATTAGTAGTTATTTTACACTTGTCATTTAAATTTTATACCCAAATGACAGAAGACACGTAATCAAGCACTGCTTCAGCATACAAAACTTATTAATTTCAATGGGCAGGATTGGGTCCTTGCATATATTTGTAACAGCTCAATATGGTTTATGAAGTAACCATCCCATAAGCCAGAATAAAAAATCCCACCAGTTAAAGATGTAGGGCATTATGTGTATAAACAAACGGCTAATATACAAACACAGCTGTTATCTAAATCACAAAACAACTGCAGACTCGGCATTAGTAAACGGCACAGATGTATCAGCACTAAAAACCTTTGGATCCTAGAGGGCAGAGAGATTTAAAGGAAGTTATTGTGCAAAGCAGCATATGAGCAAATGTTAATTTGTTTTCAGTAGCATGCAGGATATGAAAATCCATCACATATGGGGCTTCACCCACAACTTGATGCTGGAAGATTCTCTTGCATTCTGGATACCAAATCTCAGGACAATAAATACATCCGCTCAAATTAACTAGCCTCCTTCATTACTCAAAGAGCAAAGTTTGCTTTGTTTGGAACGGCTAGAGATTTGGGGCCAGACTCTGTTCTCAGTAACACCAACATAAAATTGAGCAATCAATCAACTGAAGTAGATGGAATTACATTGAATTTACACCAATGTAACAGTAGAATCTGGCTGTTAAATCAACATCTGGCCTGCAATCAGCTGTCTAGATAGAGTCTGGAAAGGGGGAAGAAAAAAAAAAAAAAAAAGCAGCACTCAGAACTGTGTACTTATGTTTGGGAGGGGGAGCTACATTAGTAATCATGGACAATTTTGCACACAGTGGTCACATTTTTCTGCACAATACCCATTTTTCTTTTTGAAAGCATAGTGCTAGTTTTGTGGTTCCTGAATACAAAAAAAGATGCACTGGATATCCATTGTACAAAGAGAGGAACCACTACCATTTTCTCCCCCGCAGTAAACATCTTTTGTTTTGAAAACCATTTAAACCATTTTCTACTTTATGGGACAGATCCTCAGCTGGTTACTAGTTATCGTCCCATTGACTTCCATGGAACTATGACAATTTGCACCAGCTCAGGATCTGCCCCTTTAAACTATTTAGAATGCTATTGTACAAGGTTATTCACAATATTGCTTTTGTATAGGCCAATCTGAAGACTAATCTGAACAGAATTAATGTATGTCCCAAATTAGACATTTTTCTCCATAACCTTGAAATTGGTATTTGATGCAATGTGAGAATGTGCACAATAAATTGTCATAGTCAACAACGTGAAAGGTTGTAAAGACAACTACTCACCATTACAGAAACTGGGCAGTTGGCCAGCAAGAGAAGAAAACAAAACAAAAAAATCAATAGGTATTAAATTATCACCAAAAGTTATGAATAGTTGGCGCTACTAAAGGTCAGTGACCAAACATCTGACATACTATATAATTCTGCCACATAAACCCTTCTGAAATCAAGGGCTTTCAGAACTGCAATTGGTTCTCAATTACTGTGACATTTGTTGTGAGGTGCCGTTGACCTTGTGCTGATACTGTAGCCACATAATAGTTAAGACATTAGACTCTTAGAAACTTATTCAAATGTGATTCTATCTCTAGATATTTACGATTTATCCCCCAGGCAGCAAGGGATGACTCGAACCCACTGAGCCCAATCACTAAGGTATTTGCATGCAATCTGCAGAACAGAAATACCTACACTTGGTGCAAGAAAGTTAAATTGGTCTTCATCCAGTCATTAAATAGCCACAAGTAATTCTGTATTGATCTAGAGATAAGTATGGTCAGTGATCTACATTTAGGCTTTGGAATCAAACTAATTTCTAACAACATTTCAGAGCTATCTGTGGCCTTGTCCATGTTATTTTACATCAGTCCCTTGGTTTTCCAGCTGTAAAATGGGGATAAAACTTTTCTACGTTACAGAGGCATTGTGAGGCTTCAATACTTAAAAGCTTGCAAAGTGCTTAAGAACATAAAATGGCCATAACTGGGTCATACCAGTGGTTCACCTAGCTAGCATCCTGCCTTCTGACAATGGCCAGTACCAGGTGCTTCAGAGAGAATGAACAGAACAGGTAATCATCAAGTGATCTATCAGCTGTCATCCACTCCCTGCTTCTGACAATCAGTGGCTAGGGACACCCAGAGCATGGGGTTGCATCCCTGACCATCTTGATTAATAGCCGTTGATGGACCTGTCCTCCATTAACTTATCTAATTTTTTCTAATTTGAGCCCGGTTATAGTTTTGGCCTTCACGACGCCCCCTGGCAACGAGTTCCACAGATTGACAGTGCGAAGAAATACTTTCTTTCGTTTCATTGGGTGACCCCTGGTTCTTATGTTATGTGAAGGAGTAAACACTTCCTTATTCACTTTCTCCACACCATTCACAATTTTATAAACCATCATATCTCCTGTTAGTCGTCTCTTTTCCAAGCTGAAAAGTCCCAGTCTTTTTAATCTCTCCTTATACAGAAGCTGTTCCATGGCCCTAATCATTTCTGTTGCCCTTCTCTGTAGCTCTTCTAATTCTAATGTATCTTTTTTGATATGGGGTAACCAGCACTGCATGCAGTATTCAAGATGTGGATGTACCATGGATTTATAGTGGCATTGTGATATTTACTATCTTATCTATTCTTTTCCTAATGGTTCCTAACATTAGCTTTTTTGACTGCCGCTGCACCTTGAATAAATATTTTCAGAGAACTGCCCTCAATGACTTCAAGCGCTCTTTCTTGAATGGTAACTAATTTAGACCCCATTATTTTGTATATATAGTTGGGGATCATGTTTTCCAATGTGCATTACTTTGCAGTTATCAACAATTAATTTAAATTGCTATTTTATTGCCCAGTCACAAAGAGATCTCACAAAACTGGATAACTCTTCAGTCTGCTTTGGACTTATTTGGAATAATTTTGCATTGTCAGCAAATTTTGCCATCTCACTGTTGACCCCTTTTCCCAGATCATTTATGAATATGTTGAACACTGGTCCCAGTACAGATCCCTTGGGCACACTGCCATTTACCTTTGTCAATTCTGAGAACTGACCATTTCTTCTTACTCTTTTTGTCTTTTAACCATTTACTGATCCATGAGAGAACCTTCCCTCTTATTCCATCACAGCTTACTTTGCTTAAGAACCTTTGGTGAGGGACCTTGTTAAAGGCTTTCTGAAAGTCCAAGTACACTATATCCACTGGATCACTTCTGTCCACATGCTTGTTGACACCCTCAAATAATTCTAATAGATTGGTGAGGAATGATTTTCCTTTACAAAAGCGGTGTTGACTCTTCCCCAACAAATCATGTTCACCTGAGTGTCTGATAATTCTAGTCTTTACTATAGTTTCAACAAATTTGCCTGCTACTGAAGTTAGGCTTACTGACCTGTAATTGCCAGGATTGCCTCTGGATTCTTAAAACAAAACAAATCACTTTAGCTATCCTCCAGTCATCTGATACAGAAGCCATTTAAATGATGGTTACATACCTCAGTTAATAGTTGTGCAATTTCATATCGGAGATCCTTCAGAACTCTTGGGTGAATATCATCTGGTCCTTACTTATTACTGTTTGATGTATCAATTTATTCCAAAACCTCTTCTTATTGATACATCAATCTGGGAGAGTTCTTCAGATTTGTCACCTAAACAGAATGGCTCCTGTATTGGAATCTCCTCGAAATCCTCTGCAGTCAAGACTGACACAAAGCATTCATTTTGCTTCTCTGCGATAGCCTTTTCTTTCTTGAATGATCCTTTAGCACCTTGATAATCCACTGGCCCTACTGATTCCTTTGCAGGCTTCCTGCTTCTGATGTACTTAATTCTTTTGCTATTAGTTTTTGAGTCTTTAGCTAGTTGCTCTTCACATTTGGGGGGCGGGGGGGCTAATTATATGATTGCACTTGACTTGCCAGAGTTTATGCTCTTATCTGTTTTCCTCAGTATGATTTAAATTCCAATTTATAACTGATGCCTTTTTGCCTCTAACCACTTCTTTAATTCATTTGTTTAGCCATGATGGCACTTCTATGGTCCTCTATGTTTTTCTGATTTTTTTATTTGGGCTATATATTTAATATGAACCTCTATTATGGTCTTTTTAAAGGTTTCAAAATAAGCCTTTTGGACAAAGACAGTATTGTTAAACATGGCTTTTTTATTATTATTATTATTATTATTAGGAGTACCTCATCCATAATGAATTCAATGAAAGCAACCCAAACTATGATGGATTGTTGATAGTGCAGAAGGAGAGAATGTTAAGCAACAATGCAAAAATATTGTAACAGATCTTCACCTAATGTAAGTCAGCATAGTTTTATTGACTTCAGTAGACTAAAACAACTTACACAAGATGAGGATCTGACCCACATATAAATGCTTTGTTAAACAAGGGTAACCCAACATAAGATTAACTACAATTAACACAAGGCATCCCAAATTGGAACACATATCCCTTTTTACTAAATGCGTAAAATGACCAGAAATTGTGATAATGTAAAAAGCATTTCTAGATTACTAATCTTAATTGTCGACAAAAGGTTTCATTAAATTGTACTGTCGGAATTGATTTGCAATGGGTAATTTTAATGTACGCTAATCTTACAGAAGAAAAATTAGTCATTCCAGACTCCCAAAAGAATATAGACACGACATCCGGGCATATGTTAAGTTTGCTAAAAAACATATGCAAGCTTTTTTAAAGAAACATAATTACATCCTGTTGTAACCTCCAAGGACCACACTAACAGCCTTTGTATTACCCCATTTAAATAGGCATATCCATGCTGGCCAACTACAGTAGTAGTTGTAGTACATTCAGATGTACTTTTTACAGCACGGGGGTTGTTCTTAGGATATATACAATGAGTTACAAAAAGGAAAACAAGTGATTTCCCCGAATCAGGCAACTTCCCCTCTGTGTAGAAGAATGATCATATTTTCTTTGCACTTCATCTCAGAAAATTGTTGACTCTAAGATCAAGTTTCCCAGGATTCCACAGATGCACTGTGACCCTGATTAATTACTATAGCAGGCTTTCATAGCTTAGCCCCAGAGGTAAACGAAGTCAGGTTAACATTATTATTATACTTCATGGTATTTGCAAGGTTTTGAGACAAAAGGTTATGTCTATTTTTAACCAGCCTAACAGCCCAGAATCCCCCCACTTAAACAGGGTCAGTTGAAACATTATAAATACAGAGGCAAATCCTTTAATGTCTTAGCTATCTGAAATAAGTCTTCTATGAATGACCTTTTCCCACAATGTCTCAATCCTACTCCCACCAAAGTCCATGGCAGGACTTCCACTGAATTCCATGGAAGTGGGATTGTAACCAAAAGGTCTACAGAAATTGTTCCAAACCATTATGAAAATGTTAAAAATTAAATATATATATAAAAATATAAATATAAATGAAAGAACAGTTGATGTTTTGAAGGTACCTGTTAAAATGTGCACTCTCTTCTAGTTGGTGTCAGTAACAGTTAAAATACCTAGGACCAGATACTGCATAGCTAGAGGATTTTTTTGTAAAGCAAACCTAACTAGCCACTATACATCCCCTCAGTACACAGGAAAGGGGGGGGGCATGGGCAAGATAGCCCTTACTGTTGCCATTCCATCCCCTCAGAGCTGTTAACAACTGGTGCAAGATTAGAGCAATCCTCAAGCTCTCCTAACTTACACCCCAGGACTGGCCCTCCCCACAGCTCTAGGACACCAGGGGAATGCAAAGGTGAGCACTACCCCACTTCTGCGCACACTGCAGACTTACGCTCAGATTTTCACATTTGATATTTTTAGCACTTAATTTTTGGAACAATGATTTGAAATATTTGCCAAGAAGAAATTTGGATAAAAGATATGGCTACAAGTTCGGTACAACTTTCCATATGTGCCTTCCCATTGATGTACTGGCAGAGCCAAAAGGATTATTTACTAAATTCTCAGAGTGGCAGGAAGCTGATTTTTATTTCCTTTTCAGATGGTTATTTTCTGGTTTGATGACGGCTCCTGGTTTGTTCTAATACATGTCAAAGGTGCTTAGAGCAACCATACACTGCTATCACTTTTCCCTGCTGTTGGTATGGTGGGAGTAAGATCTTGGAGATGGTGCAATAGGAGTACTCCCATGAGAAACTATTTACTGATTAGGCCACAAGGGCTGTGTTAAGAGCACGGTGTTCCACCTGCAACAGCTGCTGGCATCACACACACACACCTTAAACAGCGGAGGGAGTGTAGGGAAATGCTCCTGGCATTCTTTAAGATGTTTCTAATGCCACCAACGCATTTGTGGTGTTCACCTTGTACTCTTGGCAGGAGGAACTGACTTCCAAGTATTTGTAAAGCTCCTCCAGTCTAGCCAAGCTGTATCTGGTGCAAAAGTGGGGTGAGGGGGGAGTGGAGTGAAGGAACAAAGATGGCTTTTTCACCTTCATATTCACCCGGAGTCTGGGCCCTCTGCCTTGCTTTACATCAGGGGTCGGCAACCTTTCAGAAGTGGTGTGCCGAGTCTTCATTTATTCACTCTAATTTAAGGTTTCGCGTGCCAGTAATACGTTTTAACATTTTTAGAAGGTCTTTTCTATAAGGCTATAATATATAACTAAACTATTGTTGTATGTAAAGTAAATAAGGTTTTTAAAATGTTTAAGAAGCTTCATTTAAAATTAAATTAAAATGCAGAGCCCCCCGGACCAGTGGCCAGGACTCGGGCAGTGTGAGTGCCACTGAAAATCAGCTCGCGTGCTGCCTTCGGCGCGTGTGCCATAGGTTGCCTACCCCTGCTTTACATTATGGCCTTAGCAGCCAGGCACAAGGAACTTTGCCAACAACCTGGGATCATGGTGGCACAGGAATGTCCCAAGAGTATTACGCTAGAAACTGGCATGAAACTGGTACACTAGCTTTAAGCCACCCGGGGACCCCTGCCTATACAGGAAAAATTCCCAAATGGTTGTGTAAACTGGCTTTTGTGCTACTGGAAGGCCCAGAGGGCTGTAGTGGGGATGAAGATATGCCCCAGTATTGTGTAGAACTGGAACCTTAAATAGTAGGTTTTTTGTTTTTACAATTTAGGAAAGCTCTGAAGTTCACATTTATTATCAGAACATGTACACGTCAGGTCAGTTGCCAGAAACAGACATACACGTTTTAGAAACTCAGCACTGCAACAGGATGGGGAGGGAGTTGTGTTTTGTTTAAGCTTCTGCACTTCACATACTGTTCCAGAGTTTAATGGCTATGTGTTTCCTTTTAGTATTTCTGGTCATAGAGACCTGATATTGTCAACTTTAACTAAACATGTTCGTATGGACAGAAAAGTCTGGTAGCTGTACAACCATTTACTGTGATCATTCTAATCTTTATAAGCTATGTAGAGTCAGGTGAATCCAAAATCAGATATGAGACTACCAACAAGCAAGTGGGTACTGCAAGAACCAACATTCCATCCTATGAGTTAGTACTGTTGCAATGACTTGGTGAGGCTTTTTAGGGCCCTGCGCTTCCACAGGTGCCATCTTTGGTTAACATATAAACCAGAGGTACTGACCACTTTGCTAACAACAATACCTAGTTCTTATATAGCACTTTCCCATCAGATGATCTCAAATTGCCTTACAAAGGAGGTCAGTATTACTCCCCCTTTTTACAGATGGTGAAACTGATGTGTGGAGGTGAAGTGACTTATCCAAGGTCACCCAGCAGACCAGAGCCATTGTCAGTAATGAAGCCCAGGTCTCAAGTCCTAGTCCACTAGGCCCCGTCGCCTCTAGCATTTAACATACTGTACTGCATTCAAAGTTCATCTCATCTGACGTTGAGAAGTGTGAAAATACATGGTCTACGAAGCTAAATCCCCATCCCCTACTAGCTGATATACTCACGACATATTTGAGTTTAAATGAGAAGGCATCTGTGTGCTTATTTTTTCCAGTTGATAAATATTTATGAAGAGGCTTTATTCCAATACATATACACTACAGCTAATCTTCCTTTTCTTTACTCAAGCATCTTTAAAAAAATATTTTGATAACAGAATATTGCTGCTACGGAGTTTCAGCTCTAGAAATCGGCACACTATTTGAAATGATGCTTATCAGGTTCTGGAAGGCTTAGACTCAAATTCCTTCAAATATGAGTTTTAATCCAACCAACCAGAAACCACAGGCTTGCATGTTACAGAGAGGTCTAACGTGACATGTGACAATACAGTACACGTGATATTAATGCAGGTGCTGCAATAAGGGAACTCACTACAATGAACAGTCAGAACCTGAAAAATGTGGTTTTTTTAATTGAACACCAGTAGAGGTATTTACGATACATTTTGCATTTACTGGCACATGAGCAGGCAGCCAAATTCACATTAATCACCATTTCACGTAACTAACAGATGATTTACACAAGTCACTCCTTTCTAATGTTTCTCTTTAATGGCTCTTGTACCAGATCTGTAACACCAGCGGATGGATAAGAACCAAATATTGACAGTGTACAAAACAACAAAACCTTGTTTTTTCCAACCTTCGTGCAGCTAGATGACCGGTGTGCATGTGCATATGGTCACGCACGCACACCCCTTCCTAGGGACTCCAGTTGTGACTTAACTTTTCTTATTTGAAGGCTACTTTTTAGTCTGTTATCCAATGTGTCCACAGGATTCATATGGGGGTGCGGGGGGGGGGAGAAAGAATTAAGGACACTGCTACTCAGACCACTTGTCGAGCTCTTTGTTTAACAAATGCAGCTAATTTTTCCAGCTGACACTGTGCCCAGTTTTGTAGACTGCGAGCTACAGGGCAGGGACTGTCTTAGTATTTGAGTCCTGTCCAATGCTGACCACATTTTTAGTGCTAAAAAAGTAGTAAAGAGTTTAATTCAGCCCCCAGTAAAGTGGTACTGAGACAATGATTAACACAGTGTAAGAGCCTGCTCTAAATACTATTGAAGTCAAGGGAGTTGAACTTTAAGCATATGCACACTCCCACTGATTGCAGTGGGACTACTTAAGTACTCTGCTGAATCAGGCCCCAAATTCCTATATAGATTAGAACAGCGGTTCTCAAACTGTGGGTCAGGACCCCAAAGTGGGTCGCAATGCCATTTTAAAGAGATAATCAGGGATGGCTTGGCTTAGACTTGCTGGGGCCCAGGGCTGAAGCTGAAGCCCAAGGCCCATTGCCTGAGGCTGAAGCCCTTGGGCTTTAGTCCTGGGTGGCGGAGCTCAGGTTACAGGCCCCCGGCCTGGGGCTGAAGCCCTTGGTCTTTGTTCCCCCCACCCCCACCGCCCAGCCTGGCAGAGTTGGGGCAGGCTCAGGTTTCAGATCGTATAGTAATTTTTATTGTCAGAAGAGTGCAATGAAGTTTGAGAACCCCTGGACTAGAAGGAACTCAGACCATTTTTGCATTAATGTGTTTGGTTGGTTTATTGTTCCTTTAGCATTGGTTAATTCTGCAGCCGATGTTCTCTCATCTAGTCAAACCTTTCCTAGCAAAACTTTAACACAGGAGAGGGAAAAAAAAGTCTGTGTGAAAAGTTTGTCTGAATGCAGAATCAGCTGCTAGAGTTACTTGTAAATTTAGCATTTAGATCCTTTCCCCGAAAAAACACATTCAGAAGTAGAATCTTCCTAATCCATAAGGAAGAGGATTATCACGATACTGAATCTGAAGCAGTGTTCACAAATGTGGTAGCGTCAAATATATACTATGTTTGAGAGGGAATGCAGTGAAGAAACAGGAGACATTTGCATGGCAGATTAAGATGTAGATACATCAAGATAACAGAGGCAACTCTAGCCATCTGTTTAAGTCTTCAGAGGTACATTGTTTACCCCAAACATACCCTCCATCTTAGTGAAAATCTGAGAGTCCTTGCTGTCATCACAATAAAGAATTGTGAAACTTTTAAAAGCAGATTTATTTAAATAATTAAGCCTAGAGCTAGCTGAATGCTTACAGCACTTTGATTTCTACCCATGTCTACCTGTGAATGAGACACAAAATAAATACTTTGCTAAAACCCATCATGGATTAGGCAACTTAGTTATATTGTGGAAGCACTTCTTCCTTAATGCAATTCCTCTTTTAGTGGCAAGGTCTGGGAAAAAAAGCTGCCCACACTAGAGTATGCCATTATCAGCATTGATATACAATAGCATCAAGAGATATCTAAGCATCGCATCCTGTCAGCAATCCATGGGAGTCACAACCTCAGTACTATGCCATTTTCTTAACGCCACAAGCACAGGGCCAATTTCATCTCTTCCCTCAGAAATAATGGTAAAAGGGATCTCTGAAGGAAATTTAAGTGAAGATCCCCCTTACTGAGTTCCCTCATCATTGGAGAGTAGGGGTTTCCCCCTATGGAAAATATACTGTAAGCCCCACCCATACAAACTTGTTGATTCCCAGAGACCTGAGGAGCTCTGGGGGGAAATCACAAGAGGTCCCAGGTCTCTATGGTGGCTTGGTGCTGGTGGTTCTCTCATCAGGTTCATTGGCTCTCAGCAGAGAGAGACTACCTGTGACCTACTTTGGGAGACCTGGCTTGAGGGAAAAGTGCTGCAGAAAAAAGGTAATACAGCCTTAGGTTGCATTATCTGTCCTGACCAAATTCTGCAAGGGCCAGGGAGAGGATGGTNGGGGGGGGGGGGGGGGGGGGGGGGGGGGGGGGGGGGGGGGGGGGGGAGAAGGGATAAGGCAAGCCTCTGTTTTCCCTTACTCCAGTGTAAATCTGCAGCCTCTCCAGTGAGTTACTTCAAAGTTAAACCAGTGAAACCTTGAGCAGCCTTTGGTGGATAAAAGTACCACCACATATTATCTGTAATAACTTTGGTTTAATCACAGATTTCTGCAATCTCTCATATACCCCTTCTAGCAATTATGACATCCCTTTGTAAGAAGCTAAAATTTAAATTATATTTATACCTCCCTATTGTATATATAGTTTCTCTTCTCACAGCCCTTGCTGCATATTTTCATCTGCATGCAGCAACCTACTCTATGTTTTACAGTGTAGCAAGATTCATGTTACAACAAGGATGTTTATAAATACCAAAGACACATTGAGTCTCTGTAAAACCAGTAATAAAGGTTTAATGTACAACTGTAGTTTGTTTGAATTTATAGGCTACATTAGGAAGCACCGATCCAGTACTCTAGGTGACTTGAGCATAGGATAAAAATGCAATCATAATAAACCCAGCCTCCCCCAAACTAGAAGATAGCCTGCCAAAGAGAAAAAAGTTAGCCACCCAGGCCCTAAAAATAAACCCCCACAATGTTCCCACTGTGCCCCTTCTTTCCCAAAAAGGCCTTGAAAATGGGCTGTGCCGCATGCCCTGAAAATAATCTCAGAGGCTATTTCCCCCCCCCTCCCCTTTGCAGAAATATCAAACCACATGAGGGACATCAGGGATATCAAACAGATTTCAAGGCAGAGACACAGACAGTTGGTGTCTAGCTGCCCAATATGAATTACACTAGCCATCTAAATCTTGAGGAATTTAATATTATGGTCTATATGTTATAGTATAGGACTATTCGCTTACAGCCAGAGGCTATCCATTTGCATGATAATGGCAGTACTCTTCCAAAGAGGTGCAAAGGAAATCAACGCAGTAATGGAGTTATGTGTAACATCTGAGAGTCACACTTAGACAGTAGAAAGAAAAATCTTTTTGTTAAATGAAAAAAAAAATCTCCATTTAGGTTAACATTAGAATAGAAAAGGAAACAAAAAGCTAGCAGACAATAGGAAACAATAATTAGGGCTCAGTTCTATAATCCTTACTTACACAAGGAGTCCCATTGACTTAAATTGGGCTGCTTGCATGAGTAAGGGCTGCAGGACAGGATCAGGCTCTTAAATTGTGCATCAGAGAGCATGTTTTTTTTAAATGGCACAGCAAACATTTTACTGCATACCAAACAAGGGTGCACTGAACTGGGAAAATATTTTGTATATCACTTCAAAAGGTGGCTATAATCAACACAAAGCTTCACTGACATGAGAGGAAGGATGGGAGAGATGTTTCATTACTGGAAAATGACACGCTCACATGACACACACATGCACCCAATAATATGTTGCAAACTGATAAGTGGGAAGAAGCCTTTACGGCTTTAAGGCCAAGAACAAATAATTTGTTATGAGGGTAATATTCCATACTTTATAACACAAGCTTTGTACTCAACTAGCCGTGCTTTCTCTATCACTAGATGTGTTTATATACATAATTCTTATTTTGTAGTTTCTCTCTTTTTCCTAGCCTATGCTTTTGTTCCCAATATCTGAAAGTGGCAGGTTGCTAGGGCCTGATCCAGGAAACCCTTATTTACACAAGTGACTAACCACAGGATGTGCCAGATTAAACCCTTAATGGGGGACAATCATGGTCAGTACCTCAGAAAGAAGCGAAGTGAATCGAACTCTAACCTTATAGCAGTCTGAAGCAAGAGTGAGGTAGTAAGTTTAAACACTCAGTTAAAGAGAGAGTATAATCCTCTGCAGTGAGGAAACTGTCTGCAGTCTGCAAGGGCACAATGCAAGATGAACAACCTGAAGGGTGCCAGGGTGGANGGGGGGGGGGGGGGGGGGGGGGGGGGGGGGGGGGGGGGGGGGGGGGGGGGGGGCGGAAATCAAGATATAGAGGCCTTAAAAAAAAACCCCTCTGGGGAAACAATGAATAAAACAATGAATGTTGTCTCAGTTCTAATTAAAAGCACATTAAAAATCAGAAACAGCTGCACCTCTGATTCCAATCATAGACCTTTCACTTCACTATTTAGCCCTAGTCTACCTAAAATGTAGATCACTCAGGAGTGTGACTTTTTCATACCCATGAGTAATGTTGTTAAACCAACCTAGCCTCTAGTTACTCCCAGGGGAATTCTGTGCCACTGCACATGTGCAGAATTCATGCTCCTCCCCCTGGCAGGTTTTTTTCCCCCTCCAGAGAAAATGCATTCTGCTGGGGAGACACTGCACTTACACCCACCAGGGGCTGCTGAGGCACCAAAACAGAGGGCAAGCAGGGTAGGATAGGAGCAGGAAGCTGAGGAGAGGGGAAAGGTTGGAGGAGAGGGTGCGTTCCTCACAGCATGCTGTCTGCGGGGCGGGGGCCAGGTCAGGAGGCACAGGATGCGGGGGGGGAAAAGAGAGGGAGATGGACAGAGCAGGGCACAGGGGGCTGCTGGGGGGGTCACAGATGAGGATTCAGAAGGGCTAGTGGGGTGACAGACTGGGGTGGGGGCTGAAAGGGAGCGGGGGTATAGGGCCACATGGGGGTGGGATGGAGATTTGCTTGACTGAATGGAAAGCTAGGGGTCAACCAAGGTCTGCATAGGAGAGACTCCCCAACTCCCTAACAATCCATCCCCATCCCAAAATAACCTGTGCCATACTTCTCCCACCCACCCAACAACCCTTCAGGTTCCCTCCCAGCAATTACTTTCCTCTCCCTCAGCTCCTTCATTACTCCATTACCCTTGACTCCCTCAAAGCTTTGCACTGCTTCTGAGGGGTGCAGGAAATCCATTTCTGTATTGTAGTTTAAATGAATTACTCAAAGTTCTGTATTAATGTGCCTAGTAAAGAATTGATTTGTCCAGAAACAAACCCCACATCATTTCCTGAATCTTTTTTTGTTGTCCATATTGTTACAGACATACTGGCTGACAGGTATTTTGAAATAAATTCAAAACAATTGAAGTAATTTTATTAGTTTGACAAATAAAATATGCAGAATTTTAAAATATTGTGCACCGAATTTAACTTTTTTGGCACAAAATACCCCCAGGAGTATCCAGTACAGAAAAGGCTAGGTCAATGGAAGAATTCCTCTATCAACCACTTGCAGAGGTGGGTGACCTACAGCGATGTAAAAACCCCTTCTCTGTTGATATAGGAAGCTACATCTGTGCTGCTGTAGCAACCCATAGCATAGACATGCCCTGAAAAACTCACTTTCAATGTGGCAAAGAAAATGGTATTTTACACAGAGTATCGCTTGCCACAGGCTCAATCTCACAGAATCAGATAGCTGGGCTAGATAATTTTGTGACTATTAATATTCATAACTGTGCACGATAAAATAAGGATATTCTTCCCCAGATACAACACAACTGGCTGGGTACATTATGTTGTTGGTTGTTTTTTCTGCCCCCTCCCCCCCATCATCCTCTGAAGTATCAGATATTGATCACGGCCACAGGCAGTATACCAGACCAGAGGACCAGTAGTCAGATCTGCGATGGCAAATCCTACAATACATTCTTAATCTTCCAAAAGGAGAGAAGGAAATCCAGCTGCCTACACATTATACAGACAAACATTCATGAGCAGAAGACCTCTTATGGACAACCTCATGGTAGAAATTGATTTAGAGGCTGATCGCATGAGATGCTTAACCTTAGTTCCATGACTTCATAGTGCTGAGCATCCTCAGGACCAGTACATTCATGCCTAAATTATTTCTCTCTCATTTTGTACAGTTTCATTTAAAGCTGCATTTGTATCTCTGCACTGTGTCAGTTTCTTCCCAAGAGACACATTTCCACTGGCATGCTAAGGTTTTTGGAATCAAACCACTAGAAGAATTTCCCCCCCACCCCCAGCTTTCTTCTGATTAAAATCAGTCTAGTCTGAGAGCATATTGCAATTTCTCCCCTGTGCCCTGGACTTCAGTAAAGATAAAGATCCACAACTGGACAGTCTGCTAAAATTGTGCATTAAGCCATATTAAATAAAAGATACTACAGCTACTTACATGAAACTATTTAGAGTACTACAGCATGTAATTTCATGTTTCATGCTTGTTTTATTATTTCTTTAGTACTTAAATACAGTAACTAGCCTTTGTTTATTAATCCCTCTCTTTCTCTGCAAAACTCTTCAGTGTCTTCTGATGTAGGCTTTGAACCACCAGCATATGCAGATTACTGTTGACCTGGCTATTAATCCTACCCTTATTCTTTTGAATTTTCAAAAAGCACCTCAGTGACTTAGGAGCACACATCTCATTGTAATCAGTGGGAGGTCACTTGGGTGCTTTTGAAAATCCGAACCTAAAACTCTAGATCATCTCCTTGGTAAGGGAAAGAATTTCTGGATATTGAACCCCTTTTCTGATATCCTGAGAGGTAGAAGAAAGCTGCTCATAAAAGTTTGAATATTAAGCTTTCCACTGTGATGCACGATCATCAAAGTAATCTTAAGAGACACTGTTATACATGCCTTATTCACTTAAAAGCAACAGAAGTTACAACAATCAAGCTGACCAAGTCTGAATCTGAGAAAGAAAAAGAAAGCAGAACACAAAAAGCTCCTTTTACTTTACAGATCATTACTGGAAGAAAAAAAAAATTGAACTGAGAGCATTCCATTCTGACTTCAGCATAGACAAGATTGAACAATGTACTTCTCAAGTGCATCAAATCCTACTTTAACTGCTTTTAACATGCAAGGCCTGATCCTCTATTGGTATAAACTGGCATAGTCCATTGTATCCCATTAAAGATATGAGATTATACACCAGGTGAGGATCCAGCCTATTCTTTTCTAAAGCAAAACACAAAATGTTGAAATTGGTCAACTGCTATAACAGAAACATGGCATCTTATCATTCACAACACATAAGTGTTATGTTTGCAAATATAACATTGTATGTGAGATTTAAACATGGATTTTTTCATCCAGGAAAAATTATACAAGGTTAAAGCCTGACCCTAACTCATCTGAGTTGTCTTCTCTCACACAATGTAAGGTTGCGTGACTGGATCCTTAATAAAATAGAAACCCTGTTTTACAGGCTACATGAGATTAGAAATCTGTTATGGCAATTTTGGAAAGTAAACATCCACTTCTGCACCGAGTTAATGTGTTTTGCTACTTATTTTACTAGGACAGAACAGGCCAAAGCAGAGGATAAAGGTGCATATCTTGATTAAACAGCCTCTAGAACCCAGGTTGTGTATGTGTGCTAATGTTATTAGAAAGCCAGCCTGTATATCTTGCTGGATGGATTTCTATCTGGTTCATTTTCCAGTAGAACCACAATAAGACAGTCTGGTTACACTAGCACACCACACAACAGTTTTCTGCTTTTGCATAAAAGCAACTCTTGTTGCACTCGAGAAGTGGCCACACTTCAGTGCTTGCACACTGGCTCAGCTTTGCAGTATTTGCAAAGTAATTTAAGATCTCAGCATAAAAAAAATCATTGTATAAACCTGACATTCATCCATCCACCCAACAGATCTAACCACACCTTAAAGCATTCAAGCTATAAATTAATACCTATGGGAGTATTTATGCTCATGAAACTAGCTTTAATTGATGGTAAGGTAGTGGTAATGTACCATAGGTTTGCTTGATAATACAGATGTAACAACCCAGGGTGTGAAAAAAAATGCATAAAAACCCCATACCATATGAAACCAGCCATGCATATCATGAAGAACGTTTAATAAGAAGAACTGGGAGGAAAGCAATGCATCAAATCTATCACATTATAATAAAATATTTCAAGCCTGCTTTTAAATGTAGACTTAAACTGTCTAAGGGCTTGTTTACCCCTGCAGTTCTTACATATTCATTCAATCAAAAGTAAGGACGAGAAGGAAAATTCTCTTGTAAAATAACTAAATGAGTCTGGGTTTTTATTAGACACAATGTGCTTTACCAAAGTAAGCAGCTGATTTCTGAGTCAAATTGGAGCATACATACAAGTAGGGAAAAATCTTCCATTTATTTTTCAAGTTTGAATTAAATTGATGATTGGCGATAAAGTTAATCATCGAATCAAGGTCCATTTATTCACAGATAGGAGAAAAGTAAAAGTTTCAGAGTAACCACTCCTTTGTCACCATTGCCAGGTATACTGAAAACCCACACTTGTTTACAATATTCCATATTTGTCAAAACAAAAAGCTACTAAATCTGAATGAGAACTCGGGAGAGGGAGAAATCAATCCAAGAGACATTGCCCTTCACTGATCAATAGTTTTGTGTCACGGAAAATTTACGCCTTCCATCTGTACTGGTTAAATGGATTATTTTTGAACTAAACAATATTTACCTAACTAGATTAAAAATTGCTGAGGGGTACTTGCTCTATAGTGATTTCTCCACAGCACCTTCTTCAGAAAAGATCAACTCTGAATTTTACTAATGAGGGATAAATGGACATCTGTAACTGGTATCAAACCAATAACCTGCAAACAAACTTCAAAACAGGGCTGTACCACTGCTACTGCTATTCCCAGTGTAAAGCATTTGTTTTGGTCATAAAGAGGACCAAATCCTGCTCACTACTCACACAAATAGTTCCACTGGCACATGAGTAAAGATAGGTTTTTAAAGCTGATCCACTTTTACCCTTAATTTAAGAGTTACATGGGATTTAGCTATCTAATTCTCACTAAAGCCAATGAAAGTGTTGTGGCTAAATCCAGTGTGACACTGAACATTATTAGCGTCAATCCCATTGTAATTTTGTCTGGGAAGCTAATAAATTGACAACTGAAAAGAACCTGCTCCCATCAAATTGAATGGGGACTGGGACAGCACCCAGATTTTTATGACTTTTGGAAGATTAATCCAAAACAAAAACAAAGACGACAGCAAACTGAGAATTGGACTAAGCACTCTAATAAAATTAGATACCCAGTAATTTGGCTACAAAAAAAAAAAAAGCAGAAAGGAAATAAAAACAAATTCAAGCCTTGTCTTCAGTGTTCTTTATTTTGCTTGGGCAATATAGGTCATCCAAAAGAACTTATAAACACATACACATTGATATGTTTCCCATTGTTGTCTGAAGAATGCTAAAAAGGATGTCATCTTTTAGTGCTGATAAAAATTCAGAGTTTCAAAGACAGGAGAGTATATGATTTTCCTGATTTAAAATGAGTTTGGCTTTATTTTTTCCTATTCCTGCCTGATTTTAATGATCAAATCTGTACTGTACAAGTCTAATTCTCAATGCTCCTTGATCAGATGCACAATATTCTAAGCCACATTTTCAAGGATTCTGGATTTACCATACATGAGAAATTGCATGGGAGAATATTTTTATTCACATCCACAACAGAAAGATTCCAGATTCTCTCTCTCAGTAAACATAAATCTGAGCAAAGTTTTTGCAAGTAACCTTTCCCTAGAAAATTCAATAGGAAATGAAATTTAATACTCTATTAAGACTTGTTTTGCAAACAGAAGTGAGAGAGAGATCACCCAAGCGTGAAGAGTCATTAAAATGGATCTTACATATATCATTATAAATTTAATAATCTCCATGACGGCTAGAGTTCAAGTTAAAATGAATGCCAGCTAAGCATGACCAATTGATGTTATCCCAGCTGCCACTGAGCCTCACTTGGGGTTATATTATATTTTCAGAAGCCCCATATTACATGTGCACCAAACACCCAGCACCAAGAACAGATGGGAGATGTAGGCTTCTATACCTATCAGCGAAGACAGACAATCATAACTGCTTATTAATTTTGGTGTAACAGAACAATTAGAATATACCTTTGTGTCATAGGTCCCAAATGTTTCCCCATTAGGGCTTGTATACAGCACTGATGTATATTTAAAAAAATATTAACAGCCTCCTAGAAACGAAGTCAAGAGAAGGATATTCTTTCAACCCTTATTGATTTCTCTCAGTCCCAGAATGCTTCCTTGAAAATAGGAGAGGGAGGATCTTGTCAGCTTTACAGTTAATAGATTGAACTGAGTGCATTAAAATCCATTCAGGGCTTCTTCTGGGTTCCTTAAATGTGTCATTTCTGGCTAACAAAAGAGATGCATTTTTATCTAGTTTCTGAATGCTCCTTGGCCTGGCTTGATTTCTAAAAACAAACAAATCACTTTTATTCTTTGACAGACCCAGTAAAATAATACACCGGCTCCTCCCCAAATCAGTTGGCCTTGTTGAAATGGTAAAATAGTTGGTCAGTTTTCAGCTCTCATATTTCAGCATAAATAAAAAAAAGTCAAGTTAAAGCAATGCTGAAAGAGCTCCCCACAGAAATCAGAATACGTAATATTTTCTTTCACCAACCAAATCCTCATTTTATATTTTCTAATGATTTATACAGCAAACTTCGTCTTGACACAACAACTTGAAACCCCCAGTTGCCCCCAGACTATCAGTTTGCCAGAGATGGTGGTTTTGTTTAGGTGTATTTAATATGCAGTAGCTATTCAAATTATTAAATAATGCAATGCTACCTTAACACACACATTTCAAGAAACACTCCAATATGAGCTAGAGAACTGCTGGTCAACATTAGTTACATATTGTTGTGGTGTTTTTCATCAAAATGATGTCAGTTGACTGAAATCTATTGTACATTATAAAAATCATGTTGGTCTCAATGACAGGCAGGAAACAGTATAAGAATCTTTCAGTTCAGTGGTCAAAATCACAAGAAAGCCTGAGTTATAGCCATTTCAAAGTAAATTGTAAAAGTAAAAAACAAATACAATAAATCAGCCTGACTTTATAAAGCAGGTGTCATCATCTCTCATTTATACTATCAACCACCCCAGGATAGCAGTCTCTTAATAAAAAGCTTTTTTCCCTCCCTTTATGCATGAATAAGGGAAGATGGGACACAATGAATGAAATAAAGACCTGAAGATCTTTTTCAGCCCTTTACTCCCCATGCAGCAACAAGTCCAGAAAAGCCAGAACTATTTTATACTCATAGCTTGCCCACAGCTGTCTAAACAATGGAAAACAGTAACAATGGATACAAACATTATAAATTGCACTTGAGCTCCCTGAATCATACCCAGCAATTTAAGCACAAAATGCCACTGGTGAAGTCTTGTCACCTACCCTTTTTTGATCTTCCAGTCCATGCGTTACAGGCTTTCTGTTCTGATGTTGACTAGATTCAGATCCAGGTTCCATTTCCCAGTTAGAAATATTCCTTAAGTCTCCTTAAGCGTTCCCTCAAAATCCACAGTATGAACAAATACCAATGAAAAAACAAGAGAATTCCTTCAAATCTCTTCCCCGTTTCTTATCCTTTCAAAAATTTTGTTTGCCATCACTGCTCATTATCTTAACAAGCAGGCATTCTGAGAACCTAAACATCCTATTTTAGCTCAGATGTAGAATTCCATTTATGTGCCTTACAGAGGGATGGCAGAGCTGAATCCATATCCAGTAGTTTGTGCCACATTATTGCTCCATCAGCACCCTTTTCATTGCATTTTTAGCATGGATAATTCATATGTCAATAAAGGTATAAATGTGCATTTAATCCACTGTGTTGATATCATCAGCATCCCTCTCTTGGACCACCTTCCTCCCATAAATCACTGTAAACGCTTCACAATGATAATTGCCTTTTGCAAACCTTGCAGGTGTTAATTACATCAAATCATCCATGCACAGTTGTCATCTTCTTCCACATAGTCAAACAAATGCCTAAAAGAAGAAATCATATTTTACCCATGCGATAAACATAAAGCTTCTGATGTTCTTCAGTCACACCAGGAGCTGCAAAGTCAAAATTGAGGTGTAATCATAGTATTTTGTATATACATAACCTCTTCATCTGAGCACCTCAAAGTTCTTTACAAACATTAATGCCTATTTAATGCCTTTGGGGCTTGTTGTATTAAGAATCACTATGTGTCTACAGTATTCCTAAGGTGCCTGTCATAGTATCTAGGTACTTGACCTACTGATGACTAGAAAAACTAACTCTAGGCCAAAGCCTTCATACTCTTACTACTGGACCTAAAGCCAGATTCATTAGTGGCCTATGGTTCTTTGCACAGAGAGCCTCTTCACCAGGTTCAACAGCAATTTTGTGCCATCCCCACAGAAGCCCATAGGTAAGGATGTATGGGGAGGGGGGGAAGAGAGGGCAGGTTAGAGGAAGAAACAGGCGGATCACAAGTAGAAAGGAGTGTGGCAGGGGTGATCCTGTGGGAGTGGGGAAGGATGAAGGCACAAGACCATGACAGTAGGGTAGTGTAAGTTACAGGGGACTGAACCCTCACCTCTGAAGATAGAAAGCATAGAAAACCTCATTTCTGTCCCTGTACCATTAGGATAGGTGCATGCATGAAGTCCCCAGCTAAATCAGTAGGCCACTCATGCCAGTGAGAACTAGATCTGGTAATAAGTGTTTGTAGGCTCATGCCCTATCTCACAAAAATATATCTGTGCGGCTCACTGACATCACCAGTTTGTATCCATCCCAAGTAAATCTTGAGTGAGAGCAATAACCAGCTAATAGCTGTTCAGTGGTCTGAATATAAACTTGAAATTAATTTGGTGCTGTCAATCCAGTTCCAAGTGGAAGAGCATCCACATCACACAGACCTACGTTGCAAACAGAACTCCTTGGCAGTCTCAATACATACATACATCAAGGACCGAACCTAGATTGGTGATTGAACTGCCCTTAGAGCCCTAGAGGTGATCCCTGCCCATAAGGCACAAAAGGCATTCTGGTGAAGCTAACACTGCTGCTGTCCATTCCATACCTCCCTGGGAACAACAGAGGATTTGGTTCTCCTTCACATAAAACATTACAAAAATATCCCTGCCCCAAATGTGGTAAGCCACAGATCAGTGATTAAAGGGAATGTTATAAAACACAGAATGGAAGAAATTTTCCGTAGCTAATAAGTGATGCCAATCACTAGACTAGCAACTGAGTCACCAAAGAAAAACAAATGGACTCAAACTTCCACTAAATTCAGGAGAAAGGTCAGTCTCAGGAAGAAATGCTTTGCTCATATACTACTTCCACAACCTCAAGGTGGCACTAGCATGAACTCCAGTCATTATAATTGCTGTGATGGAGAAATAGGAAGAGTCTCCCTTTGCCTTGGAGAAACCATAATATTAAGTCCTAGGAAAATGTTTGTTAGTGAATGTACAAGGTACCGGTATGTTTTTTATTTTTAAAATTTCAAACCAGAAGTCTGCTGGGATATTATGGTCTATTGGACCATAACTATCTGGACTCTGTGGTATAGTATCTGACCCTGAGCGGTGCTGAGCACCCATAACTTCCTTTTACTTCAGTGGGAGTTTTAGTACTGACCACCTCTCAGGATGAAGCCTCTATTTAAGCACATAAAAGAACAGCCTATATAATTACTTTGAGAGAGAAACTGTTCACAGTCTGAAGTCTCTTAATAGTTTAGCACCTCAGCTAATTTTAAAATATTACTTTTTTGTACAGTAAAATCAAGTGATAGTAACAGACATATCACTTCCCAGGTTAAATTTTTAAGTAGGGCCAGGATCTGCTGAGGTTTCCATAAGGTGGGAACTAGAGGGAGTGCATTTATTAAATCTGGTCTATAATATGATAAAAGGCTGAACCCTGCTTCAATTTAAGTCAATGGGAGTTTTACTGTTCACTTCAGCTAAGGCGGAGATATTATTTATTCGTGTTGGTTGGGAGCCCCAGTCATTGTGTTAGGCACTGTACAAATTCATAACAAGCGATAACACCCTAAGCTATTGAGGAGCAGGGATTCCTTCCCCCGCCCCAGAAAAAAAAAATCAATGAATTCTCTATTTTGTATACTACAAAATCATATTAAACAGACTTGTCTCTCTCTTAAATTTGGTAAGAATTTGACTTCTGGGTTGAAACCCCAGCCTACTGCAAAGTTTCAGCCCTAAATGTATTTGAACATCTGTGTTGTAAAGCCTCTGGATTCAGGTAATGGTGGTTTTGTCGGTTGGCTGGTTTTTCTAACTGAATTAGTACTCACAAAAGGTGCAAAATTGTCTTCCTAGAGAATAAGGGCCCCCTGCCCCATTGATCCAAAGAAAAACAATAGCACAAGCAATGCAAGTGAAGCCTCAGACACTCACTGCACTACTGTTCCTCCACACTATTTTGAAGGGACCACCTCTAGGCATGAGTGATTAGCTCACTTTCTATGGCCCATTCAGCCATTGCCCTCTGTTGAGATTGCACACAGAGGAGTGCCTATTAATGCACTTGTGTTGATGCCTTTATACTCAATCACTAGGAAATCATCTGAGACCACCAAACTCATTTCATATAGAAGTAGTGACGGGTTTCTAACTTCAGCTCTGAGCTGCAGATTCTTCTTGATCTGTGGCAGCACTCCTATTGTTATCAATGGGAGTTGTGCATGTAATTAAAAGCCTGTACATCACTTTTAATCTCAACAATAGCAGTACACACGAGAAATACTTTTACAAATATCCTTAAGTAACAGCGCTGGAAACTTTTCTTCCTCCAATGATTTCACTGTGATGTGGCACATGAGACTGCATCAGTCACATCATGTTATGTCATGCTGCGAGAGCATGACATAACCAGTGCAAGTAAGGACAATGTCTCCCTGCATGAAAGGTCCTCTGAACCATAAAAAAAGCACACAGTCTCTCAAAAATTCTTTATATTCCAATTTTTAGTTTTTAACCATCTCAGCACCAGCTCAGGCGGAATCCATGGGACCACATTCCAATTTCATTGCCATTCATATTTCCTGTGGACATATAGTGAACGCCCCCTTAAGGTCATGTTTCCAACCCTTTGTGCTGATGTTAATTTGCATCCAGCTGCACTAAAAAAAAAAAGCTTGTTACGACTGTTTTCCTTTAAACAAATATTAATGCAAGAGAATAGAAATCCTAGTGCTTGAAGATTTGAACAAGAGGGTTCACTAGCCAAAACATTTCAAATAATTGGTGGTTCAGTTTCACTTCCTCCTTCCCTCCCAACAAAAACTAAGGAGGTTTCCTCTCTCCTTTCACAACCCAAAAGCTAATCCCAAAGCTGTAAAATGTTAATTTAGCTGGTAGTGTAAAAACAGAACAAATAAATATATTTTAAACCAGAGTCTATTATGATGAAGTGGAGTTAATTTTCGGTTATTGAAAAAACATGAATTTAAGACATCAGAGAACAGTCAACAATTTTAAAGCTAATATAGTGCCGCATCACTGAAGATCACTATTTAATAACACTCAGAAGCCTCAGTTAGCATTGGGGCCCCATTGTGCTATGTGCTGTAAACAGATACAGAGACATGACCGCTACTTTTAAGAGTTTACAACCTAAAGCCCCAGTCCTGCAAAGATTTACCCATAGGCTTAATTTTAAGCATTTTGATGAGTCCCCAATGAACTTCAATGAGACTAAAGCTTTGCAGGATTGGGATCTAGAGGCCCCAGTCCTGCAACTGGATCTGTGCAGGTGGGCTACTGTGCTCCTGCACAGCCTACTGACTTCAGCGGGGCTGCACACAGGCACAAGAGGTCATACCTGAGGATACAGTTGCAAGATCAGGGCCTACAAACAAATAATAGCCAAACAATAGGTTAATAATTGTTTCACCTAAGCAAAACACAGACATTCCCCTTTACTTAAAAACAAATAACCTTACAAGTTACAGTAACTTAAAATGTCCAAACAAACCTCAATTCCTTTGTAAAAACAAAAATATAGCCATGGGCTGCCATCCTAAAGTAGCTTTCCGGGGGGGGGGGGGGTAGGAAATTGCTCTTGGTCATTCATATACCATAAAATAAAGGGGGAAATCTTTTGTTTGTATTGGGATGCTTCTCTCCAGCAGGTATTGTTTTCTGATGGCACAGACATCAACACTGCATAATCTTAACAAAACAAAAAAATTATTATTGAGTGCAAAACCATTCTAAATAAGAAAAGAGAACCTCTCTCTTTGTCAATTAGTGAATTGCTATCTTAGCAAGACTATCCAAGCCATATGTTCCTTGAACACTCTCTTTACAAAATAAATACTCAACAGCAACTCAACCCTCCTCCCCAAGGAAAAGAAAAATCTAGATTTTTAACTGCTTTCTTTTAAGGTGCTGTCTTTGCAAATGTGCAACTAGTAAAGAAAACAACAGCAGCAACAGCACAGGAATGGCTACAAATCAGAAATTAAAAAGTCAGACCTGTTTAATCTTTCAGCAGAAGTTAAAGCTTCAGAAGCATTAATACATCCAGCCTTTCAAATGATCTAATTAACTCATTACCAATATAGCATTTGTAATTAGTCTTCTTTCGCCAACAGAGGAAAGCAAAGAGGAGCTGCTTGCCCCACCTTTGGCTTTGAGCAAAAGGAAGGAAAGGCAAGGGGAATCCAAGAAATGACTGATCTGCTGAGTGCCTGGGATGAAGATGCAGCCAGGCTGCTACTGTTCTGCTCTCAGTTCAGCAGCTCCTGATCTACAGCGCATAAGCCCCTCTCGCTCACCCGCTGCACCGGCTGACTGGGGAATCAGCTGCAGCCGCCTGCTCTCCGCGGAGCCTCTGTCAGTGCACTCAGGCTGAGTGGCTGCTGTTGCCCTTTTCATTCAGGGATCGGCCCCAACTGCTGGCAGCGAGGGGCGGTGTCTTCTCCCTTCCGAGTCAGTCATTTGGACCTACCCAGACCCCTTCGCGTAGTAGGTCCCCCTAGTGCCTCCTGTGCAAGGGGCAGGGAGGAACACACCCTATTCACGGAGTGGAGAAGGGGGGCTCTCCCTATAACCTTTTCCTCTGCAAGGGGCAGATTTCCCACTGCACCTCCTTACAGCAGGCATGGGGGGTCCCCTCTGATCTGTGTGGAAGGGGTATCGGTGAATCTGTCGGGGCAGATTTCCCCTTTGCACCTTCTAGCAGGGCGCAGCTGGGGGAAGAAGTAATTTCCCCTGTGATCTTTATGGGAGGGACAGCTGGGGGTCCCTTTGATTCCCCTTTGGTCCCTTTCGCGGGGTCCCAAGGGAGGGGCAGGGATTTCCTCCCTGATCCTTTTCTTGGAGAAAGCGTATTTGGGGGGAGGGAGGGTAGGTCCCCTCTGCCCCGTCTCGCAGGAGGGCGACAGGCGGGTTAGATTTCCCCTGAGCTGTGCATCTTCTGGCAAGAGAAACACCGCCCCCCTCCCGCCCGGGGCTCTCCCCAGCCCTCCCCAAAAAACTTTCGCATCCTTCTCCAAGGCAGGGAGACTCCCCCATGCCGCGAAAGGGGGGGCGATACCTGTCCCAATGGGTACCTGCTCCTCCGGAGAAGCCGCCCGCACCGCTTTCTGCTCCTCGCGGGGGGACGCAGCCCCCGGGGGGGACGGGCAAGGGAGAGATGGGGGCTGCTGCGGCGGGAGCCCGGCTCGGGGGCTGCTCGCCACTCGCTGGTGCTGCTACTCACTCGCGTTGCCTTAGCAACCGCCTCCCTCCCTCGCCAGCCAACCCCAGGGTGTTCACGTGGGGCGCAGCGCCCAATGGACGGGGGGATTTCTGCACCCCACTGGCTCGCGAGGCACTTTCAAGTCGGGACCGGAGAGGGGCAGCGGGGGAGGAAGGGATGGGGCGGGCTCGGGGTCGGTGCAGCCGAAGCGTGGGGAAGGGGCTGCTGGGAGGAGGGTCCCGCGCGGAGAAGCTGCAGCTGAGACTTTCCTTAAGTGGAAAAACCTCCCCCTGCCCCGCCGCAGGGCTCCGCAGCCCGCTCCTAAGTTACTACTTAGCCGCGCCGCCGCCCCCAGACCCTATGGGGCATTACGCCCCGCGGGGCCTCCCGGTTGCAGAGCAGCAGGAGTTCCTCTCTATAGGGCATGTAAAGAAAGTCAGCACTCTCCCGCAGCACGGGTCCCCCTGTGAGATGAGGGGTTGGGGGCGGGCTCAGTTCCTAACCACGAAAATCCACCATCTCCATTAGCCCCTTTGTTAATACCCTCACAGAGAGTCCCAGTGTTAAACAGGCATCGGGACAACTTCCCTCGGACTCCTAGAAAGGCATGTTGGCAAGCAGCCCGAGGGAAGCTTGCCACCATCCTGCTCATGCCCTGCCTGTTATGTCGATAAACAGAAGCGGACAGATCGCAGGGCTGTCAGTGCAACAGCTTTTGCTAGCACCAGATGGAATTTGGAAAGGGGGCGGGGGGAGGGAGGAGAGAGACTGTTGGTTCAATACCCAAGTCTCTCACCGACTCACCAATGCTTTAAACTTCATGCCTCACTTTCCCATCTGATCACCTACTCCACATGCTGTTGTAGGACTTGGTTAATCACAGTGTTCCTAAAATGCTGTAGACAGGTGTTGGTCCAGAGCACTCCCTCAGGGGCTGGACTGGCCCTAGAGGGACACCCAGTCTTCTTTAGTTCTTTGCACTGATGTATAGTCAAGCCAGAATACTCACAATAAGATATTCTCTTTGTGAGGTCTTATTAGTCTTTTCCACATACTGACCCTTAGCCTGGCAGTGTTAACTTTTGTTGTTGTTCAGGAATCCCATACTCCCCTTTGCTGGGTTCTGCTTGTTCAGATAGCTTTCAGTTCCTTAGCACAGAGGGTGCTAATTCACATTAGCTGTAGCCTTAAACCACCTTCTCCCAGGCCCCCCCTTTAAAAAAAAACAAAAAACAAAACAAAACACCACTTACCACTAAATTGGTGTGGGCCTTCTAATAAGGGTTCTCTCTCACATTGCAGAGCCTAGACCCAAAGATCCTTACATCTTTCTCTCAGGGTTTTTAAAAACAAAAAACAAAGAAAACCACCACACTTATCCCTTATAGAAATGGTTCTCAACCAGGGGTATATCAACTCATCTACATATTTACCTAGTTCTACAACATACTATATAAAAAGCACTAGCAACGCCAGCACAGTATGTACAATTTCATACAATGAAGTGTTTATACTGCTCTGTATACTATACACTGAAATGCAAGTACAATATTTATATTGCAATTTGTTTTATTATATGGCAAAATGAGAAAGCAATTTTTCAGTAATAATGTGCTATGATACTTTTGTATTTTTTATGTCTGATTTTATAAGCAAGTAGTTTTTAAGTGAGGGGAACTTGGGGTTACACAAGACAAGACATGACATACAGTAGTCTGGAAAGGTTGAGAGCCACTGCCTTATAGCAAGGAGGGATCATATTACCTTCTCAGCAGCCAGTATGGAAACCCAGGCCCAATCTCTACACTGGTTTCCAGTCCAGCAAGCAACCCTAGGTCAAGTAGCCAAGGTGTGCTCAGTCAAAATGTCTTATTACTACCTCCCTGGACACCTTCCTATCATAACCTATCCTCAAACCTTTTACCCAGCCCCTTCCTAAGCTCTTTGTAACAAGCAATATCTTTCAAGCACTCTGGTTCCTACCTCTGTATCAAACTCAGCCAGAGGAGCTTACTTCAGTCATAGATCTTCCAGATCTCTTTCTTCCCTGAACTTCCTCTTCCCCCTGCAGGAGCCTTCCCACCCATCTCAGTGACTACAGAGTTCTTACCATTCTTCCTATAGCCCCTTTATGCTCCAAACTTCCTCTCTTCATAGCCACTACCTACCTCCTCCCCAGCTGGGCTTCATCTTTAATTAGGGTTGGCCCACCTCCAGGTGCAGCCAGGTGGGTTAATTGGCCTCTCAGGCCCACATTAACCCATTCATCACTTGTGTGGGGGTAGGCATCCTATCACTCAGTTATTTCAGACCATAGAAGTGTCTAGCAGTGTTTTTTAAAATTATCAGAAAAAATATCATCCTTTTGCCAAAAAAGCATATGTCCCCACCTCTGCATGGTAAGTGCTCTTGGAGCCTAGGATGAAACCTCCAGCCAAGGATCAACAGTCATTCTCCTTTATGAAACTTTGTAGGTCTTCTCAGCAACCATTAGTTGTGGGATAGAATATGTCTACATTGCACTAAAACAGTAGTTCTCAACCTTTTTTTTTTTTTTTTTTTCATTTGTGGACCCCTAAAAACTTTCAAATAAAGGTATGGCCCCTTTGGAAATTTGAATGGAGGTGCGGACCCCTTTGGAAATCTATTGTCTGTGTATATAGTTGAATTCTATTCAGTCTGTTTTCAGTCTAAGTCTTTCGCAGAGCCCTCAGATGTAGTCCACAGACCACAGGTTGAAAACCACTGTACTAAAATACCCACAGCTGTTCCATGTTAGATGACTCAAGCTAGGCCTCAGGGTGTTTGACTTTGGACTAGAGCCTGGGCTGTGGGATTCTCCCCACTTGAGGGGAACTAGAGCCAGGGGCGGCTCTATGTATTTTGCCGCCCCAAGCACGGCAGTCAGGCTGCCTTCGGCGGCGCACCTGCGGGAGGTCCGCTGGTAATGCGGTTTCGACGTACCCGCCGCCGAATTGCCACCAAAACCGCAGGACCGGCAGACCTCCCGCAGGCATGCCACCGAAGGCAGCCTGACTGCCGCCCTCATGGCGACCGGCATGCCGCCCCCCCATGGCTTGCCGCCCCAGGCACACGCTTGGTGCGCTGGTGCCTGGAGCTGCCCCTGGCTAGAGCCAGAGTTTCTAGACTGCAATTTTATTGTCCCACAGTAGCCAAGTCAGCTGAGGTGGGGTAGCCGTGGGTGTTTCATACCCATACTGTCGCTGGTGGAAGCTGACATTTCTGTAATTTCATATTTGATTCATCATGTTCAAGTGGTGTCTCAGGTGCAGTTCAGGCAAGACCAAAAAGCTGAGAGACTCAGCTGAGTGTTTTTTATCCTGCCTGAACTGTGAATCAGAAGCCATCTTCATAAAGAAAGAGATATAGTTGTGTATTATCCAATAACAACATTACCACTGATGTGTTTTTGTTTGTAGAAAATAAATCTCTCAAAATATATGAAGGAAAAAATAAAAACAGTTTCTAATATAGTCCAGTCCCTGATAAAGTAAAATTCCAATACAATTGGGGTACGTCTACACTACGGGATTACTCCGAAGTTACTGAATTCGATTTTTTGAAACCGATTGTATAAATTCAATTGCACGCGGCCACAGTAAGCGGATTAATTCGGCGGTGCGCGTCCATGTACCGAGACTAGCGTCGAATTCCAGAGCGTTGCACTGTGGGTAGCTATCCCATACCTATCCCATAGTTCCCGCAGTCCCCCCCCCCCGCCCATTGGAATTATGGGTCGAAATCCCAATGCCTGATGGGACACAAAATATTGGCGCGGGCGGTTCTGGGAACATCCTCCCCCTGTGAAAACAACGGCAGACAACCGTTTCGCACCTTTTTTCCTTGGTGAACTGTGCAGACGCCATAGCTCGGCAAGCATGGAGCCTGCTCAGCTCAGGACAGCAGTCATGAACATTGTTAAAACCTCGCGCATGATCGTGCAGTTTATGCTGAACCAGGACCAGAAAAGCCAGGCGAGGAGGAGGCGGCTACGGCAGCGCGGCGACGAGAGTGATGAGGACATGGACATGGACACAGAATTGTCTCGCGCCACGGGCCCCGGCGCTTTGGAGATCATGTTGTTAATGGGGCAGTTTCTCGCTGTGGAACGCCGATTCTGGGCCCGGGAAACAAGCACAGACTGGTGGGACCGCATAGTGCTGAAGGTGTGGGACGATTCCCAGTGGCTGTGAAACTTTCGCATGCGTAAGGGCACTTTCCTGGAACTTTGTGACTTGCTTTCCCCTGCCCTGAGGCGCCAGAATACCAAGATGAGAGCAGCCCTCACAGTTGAGAAGCGAGTGGCGATAGCCCTGTGGAAGCTTGCAACACCAGACAGCTACCGGTCAGTCGGTAATCAGTTCGGAGTGGGAAAATCTACTGTGGGGGCTGCTGTGATGCAAGTAGCCAAAGCAATCGCTGAGCTGCTGCTACCAAAGGTTGTGACTCTGGGAAATGTGCAGCTCATAGTGGATGGCTTTGCTGCAATGGGATTCCCTAACTGTGGTGGGGCGATAGATGGAACCCATATCCCGATCTTGGCACCGGAGCACCAGGGCAGCCAGTACATAAACCGCAAGGGGTACTTTTCAATGGTGCTGCAAGCAATGGTGGATCACAAGGGACGTTTCACCAACATCAACGTGGGATGGCCGGGAAGGGTTCATGACGCCCGCGTCTTCAGGAACACTAGTTTGTTTAAACGGCTGCACCAAGGGATTTACTTTCCAGACCGGAAAATAACCATTGGGGATGTTGAGATGCCGATCGTTATCCTTGGGGACCCAGCCTACCCCTTAATGCCATGGCTCATGAAGCCATACACAGGCAGCCTGGACAGTAGTCAGGAGCTGTTCAACTACAGGCTGAGCAAGTGCAGAATGGTGGTAGAATGTGCCTTTGGACGTTTAAAAGGTCGCTGGCGCTCGTTACTGACTCGCTCAGACCTCAGCCAAACCAACATTCCCATTGCTATTGCTGCTTGCTGTGTGCTCCACAATCTCTGTGAGAGTAAGGGGGAGACCTTTATGGCGGGGTGGGAGGCTGAGGCAAACCGCCTGGCCGCTGATTACGCTCAGCCAGACACCAGGGCGATTAGAAGAGCACACCGGGAAGCGGTGCGCATCAGAGACGCTTTGAAAACAAGTTTCATGGCTGGCCAGGCTCCTGTGTGAAAGTTCTGTTTGTTTGTCCCTGTTGAAAACCCGCCCCCTTGATTCACTCATTCCCTGTAAGCAACACACCCTCCCCCCTTCGATCCTAGTTTGCTTTGAAAAAAATAAAGTCAGTATCATTTACAACTCAAGAATTTTTTATTAATGGGTGGTAATAAACATAGGGAGAAAAATAACCAGGTAGTCCGGGTGGGGTTTGGGAGGAGGATAGGAGTGAAGGAACAGGTCAGTAAAAACATTCAAAATAATTACAGCCTTTTGCTTGGGCTCTCGACTGGGGTGGAGTGGCAGGGTGCACGGAGCCTCCCCCCCCCCCCCGCGTTCTTACACGTCGGGGTAAGGAGGCTACAGGACTTGGGGATGGGGGAGGGCGGTTATAGAGGGGCTGCAGTGGCACTCGGTGATCCTGCAGCTGCCGTTCCTGAAGCTCCACCAGATGCCGGAGCATGTCTGTCTGCTCACGCAGCAGCCCCAGCGTTGCATCCCGCCACTTCTCGTCTCTAGCACCCCTCCTCTCCTCCCGTTGGTCCCTTCTCTCCTCCCGTTGGTCCCTCATGTCCTCACGTTGGTCCCTCATGTCCTCACGGTCACTGGCATCTTTCCGGAACTTTGAGACAGTGTCCTTCCAGTCATTGAAATTAGCTCTCTCATCGCGGGTAGATTGCATTATCTCCGAGAACATGTCGTCTCGCGTGCGTCTCTTTCGCCGCCTTATCTGTGAGAGCCTTCGGGAGGGAGGAGGGAGAATTGAAAAACTTGCAGCTGCAGGAGGAGGGAAAAAAAGGGAGAGAAGTATGTAAAAAGATACATTTTATAGAACAATGCTTATACTCTTTCACGGTGAACAACACTATTCACATTACATAGCACATGTGATTTCACTACAAGGTCGCATTTTGCATCTTATATTGAGTGCCTGCGGCTTTGGTGTTAGAGATCACAGACGCAGGGCCGGGCAACAGAATTCGGCTTGTATGCAGCCATGGTAAGCCATTGTCTTG
>QXTE01000032.1:9486054-9771315 GCA_003942145.1 Platysternon megacephalum
TAACCCCTCCTCGGAGTCCACGGTCAGGGGTGGGGTAGTGGTGGCGGCCCCCCCGAGAATTGCATGCAGCTCCTCGTAGAAGCGGCATGTCTGCGGCTCTGCCCCGGACCGTCCGTTTGCCTCCTTGGTTTTCTGATAGGCCTGTCGGAGCTCCTTCACCTTAATACGGCACTGATATGAGTCCCGATTGTGGCCTCTCTCCATCATGCCCTTGGAGATCTTGTCGAAAGTTTTTGCATTCCGTCTCTTGGAACGTAGTTCTGCGAGCACTGAATCCTCTCCCCATATAGCGATCAGATCCAGTATCTCGCGTGTGGTCCATGCTGGTGCTCTTTTGCGGTTGTCGGACTGCATGGCTACCTGTGCGGTTCAGCTCTGTGTGGTCACCTGTGCTCACCAGGCTGGGGTAACAGGAAATGAAATTCAAAAGTTCGCGGGGCTTTTCCTGTCCAACTGGCCAGAGCATCCGAGTTTAGATTGCTGTCCAGAGTGGTCACAATGGTGCACTGTGGGATAGCTCCCGGAGGCCAATACCATTGAATGCCGTCCACACTAACCCTAATTCGAACCGGCAATACCGATTTCAGCGCTACTCCCCTCGTCGGAGAGGAGTACAGAAACCGATTTTAAGAGCACTTTAAATCGAATTAAATGGCCTCGTTGTGTGGACGGGTGCAAGGTTAATTCGCTATAACGCTGCTAAATTCAAACTAAAATCGTAGTGTAGACCAGGCCCAAGACTGCTCCAAACGTCCTTCTTATTTATTTTTCTGAGCAGCTGTATTTTACCTACTGCTTGCTTCTCTGGAGCACTGGTTTCTGAGTAATTTTTCCTGTAATTCTTCAAAGTGATGGATTTTCACTTTGAAACAATGCTTGACTGTAGAGAATGGCAAAAGTGTAATGTATTTTATTTGTGTGTGTGTGTGATCTTTTGTGCTTTGAAAAGACTGGTGTACTGCCACCTTCTTTGTTAATTTGCATGGCAAGAGCCTGAAAATTTGCACATCTGGGTTCATGTTCCTCACTTTAAAGAAGAACCAAAGTGATCTTCTCATATTTCCAGTTAAATATGGCTTGCAGCTGTGTGCACTGTTTCTCACTAACCTGGCTAAGTGGACATTCAGTACATTAGTAAATAAAAACATGCCTTTTTTTCCTTTTGGTTCAGTAAAAGTTTCAGTAGTTCCAAAAGCCCAAATATACAGGGGCCACATAGTCCCTGTGCTGAAGAGCTTTATTAAGAAATAAAGCAGTGTTACACTGCAAACTTCCAGAACAAGTATTTTTGTATCTTTTTCTTAACTTTTCTGCCATGAGCCTTACACTCAGTACTATGAGATAGCCCAATCATTTGCCTGACTACAGGCATGTGTACAGTTCCCTCATCTATTAGTGAAGAAGAATGGCACATGGTTGAGACACTGGAGATGAAGTTTCAGTTTCTGAGTCTGTCACAGTCTTTCTGTGTGATCTTGGGTAAATCACTTAATGTCTCTGTGGGTATACATCCATTCCCTATCTGTCAAATGGGGATAATAATACAGTACTTCCTATGCCTGTCTTTTCTATTTTGATTGTAAGTTCCTCTTTGAAGCAAGGACAGTCTCTTACTATGTGTTTGTGGAGTCCTCCAGCCACTAATGGAATACAAATAATACTCTGCACTACTCCATATCATGCCCTTAGTAACAACTGCAGGATCTGCCCACTGCATTTTAGTTACCACAGCCATGCAACATGGTATAAATTCAGAATTAACCGCATTCTCTGTAGCAAATTTATTCAAATATTGTTTCCTCCATGTGTGCATTGTTTTATGATATTGTAAAATCCTTCAATGTCCACAGTAAAATCCAGTTTTTAATGAAATGTAAAACATCCTTGAGGTTTCACAATTTCAAAATATTATTCACATAAACAGAATCCAGAAAATAACCATTTTAATACCCTTGCGGTAAATATAACAGGGTTACATTTTTAATTTGCTGGTGCTATCTGTGTGCAGCACCAGGGTCAAAGACTAATCATCCCTCCTGGGAAGGTGGTATAAAGATTAGGCAGTCTCATGGTGTCTTTGAATGACTGAAACCCACAAGAAATGTCCTTTGCATTTTACAAAATACACACATAGCAATGATTTAGCAAGGGCACAAAGACTAACCCAAACATTACCATGCCAAATTCTGCTCTAGTTAGATCAGCATAAATCCAGAGTAATCCAATGGATAACCACTACTATGATTAGGGGGGTATAAGTACCTACATTTAACAGATCAGATTTTGGAGAGGAGGATTGCTCTTGTTATTAAGACACTGGACTGAGGAGCGCTAAGTTAAATTCCTGGTTCTGCCAGAGAGTCTTTGAGTCATTAACCTCTCTGTAAAACGAGGATAATACTTCCTTTCTCTCTACCTTTTGCCTACTTTAATTACAAGCTCTTCAGGGCAGGAACTGTATTTTACTACAGGTTTGTATAGCACCTAGCACAACAGGGCCTCTGGGTGCTACTGTAATGCAAATAATAAGGCAATGTAATTACTCTGGATTGACACTCGCCTAATCAAAGGCAGAATCTGACCTGTCATTTCAAAATAAAATTGGATATGCTGGGGGTGGGAGGGTGGTTATTGGAAATAAAATGAACATATAAATCAAAACTTAATTAATGCCGAGTAACTGTGCCTGCATGGTTAGCATTCAGTATTTTAATTTGAGACCAAACAAAATAAATGCCATAGTTAGAAAACAAAATCATTAGCAGCAATCCACCATGTAAATCCATGCAATCCATGCAATCCACCATGTAAAGAAATTTAGTCATTTAACTTTGGACACTTCAGCTTTTATCTCCATATTTTGCAAGTCAACATTTCATGAGAGATTTTATAGACTTTCAGGGCTATCTCAGAGCTCATTCGTCTACATGCCTGCTCCAGGGCCTGGGTAAAATGTCCTGTTACAAGACTGTTATAGCTGCAATGTTAGGGATGTTAAGAGAGCAGGAAACAGGAACATCAAACTACAGTAGCAGGGCATTCATTAATTTTCCTGGCTGTAACCCATCAAGCTGTATTTTCATATCAGCTATGACATAAAGCAATGAATCCCTGAAAACTTCTTCGTTCACATTCCTGCTATATTTTTCTGTGAGACAAGTACATTAAAAGAAATTGCTGTGCTTTGAATGGAATGTATTCTTAGCAATCTATTGACTCTGAAATCATAATAATTTTAGCACTATTTCCTTTGAAGGATTAACTCTTTACACTACTAGCAGGTCTAGGTCTCTTCATTCATCAGACACTACCATTTATTGTACTTTTCTGGTTTTAATCTTTTTTTTGTATTTTTCTCTTAATTTTTTGCCTGAGTTTAGTGTTGGGAAATTCTGTCAGATGATTTTACTTGCCTGGAGAATGAAATCCACTGTTATTCACCAAACAGAAACAATGCAGAGAGCTAAAGTCCAAGATGCTCCACCAATCTGCCATGACCTGGAGGGACCATCTCCAAGAATAAGAAGAAAGTTCAAACACCAGTGCAAATCTAAGTGATGGTTTTATGATGGAAGAGAGTTGTCCTCCAGAACTGAGCTCACCAAGCTCCCATGAGAAGGTAGCAACCTTTGGATCTCCTCTAAGAAGTGCCTATTGGTGGGGCAGATCCTCAACTGCTGTAAATTGTCACAGAAACCAATGCAGGTATGACAATTTACATCTGCTGAGGATCTGCCTCTTGGTGCCTTATCCAAAGAGTGTAAATACTCAGGGGCAACCCACTTGAAGATCTGCAGTTATTGATAAATAATCTCTCTTTCTTCTTCAGGGTGATATCTGCATATTCCCACTCTTGAAATAAAACCCCCTCAGTGCTGCCAGCTTTATCCATAGCTTGTATCTATCTGGGCAAGCATCTCAGAGAAGCACTATTACTATAGCGAGTCACCTTTTGTCAGTGCTAACTAGGTGTGGCAGAAACAGAGAGGGGTTGAGGGGTGAGTGCCCCCACACTGGAAATATTGTGGGGGTTCTTCCCCCATATAAACTCAGGCATTCCTGGGGAGGGGGTAGATGAGAACAGGACTCAGAAGGGCTGGAGATGCCACTCCAGGCCCAGGATCAGGCTGGGGATCAGGGAGCAGGTCCCAGAGGAGCTGGAATGGGCCCAGGAGCAGGTAGGAAACCACAGGACCCTCCTTCACAGCCTAGAGGCTCACCTCCAAGTCACAGAACCTACTCTTACTCCCTCCTATCCCTCTGCCCCCCATTCACAGAGAGCTTCCGCCTTACCTCCCCACGCTAACCAGTGCTTAATGTGGTCTGAAAAAAAGCAGGGTGTCTATCATTTTTCTACAGAAATAAAAGCAACATTACGTCTGCCGGCCCAGCCCTGACCAGTTCTGCCCCCGCCCAGCTTCACTTCTGCTCCTCCTCCTGCTCTTGGTGTTCTTCAGCCCTCTGTCCCAGGCCCATGGGGGATACAACAGGGTTCCCTCTGTTCCCCCTTCCCAGGGCAGGTGTTGCAGGGATAGAGAGGGGAGGAGCAGAGGAGAAGTCCCATTGCTCACAGGTGGTGACAGAGCCTGGACTCTTTCTGCTCCCTCCTCTCCTCCTGCGAGACTGGTGTGGGCTCCTGAGGGCAGGGAGGAGAGCTCTGCCTGCTTCTTGCAGAAGCCCTGATTGGCTCCTTACAACCCAGGAAGTGGGGCAATGGGGAAAGTAGTCAGTCACAGGGTGTTTTCCACATGTACACACCTTAACTACCTGGCTTGAGCTGTAGATTTATTTGCCAGGTCTGCAACCCCTTTTGGTCTACAATGCTTTAAGCACTAGTGCTATCTCACACTGAATTTGAATGACTGACTATACAAAAGATTTAATAGATCATTGCCTGAGCCATCCTGCTATCCCTTTTTAATTGCTGCCAATACTCTTAGGGTATCAGAATCTGGCCCTGTATCACAGTAAGTAGCACCTTCCTCCACAAATAGCCTCATTGACTTCATTGGGATTATTCTCAGAGTAAGAGGGTACTCGGTGTGAATAATGGTATCAGAGTCTGGCCCTTAGTCTAGATCCTTGAAAATAAAATCACTTTCCCTACCTTTGCCATGTTGATTCCATCATGTGAGGGGCACTAGAAAACATTGACTGTTCACCTATACTTCCAAGCTCTCCTCTATATTCCTTTTAGTGCCCCCAACGTACTTACATTATCCCCTGAGTTACAACGCTTAGCCTCTGAATGCCTATCTTACAGCTATCTAATTGAAAACAAGATCCCTTCAAAGTCTGTCAAAGGGAATGGGACATTCCAGACCCCACCCTGGGCTAACTCCAGGGTTAGATTGGGACTGGTTATTAAACCAGAGTCTTGTGCTTGGTAATGCAAATCGCTGTCTGTCAGTAGATGATTTAAGTAGAATTAAATACTATAAAATAAATATTCTTTATTATTCTAGCAATGGAAAACTGATTGACTTGAATTAATGAAAGCCAGCCTCTGATTTGTTGTCTATCTAATGGCATTCAAGAATTCTAAGGAGTCTGCTAAGGCCAGAGGTAGAATATTACAAAGGCAGAATATTACAAGATCCATATTTTAACCAGTATTTCCAAGACACATTTTTCTAAGTCTCCTCTTTTAACCAAATCTGTCTTACAAGTTAGTCATTCAGCCTGTAGTATCATAACAGAGTCTGGGATAAACACAATGATGCTTAATGAAACCAAATACTGCAAGAATAAGCAGTAACAAATAATTTTGTTTATTTAACATTTGAATACAATCCAGTAAAACCTTATTAAGTTTGTTTGGTTGGCTAAGCTTGTTTTCAAGAGGGTCCTACGAGACTCAAAATCAATGTAATTATACATTACAACACAACACTCATTCATATTAACATTTCTAGTTAATCGGTGATTAAATCTCCTTTGAGAGAAAAATGGTGTTACAATGAAGTCTTGGTCTAACTATCTAGTAGCAACCAATTCAAGAATTCCAGCGCTCTAACTGTACATCAGCACATGCACCCTTGCTTTGTCTCCTAAGAGAAACTTTCAGCGCTCAATCTTCAGGATTTGGGCACCTATCTTAGGTGTCAACATTTATATTTGGGCATCTCATAGTGGCATTCAGGTGCCTAAAACAGATATGTGGGTGATTAAGTGAGTATTCAAATACAGGATTCAGGTGGCTAATTTCCACAAATATTGATGCACTGGCCTCTAGACTTTTGTTCCCTCTGCATCAAATGGACAGGATTCTCCACTGACTTGTGTCAGATGAAGTAGAAGGGTAGGATAACTGGCCCATCAATGACACAAAGGACCAGTTTTGAAACCAATCTAATGTGGCCTGAGGAGTTAATATAACCTTAACCAGTGGCGATGAGGAAGACTACGGAATCTTTCTCTGCCACTGTGGCCTCTGTAAAGACATGGCCTCTGTAAAGCATTGTCCTGGATGGCAGGTAATCCAGTCAACATGGACTACTTTTACCTAGCTCCCTACTGAAGTATTTCCCACTGGGAGGCACTCTCATCCTGTCTACTAGAAAAATTGATCTAATGCAGGGCACTTCCCAGTTTGCAGACATAAGACCAGAACCAGAGGGAAAATAGCTGCATGCTCCCTGAATGAGGTCAGACTTTTCTTGCTGGTTCAGAAGTCAACGTGAAATGGACCCTTTCCTTTTGCCGCCAATGAAAGCCAAGGTGGCAATATCTGGGCCTACTGCTGAAGGGAAATCATTAATGCCTCACTGAGGGGGACAAGGTTCCATATCCCTTGAATGGTGGTTAAAATAGATTGAAACAGAAGTGATACTTCTTACCTCAACAGTCAAGGAGAAGGGGGAGTTGTGGAGGAGCACTGTTTACCTGAGACAGGGAAATGTGGGGGAGCTACACTGCCCCCCACTCCCTCTCAGTGTAACTCCTGCAATGAATTATTGCATTTAAGTTATTTTCTTGAACAAAGGCTGTCACATGACATCAACAGTCTTATTTTTCAATACTGTTCTCTCTCTAATTTTAGTGATGTGGAAAAGGTTACTGGGAAGATGCTGGTGATGAACTCCTGCCCTAACAGGTACCATAGGGAACAGTTGGCGCTTGTGCTGGCAGAGAGTGAAGCCTAGATTGTGAGGACACCACAATCTCTCTTACACAAAGGAGTTGCTCTGGGTTAAAATTCAAAAGAAACTGACCAATAGTTTTAAACCCTTCATAAATCTGCAGTTGTATTTAAAGCATATTACAAACATTATTCAATCAGCCCAGCTTGACATAGGAAGATTTTCAAAGATGCCGTAATCATTAATCATGAAAACCTCCCTTTGACTCAAAATGAAATTAAAAGATTTTCCCCCTGCTTAAGGACTTCAGGATCTGACCTATCATTTTAGTTATGATGTTAGTGCACCTGTATATATATATTAACATACCAGCATCAAGATATATATATATATCTATTCAGAGAGAGAGAGAGAGAGAGAGTACCCTTCTTCCTTTGAAACCATTAGCTGTCCTCATTTCAACATCTGTAGTTCATATATTGCTCAGTGTCTAGACACTGGCAAACACCACATACATTTAAAAAAGATTATTCATACACATTGGGCAATTCGGCATAATACAGTTCATAACCTGGATGTAACCTAATTTAGGAACCACTGTTTCCCCTTATAGGCATATAGAAAGATCAGTTCAAGTCTTTCAACATTTAAAGCAGTACAGCAAGTCTACCATACATTATGAAAACTCAAGTAGATTTAGCCAAAAATACCATTTTGATTGAAGAAACAGAGAAATGATGCAGAGAAGCCTAAGAACATGCTGGACAATTATTTACAAAAATAGACTATTTAAAATAGATTCTAGCAATATGTTGCAATCTATACATTATGAAAGGGAAAAAATGGTTGTCTTTCAAGTCTAAGACATGTTGGTGGGGGTGGTTGTGAATTCACGTTTTTGCTTTAGTATTAATACGTTGCACTTCTATAATCCTTTTTATCTGAGGATTTCAAAGCAATTTGCAGATATTAATAAATGTAGCCTCACAGCACTTGTAAGAGACAAAGTAATGATTTGGAGATTGAAATTCAAATAGACGAATGAATAAAAGTGTGGAATAGCAGTCCTAAAATTTCATATAGCACTTAAATAGGGTGACCAGACAGCAAGTGTGAAAAATCGTGACGGGGTGGGGGGGTAATAGGAGCCTATATAAGAAAAAGACCCCAAAATCAGGACTTTCCCTATAATATCGGGACATCTGGTCACCCTACACTTAAAACATATGTAAAATGCACTATTTGCCCCTTAAACTAAAGGCTTGGGGAAAGCCGACGGGTACGGAGGAGCACATGGTTCAGACAGACACATTCTTTAGGGAAGGATTTATTAAAGGGGATACTCTATATTCTACTAAAGAGGAGAGGATAGAAGTTGATAAAGTACAGATAGGAGCTTGAGAGAAAGAGTCAAAAGAAAAAGAGTTCCATTCAATTACCCTCACATGAAAGCAGACAACTAAATATTGGCAAATTTTATAAGCTATTGTATACAAATGCGAGAAGTCTAAATACTAAGATGGGTGAACTTGATTGCCTAATATTAAGTGAGGATATTGATATAATAGGCATCACAGAAACTTGATGGAATGATGATAATTAATGGGACATGGTAATATTAGGGTACAAAAATACGTCGGAATGACAGGGTAGATCACGCTGGTGGGGAAGAGGCATTATATGTGAAAGAAAGCATAGAGTGAAATATAGTAAAATTCTTAAATGACTCAAACAGTACCATAGAATCTCTATCTAAGATTTAGTCCTAAGTAGACCATAGAATCTGGCCCAGGAGGTGAATATAACTTAACCACTCAGTAATAGCGACATGTAATTAAATTTAACATCCTTAAATGGGGAAAAAAAAAATTCACTGTAGCATTTAACTTCAGAAAGGGGAACTACACAAAAATGAGGAGGCTAGTTAAGCAGAAATTAAAAGGAACAGTCACAAGAGTGAAATGCCTGCAAGCTGCATGGAATTTTTTAAAAACGCCACAATAGAGACTCAAAATATATGTATACCCTAAATAAAAATACAGTAAGAGCCCCCCAAAAATGCCACCATGCCTAAAAAACAGAGTAAAAGAAGCGTTTAGAGACAAAAAAGACATCCTTTAAAAATTGGAAGTCAAATCCCACTGAGGAAAATAGAAAGGTGTATAAACGATGACAACTCGAGTGTAAAAGTATAATTAGGCAGGCCAAAAAAGAATTGAAGGAGCAAATAGCAAAAGACACAAAAACTAACAGCAAAAAAAATAAAAAATTAAGTACATCAGAAGCAGGAAGCCTGCCAAATAATCAGTGGGGCCACTGGACAATTGAGGTGCTAAAAGAGCACTCCAGGAAGACAAGACCATTGCAGCAAAGCTAAATGAATTCTTTGTGTCGTTTTATTCACTGCAGAGGATGTGAGAGAGATTCCACACCTGAGGCATTCTTTTTAGGTGACCGATTTGAGCAACTATCCCAGATTGAGGTGTCAGTGGAGGAGGTTGAGGCAGAGGTGAAAGTAAGCCGGTACGGTACGGCTCTTGCCAGTACACAGCTGACCGTACCAGCAGGGGGCAGCTTCCCCAGGCTGACGATTTAAAGGGCCCAGGGCTCCTGGCAGCGGCTGGAGCCCCAGGCCCTTTAAATCACCACCAGAGCCCTGCTGCCGGAGCCCTGTGGTAGTGGCGGCGGCCAGGAGCCCCGGGGCTCTGGCGGCGATTTAAAGGGCCCGGGGCTCCGCTGCGGTAGTGTTGGCCAGAGCCCTGGGCTCTTTAAATCGCTGCCAGAGCCCCGCTGCTGGAGCCCCAGGGCTCCAGCAGTGATTTAAAGGGCCTGGGGCTCCCAGCAGCGGCCAGAGCCCCTGGACCTTTAAATCACTGCCAGAGCCCTGCTACCCTAGCCCCAGGCCCTTTAAATAGCTGCTCGAGCAACAGGGCTCACGGCCGCCGGCTAGCTACCGCTACCATGGGGCTTTGGCGGTGATTTAAAGGGCCCCGGGGATTTAAAGGCCTGCCTCTTCCAGTTGAGGCCCCGCCCCCTTCCAGTTGAGGCCCCGCCCCCCTGCTCAGGACTCCGGCATACCGGTAAGTTCTTTAAGTTACTTTCACCCCTGGGTTTAGGAACAAGTTGATAAAATAAACAGTAATAAGTCAACAGGATGGGATGGTATTCACCTAAGAGTTCTGAAGGGACTCAAATATGAAAATGCAGAACTACTAACTGTTATATGTAACCTATTACTTAAATCAACCTCTGTACCAGATGACTGGCGGATAGCTAATGTGACATCTATTTTTTAAAAAGGCTTCAGAGGATATCCTGGCAAGTAGAGGCCGGTAAGCCTCACTTCAGTACCAGGCAAATTGGTTGAAACTATAGTAAAGACTAGAATTATCAGAAACACAGATGATCATTATTTGTTGAAGAGCCAACACGCCTTTTGTAAGAGGAAATCATGCCTCACCAATCTATTAGAATTCTTTGAGAGTGTCAACAAACATGAGACCAGGGTGATATAATGGATATAGTGTTCTTGGACTCTCAGAAAGCCTTTGACAATGTCCCTCACCAAAGGCTCTTAAGCAAAGTAAGCTCTCATGGGATAAGAGGGAGGTTCTCTCATGGACTGGTTAACTGGTAACTGGTTAAAAGATAGGAAACAAAGGGTAGGAATAAATGGTCAGTTTTCATAATGGATAGAGGTAAATAGTGGGAGTGCTCAAAGATCTGTACTGGGACCTATGATGTTCAACATATTAAAAAATGTTCTGGAAAAAGGGGTAAACAGTGAGGTGGCAAAGTTTGCAAATGAGACAAAATTACTCAAGATAGTTAAGTCCAAAGCAAACTGTATTGAGTTACAAAGGGATCTCGCAAAACTGGGTGGCTGGGCAACAAAATGGCAGATGAAATTCATTGTTGATAAATACAAAGTAATGCACATTGGAAAACATAAACCCAACTATACATACTAAATGATGGGGTCTAAATTAGCTGTTACCACTCAAGATAGAGATCTTGGAGTCAACATGCATAGGGGGGAGGGTCCTAGACCCCAGGCTCTGGCCTGACATGGGCCAGCTGCAGGTGTTTAATTGCAGTGTAGACATACCCGAAGGGAGTACCAGAGACATTCTGCCTCCTCAATGTACACAATATGATGCCCTCACACGCACAGGGCCAGTCAGCTCCCCTGGCCAGAACACTGAGCCAGTGGGGATAGAGAAATCTCTGCCTACTCTCCATCCCGCCTCACAATGAAAACAAATTAGATGGTATTGGTAACTGGCCAGCAAGCCAGTGAGAAGTAAATCAAAGGTTTAAAAAAAAGGGCCTGATCTGGCTATGATTTACATTAATGCAAATATGAACTAATTCTATTGAAGTCAGTAGACTTGCAGTATCGTTAGAACAGAATCAAACACAAAGTTTCTGTGCAGCAATTATTATGGCAAAAGGAAGGGGTCTTGGCACACAGTGAAATACAGCTTATAGAAGAGCAGCAATTTTACAGAAAATTACAATTAGAAAAATGCGTAGTTCACATGTCAAATTCAAGTGTGTGTGTGTTTCTTTAATCACTTTGTACGTGTAGGGCCAAATTCTGATCACTTTACATAACTAAATAGTTACATAAATGAGGAAGCCCACTGAAACCTGAATAAAGTGAGTAGGATTTTGCCCAAAAAGTGCAGAGATAGGTATTTGGGATGTAGAAGCGTATGCAATGTTTTCCCAATGATAAAAATGGTAGTATCTTTTAGAAGGCATGCATGGTTTTTGATGCATTTGCTCAGGAATTCAGTGAGTTGAGCAGGTCTTCTGTGAAGCCTCAGAGCTTGTCTTTCTACTTTGTGCTTCCATTAGTCACAGATGCACTGTACTCTCTATGCATATTTGTACTTCTCTAAGCTGTATAAAATTCACAAACAGAACCCAAAAAGAAGGTGCTTCATATCTCCGAAGTAGCATATGTGCTGTAACCATGTAATGAGAGATCCCTCTTGATGTGCAGTTTTCATTCCATAGAAGAGTCTATCGTCACGTAAAGTGCATGTAATTTCTTGGCTCAGAAGTTCCTGTTGTCCTGGGGCATCAGGAAACCAAGCTCTCTGCAATTCAATTTTTTTTCATATTTTTAATTGATTATTCATAGTTTAAACAAAGCTAGAAACTGAGAGCTATCTGCTTACACAGTGAGACAAGGTTCACTTCAATCATAAAAAATGTGTACTTTATAAATAGAACCTCATTTCACACTTTCTCTATATAGCAAATATGAAGAGCTGAATTACTATGAATGCATATCACTCCTTATTTACAATTATGCTAATCAAGTTTCAAGATATACAGAAAAAAGAATTGTAAGAAGGCACTGCCCCAAACATTCAAGTATAGAACCTCCTGGAGAGCTGTGGCCAAAGACTGGTTCAAATGAGCTCTATTTAATTTCCTTTACTTACCTCACTTCCTGCCGCATGCCTCTTATTCTTCAGTCAGAAGGGTGAGCAGACATATGGGAAGCAGTGGTGTAGCAAAACAAGCAGCATTCTCACCCTGAAACCATAGTAGGTCCCAAGGTCTCAGTGCAAAACCTTCAAATATAGGCAACTAGAGTTGGGCACCTTAATCCCTATTGAATGATGCCGATGAGAGCTGAAGGTGCTTGGCACCTCTGGAAATCAGACCACTTATTTCATTGCCTAAATGTGGATTTAGGAATCTAACTTGAGGTGCTCACATTTGAAAATGGAGGCCTAATTTCTTCAGACTTTAAAAATAATTAAATATAACAGAGAAAATCATGATGGTTTAATTTCTATCATCTAGTTTTCATTTTGTTTCTTCTATAAATTAACATCAGTGGAAAAATCTTCTGGCTGACATAATCACACCAGATTACAGCTCCTGTTTATAGAGCTGGATCAGGCACATGCATGCCCAGTGCTAATGAACGCGTGTCCATATGTAGACCTTCGCTGGAAGAAAAAGCTGAGTTCCCACCACTCCCATTGACCTAACTGGGAGTTGTAAGTGTTCAGCACTCTTAGGATCAGGCTCTATAAATCAGAGAAGAAAACAAAGCAGGTGCTTAATTTATAGCATTGTTTCTTCTAACAAGAGAAAATGACTCTCTGCCCTGCTGCCATTTAAGTCAGTGGCAAAACTACCATTCACAGTATCAATCCGAATGAAAATTCAGTCATCATTATACTGCAAAAATTTGCAATGACCACGACCACAACTCATCAGAAGGGTTAGAACTTGTGATCTTCAGCTTCAAAGGACAGGTGACCAGTTGAGCTAAAGTACTAATTATTAGCAGTTAGAAAAAAACAACCCAAAATGACTCCTCTTGTATTCTATGTAGTCCAGCCACTAAAGGGTAACATCACACATGCAGCCAATATGTTATACAATATGTTATACACTCCCTGTTCCCAAAAATTCAGATCCCCAGGTAAGCCACCACTTTCTAACAATCCCCACAGATCATTAATAAGAATAGAACCCAGCCCCTTAAATTCCAGAGCCCAGGCTTCTAGTCAGTTGAGTTAAAGGGGTAACTCCATTAGCTTGTGGTAGAGTAGGCTCTTATCTTCTGTGTGGTTCAGGCCTAGTACCTGACATCTATTCTATGTATTATATATGCATCTGGATAAACAAGGGAAATTATACTTTCTAATCCAAAACTGTATTTTGATGTACACCAATATGATAATTGGAGTTTTTCCATTGATTTTGAAGTGCAGAAGCAGCAGACTTCACAAATCCCCACTGAAGTTAAATTGGCATGACTTTCTCTATCAAATGTAATCATTTTTACAGTTTAAAGAAAGTAAGCTAACAAGTTTGGTGGTGTCCCTTTTAGTTTTAAACAAATTAATTTCTGAGTTCTGATTAGATTTGAAGTCCTTCATGGACTGGCTCCCAGTCATTTTACTGATCTATTGATTGTCACATGTTCTATTCTGCTCTAGCAAATTTTTGTCAACACCTCCGGTATCAACCAAATCCTTTGCTAACAGGATTTTTGGCTTTCTATGCCCCAGATTTATGGAAACTCTGACACTTCAGATTAGGCTTGCCTCATACATTTACAGTAAATTAAAGCTGTAGACTTTTCCTTAAGGCCCTGTATAGCACAGGCGCCGACTCCGTGGGTGCTCCAGGGCTGGAGCACCCCGAGTGAAAAATTAGTGGGTGCTCTGCACCCACTGGCAGCCAAGCTCCCCTCACCCCCCGCCTCCTCCTCCTCCCCTGAGTGTGCCGCGTCCCCACTCCTCCGCCTACCTCCCAGTGCTTCCCGCCCGGCCACCGCCAAACAGCTGTTTGGTAGCATTAGCATGCTCCGGGAGGGAGGAGGAGGAGCGGGAACGTGGTGCACTCAGGGGAGGAGGCGGGGCCGGGGCAGGGATTTGGGGAAGGAGTTGGAATCAGGGCAGGAAGGGGGCGGAGTTGGGGCAGGGACTTTGGGGAAGGGGTTGGAATGGGGGTGGGGCATGGGCGGCGCCTCATGGAAAGGGTGGAGTGCGGGTGGGGCTGGTGGGGGGCGGTGTCAAACACCCACGGGAAAGAGGGGAAGTTGGCGCCTATGCTGTATAGTATTGCTTTTCTTTTTGGTGAAGTCACTGCTTACCCACTGCTGAGAAAAGGAAGTGCTTGGATAGGTCCTGCAATTGTTTAAGGCCCCAACTGATTAATTTGTGCTCTTTAAGCCAGTTTTTGGAAGTTCTCCTATGTTATTTTAACCTAATTTTCTGAAATGATATGCTGTACCTGAAGGCTGCGGGGGGAGGGGGGGTTGGTTATCATCTTATGCACAATAGCTTACTTGATTCAGGAATTTAGAAACAGTTTAGGTGGGTAATTTTCTGAAGGCACAAAGGACAGTTAGGAGTTAGGCATCCAACCCACATTGATTTTCAAATGGAAGTGGGACACTAAACTGACCTTTGTAAATCTCCTCCTAATGCATGATACCAAGGATGCCTAGATGGGGGGGAGGGATAGCTCAGTGGTTTGAGCATTGGCCTGCTAAACCCAGGGTTGTGAGTTCAATCCTTGAGGGGGCCATTTAGGGATCTAGGGCAAAAATCTGTCTGGGGATTGGTCCTGCTTTGAGCAGGGGGTTGGACTAGATGACCTCCTGAGGTCCCTTCCAATCCTGACATTCTATGATGCAACTAAATTACATAGTGTATAAAGGAAATGTCTAATCAATAAATGTAGAGAAGCCTAATCATTGCTAGTACTTGCATCTTCCTTCATAGAGCCCACTAAGGCCCAAGGGATGAATCTTGTAAATGTCAAGATTAGATAGAAATAGACAGTTGTTTGAATATTTTAGAGATGAGGCCAAATAAACTTCTGGATCAGAGCTAAAATTAGAACTCAGGAGTTCTTGGCCCCAAGTCTTGTGTTCAGGCCACCCATCCCTCTATCTCCTGGTTCATGGATAGAGTAGCAATGTACAGGTAGTAGCAACTAAACTTGTTCAAACCTTTAGTCTATTCTGGCATGAGACTTCCTACATTCTGAGTCTAAGGCACATATCAGTCTGTTTTGATCTGCTTTATAACATGATGGTAAGCATGGGAAAATGCCTATTCTCAAAGCCCAGGCATACATGATCTGACAGAGACTGCATTTGCCCAAAAGCTCCCATCCGCTTGTGCTGTTGTCAAGTCAACCTCTATGACCCCCCTCTCCATTGTGTATACTGTAAAACTACACATTTTTATGGTAATCATATTTTTGCCCTATTCAAGCATTGCACAAATTGCACACATATTTTCATTGCAGTCAGCAGAAACTATTTTACCCCCATCCGTGAATTTCTGCATTGTGGGCTAACCTAAGTGCTTGAGCTGACAAGGACAAATTTTAGCTTGCGCTAATATCAGCCCAAGACGAGTGGAGTGCAAAAATAATTGATGCATTAATTTCAGGTTGACAATTGAATTCTATCATAACCCCATACGTTTTCACACAGTAAATATTTTCAAACATTGCGGAATCACTTTGCAATTAAGCTACCCACCCCTAATAAAAATTAAAGTTCACTCGTACTAAATCCCTTAGAGAATCTGCAGTAGTTATCAAAACACTCTGAGAATGAGATTCTCAGTTGGTGTAAACTGGTATAGCTATGCCAAGTTACATCAGCTGAGGATCTAGCCCTGAGTTCCTATGGTGGTGATCTGCTAATCTGCAATAATAAGACAATGGACATAATTCAGTAGAAATAGACACCTGAGTGGAAGGAGAAAACCAGTAGGGATCAAATGATCTGTCTGCTTTAAAAACTGTTAAAAAAGTAAAGGAGGTAGGAACTAGATCCCAGGATTAAAAAAAACAGACTGATAAAAAAGTCATCCAGAGCTGGGAATTTAAGATGGCCCACACACTTGTAAAGCAGAAGACACAGGATCAATAATCCTGCGATTAGATTATCTTTTTTTAACTGAAGAATTAAGTGGTCATTTCATGACCTGTGGTCTTCTCTGGAGAACTGCAAAAATAAAATAAATACCAACACCAGTACTCCCCGCTCTCTCTATGATCTCACCTGAAACCTGTCTACTCTTGCCCACTTCCTATAAAAACATCTTCCCCATAGGAGCTGTGTGCAGAGGGAAGGTGAATGTAAAGGAATGAGGACAATTCCTACTGAAATGCCTCTAGATTGGTCATTTAAATAAAGTAAGTGTGTGTAGGTTGGTCATTTAAATAAAGTGTGTGTGTGTGTGTGTGTGTGTGTGTGTGTGTGTGTGTGTGTGTGTGTGTGTGAGAGAGAGAGAGAGAGAGAGAGAGAGAGAGAGAGAGAGAGAGAGAGAGAGAGAGAGAGTGTTGAGCAAGAATGTTATGACTATTGACCTGAGACAGTCTCTCCTGGAAATAATCTAACAGGGAGCAGTGAGTCCTTTTTAAAATCAGTGAAGCAAGAAAATGCTGTTGACCATGCAATTGGGAGAGTTTTTTTTTAAAAAGGATGAAGCTATCCCTTAGCACCAGAGCTAATATTCCTTTTGATTTTTTCCTCAAACATATTTTCTAGGCCATCGTTTTTATGTCTTCTCTACTGTAACTGACCTTATCTCCAAAATAGATGTGGAGTTGTTGTTTTTTGTGGCAGCTGGCTGGCATTCTTCAGCATATTAGCATGGGCTTTTGTTCACAATGTACTGTGCTAGGCTGCCTTTGATTGTCCCTCCTCCATCAACTTCATAATGCCTTACAGTAGTCTTTAGAACCAGACATGGTGACTTATCTGATCACAGCTGTAATGCTGTACTTTGGATAGGTGACCCCCTTACCTGTGCATCTGGCACTTATTGGTCTGAAATATGGGAATTCTAAGATCTTAATTTATATATTGTGTAAAGCATAGAAGAAAACACAGTCCCTGCCCCAAGGATGTTACAATCAAAGGGCCAACCCCTTCTTGTCTTACTCATGTGAGTAGCCCCAGGAAGCCAGGATCAGGCCCTTATAGCCAGACAGTACAGTCTATGCATAGGCTCCCAACTCCCATCTAATGCAAATCCCGAGTATCCAGCAGTGTACTAGGTATGTCTGAAGAGGGGCACAGAGATGTAAGTTCTTTCCCCAAGGCCATAGACTGACTGTGGAGCTGCTTCACAGGAACTACTGGAGTCCTGAGGCTTCAGTAGCCCCTGTGACCCTAATGTGCCCTCTCTGCAAGAGCGAAGGACTTGAAGATCTGTGCAGCAGTGAATCCTCTAGCCCCATCCCTCCTCTGACTGCCTCTGCATGCCTGTTGTGTACAGTCTGGAGATGAACTCTCTGTAGGTGTACACATCCCCTGTGCAGTTACCTCAGATCCCCAACACCAGTTCCACTCCTGTGGAGGAGGCAGCAGCAGAGATGTGCACAAGTCAAACACTGAATCTTCCTGCATTCTCCCTTCAAAACTTGAGTCTCACGTGACCAGGAACAACATTGCTACATTGTTGGGCCTGCACCCAACACAGCCATAGTTTTACTAATTCCATATGTGATTTGTTGTTATGTCACTGCTGCTTAGTCCTTCAGGTAACTTCAGAGAGAGAAAAAAGAATCGGGCCCGGTGTTCCTACTGGAATTTGCCACTTGCAGGGTTGCTATTTTCTTCTGTTCGCTTTGCTAATCTTCCATTCTCTTTCTGCGCACACACACAATTTTCTAAATTAAATGCAGAAAAATCTTTATGTTAACGCAATGCTCAGGGCTGACATTTTTATACACAAAGTCAGCACGCTGAAAGTTGTGATTCTCACAGCCCAATGGCATATAAGGTCGTGGAGCACTTTGTGTTTGATGATGGGCCTGAGCCTGCAAGTCCTCCACAGGTGGAACTCCCTTGGACCTCACTGAGAGTTCTCGGGAGGAAGGTTTGCTGGATCAGGCCTTACATGCTGTTAGTGCCTTAATGCAGGGAGCAATAATACTTTGGTATTCTATAGCTCTTTTCTTTGGAGGATTTAAACTGCTTCACAAACATTAATTGGTTATCCTCACAACAACCCTGTGTAAATATCATCACTCCCATTTTATAGATGAGTAAACTGAGGGGGAAAGAGATTATGTCACTCATCCAACATCACCATTTCTCAGTGATAAACCTAGGAGTCCTGGCACCTGGTCCTGTGCTCTAACTACTAGACACCCATTTCCTCCATGTCACATGAAAATTTTCCCATGATATGGAGCCTGGAGCAAGGCCCTTCTCATCACTTAAGCCCTTCGCTAGAACTGCATAGTGGCTACAAGAAAGCCTGGAGGTTCTTTTGCAGTGCTGCATATCACTGAAGGGTCTTTGCATTAGCCCTGCATAGGATGCTGCAGAGAACAGCACTGTGGGCAGATCAGCGGAGGGGCCAAAAGATCAATGTTTATTGGCCTAGCAGTCACAGATGGACAGTAGTTGGTAAGCCAGGACCACAGGAATCGCTAGAGCCAGGTTCAGGAAGCAAGAGTCAGGCCAGGGTTAGAGGTAGTACCAAGCTGGAGGCAAGAGTAAGAGACCAGATATCAGAAGCCAAGGTGACAGCTGGAGTCACAGCAAGCCAGAAGCCCATACAGTTGCCAAGACAACTTCCTAAGACACAAGCCAGGGTTAAATAGTAAGCTTGGCCAATCAGAGGGCTGCAGGATACTGCCACTCTGGGTCCTTTGGGTGGTACTTCCTGCAGCACAGTGCTCCCTGGATACAGTTCTCTGTGTCCTCCTGGTGGCTCTGTGGGAGCATCAGCCATTCAACAGACCTAGATACTACTCCACAGCTCTTTACACAATGGTCCTAACATCATTGCATGAAAACAGCACCAGAGGGACTGCAAATGCTAATCCAGATTTTAGGATAGAGCAGTAGCCACGGAAGTGGCAAGGATGCAATGCAGTGCATGGGTTTTTCCTCCCCAACTCAAATAGCTCTCACATGGAGTTCAACTACTCACGCTTTATATGAGCAAAGTGGATTGCATTGTATAGGTGCAACAGGGCAGAGCAAACTGCAGCTATGTGTGAACTCTAACCTTTAGTTACTTGACTGTTATATGTTTAAATTTTTAACAACATTGTTGCAATACTGGAATTTTTTGCATTTTGTTTTCTTCGTTTATTTATTTCAAAAAGTAAATAAACAACATACAACGGGTTAGTTTTCAGGGTTTATAATGGTTATTTACAAATGAAATTTCTCCCAGCCTGTCATTTGTGAGCTATCCAAGTGCAAACAACAAAACAAAGCAAACAAAAAAATCCCCTACACATCTGAAAAGTTTGTGAAATAAGGAAGAAATACACTTCCCTCCACCCCATGTTTAGAGACCTGAAGAAATAGCCAAAGAAAAATGTTATAAAAGTTAATCAAAAACCACCACAACACACCTTTGAGATGAAAACAGGCATGAGAAATGGGAACTCAAAGGGTAATATATTCAGAAAGCTATAAGTGCCTGAAAATAAGGGCTTAGAAAGAAAGTGCCTCCTCAACCATAACTATAGTGTCACTAACGTAAAGCTATAATCCTTTTTTTCCCTGTGTTCTGACTATTATCTGAGCACCAAGTGTCAGCTGGGAAGATGTAAGAGAGCAGGAATTTTCAATGAGCTGGAAATCAGTTTAATCATCCTGGTTTCCTATATGTAGAAATGTTAAAAACAAAATTCTATTTTTGTCACTGACTTTAACTGATCCTCAGCTTATTGCTGCTGTGACAGCCTTTTAAGGAGATGGACTGTGAAATGAAATGGTGCTTTGACACTATGACTAATAGACTGAAAGTGTCCTTTCCATCAGAAATGACAGTTTCAGTGCTAGCACTGGGGAGGTTAGAACCTTCCCAGATTTAGTTACAAGAAAGAAGCAGATTAGTCAGAAAGCAGGAACTGATACCAGTTGATGTTTCAGCTACTTTTTTGTGATTTTAGTTAATGTGCTGGGATATAAAATGTAATTTTCTGGAGCTGAGGAGCTTTCTTGATTACCAATATCAATTTTAGAAAATCATAAATATATTGTGCTTTTTATCTGGGGATTTCAAAGTGCTTTACATATGATGGTGTCTATTTTACCGATGAAGAAACTCAAGCACTGTGAAGTAACTCACCCAGGAGGTCCCTTTAAGCCAGATTCTGCCAGCCTGTTATTGTGCCAGAGAGTCACACTGATATTAGCAGGAATGGTCAAAGAATAACATAGTACTCAAAGTAAATAAGAATGGGTAGAATAGTCCATAGTAAATTGGCAGCTGAGCATGAGCCCTGAATTCTTAGCCATTGGCCACTTGATTCACATCTGGATATGTGTAAGAATTTGACACATAACATTTGACTATGGATCTGAGTAATGATTTTGAAAATTATAAAGTTCAGGGGCATTTGGATCAAGTTTTGGTATGGTCCATTATTAAGAAAAAAGTCATGTGTGTGTTTGGTATGGATTCTGATTTTTGAAATTCCTCCCTTAAGTGCAGGAACTATTGGTTCTAACTGAGGAGTACCTCTAGTTTTCATACATTTTTCTGTATATCACCCTTACATCTTATTTAAATAAATAAATAAATAAAAAGGAGGAAGATGTATTGAATTGAAGCTACAAATACCAACTTGGTTTAGCCACCATTGCCAAATAGTGCAACAGTTTTATCAAGCAGAACAAATAAGATACTCAAGACTAGCCTAGCAATACACAAAGTGGTGTTTATATGACAATTTGTAGATCAAGCAGACAACAGCATGTTGTGTTCAAATTGGTAAGTCATAAATTAAATTTGTTTGTGACTTTTCATGTTGATTTATTCCAAGGTCCTGCATTCATGGACTAAGATGTTCTGTAAATAGATTTCACACACATTAGTGTACCTGCACATTTCTGATCTATTTCTTTTGATTATAAATGTTTAATGGTTGACTACAAGTAATTGATCATCTGTAGTTCCAGCAAAGGTGAAAGCTGAAAAGTACTCACTCCACTGTCTGTCTCAAACAAATAACCCCAATCCGGAAAAGTCTCAAAGAAGTTATCCTTTTTCTGATGCAGGGCAAATAAATTATTACTAGCCCATTTCCATATTATGGGTGAATCCATGCTCCTGTAGACCTACATCTAAACAGGTATTGCTAACAGGATTCTAGCATGGTTGCCTTGATACCATGGACTATGATTTTTATTAGCCAGAATCATGTTAAAAACTATACTTCAGGCTCAATCCTGTGCACAGTGAAGTCAATGGCTAAACACCCATTGCCCCAATTCTCTACTATGTGCACTCTGCTTGGACATAGTGGAGAGGTGCAGCTGCAAGGAGCTGGCAGCTGTTCCCTGGTTCAGAGCCATCCAGCCTTGCTACAAGTTAAGGTTGCCCTGGAGCAGCCCTAACAATAGTTGAGGATCAGATGTAGCTGAGCTCTACCATGCTCCCACCCCCTTTCCCCGATGCTGTGGGTGGGGAGCTGGCTGGTATAGAAAGTATCTCTACCCCTCTGCCAGCTTTACACCAACAGAGAGTTCCCCTGGAAAGGGGGAATTCTCCAATGAACTTCTCTAATCACCATGCAAAGTAGCCTGGAGAATCCACCCCTGGTAAATGCCAGAATGTGAAGCACTCACATACTGTGGTGATGGGGGCCATATAAATACCTTAGGGCAGGGGTCCCCAACGCGGTACCCGCGGGCACCATTGCGCCCGCCGGGGGGTGTAAGTGTGCCCGCAGAGCCCTCGGGTTTTGTTTTTTTTTTCCTCCGCCAGCAGCGCTCGGGGTGGATTTTTTTTGGTTTTTTTTTTCCTCCGCCGGCAGCGCTCGGGGTGTTTTTTTGTTTTTTTTGTTTTTCCTCCACCGGCAGCGCTCGGGTCTTTTTGTTTGTTTTTTTTTGGCGGCTGCCGGCAGCGCTCATTTTTGGGGGTTTTTTTTTGGCGCCCGCCAGAAGGAAAAGGTTGGGGACCACTGCCTTAGGGTATGTCTACACTATGAGCTGAAGGTGTAAACTCCAGCTTGAGCAGACACACCTGTGCTAGCTCTGATCAAACTATTGCACTAAAAATAGAGTGTAGCTGCAGTAACATGAGCTGTGGGAGGGGCTAGCCACCTTGAGTACATACCTGTTTGAGACAGAAGGCATGTTCTTAGGCAGCCGTACCTGTTGCTTCTTGCACCGCCATGGCTATACTCTATTTTTGATGCACTAGCTCCATCAGGTATGTCTGATCAAGCTGAAATTTGCATCTCCAGCTCTAAGGCCTGGTCTACACTACGATTTTAGTTCGAATTTAGCAGCGTTATAGCGAATTAACCTTGCACCCGTCCACACAACGAGGCCATTTAATTCGATATAAAGGGCTCTTAAAATCGGTTTCTGTACTCCTCTCCGACGAGGGGAGTAGCGCTGATATCGGTATTGCCGGTTCGAATTAGGGTTAGTGTGAACGACATTCGATGGTATTGGCCTCCGGGAGCTATCCCACAGTGCACCATTGTGACCGCTCTGGACAGCAATCTAAACTCGGATGCTCTGGCCAGTTGGACAGGAAAAGCCCCGCGAACTTTTGAATTTCATTTCCTGTTAGCCCAGCGTGGAGAGCACAGGTGACCACACAGAGCTGAACAGCACAGGTAGCCATGCAGTCCGAGAACCGAAAAAGAGCACCAGCATGGACCACACGCGAGGTACTGGATCTGATCGCTATATGGGGAGAGGATTCAGTGCTAGCAGAACTACGGTCCAAGAGACGAAATGCAAAAACTTTTGACAAGATCTCCAAGGGCATGATTGAGAGAGGCCACAATAGGGACTCATATCAGTGCCGTGTTAAGGTGAAGGAGCTCCGACAAGCCTACCAGAAAACCAAGGAGGCAAACGGACGGTCCGGGGCAGAGCCGCAGACATGCCGCTTCTACGAGGAGCTGCATGCAATTCTAGGGGGCGCCGCCACCACTACCCCACCCCTGACCGTGGACTCCGAGGAGGGGTTAATCTCATCCTTGCATGAGGATTCAGCGGACGGGGAAGAGGAGGAGGAGGACGAGGACGAGCTTGCGGAGAGCACACAGCACTCCGTTCTCCCCAACAGCCAGGATCTTTTCCTCACCCTGAGTGAAGTACCCTCCGAACCCTCCCAAGGCGGTATCGCAGACCCCCTGGAAGGGACCTCTGGTGAGTGTATCTTTTTAAATATCAAACATGGTTTAAAACAAGCATTTTTTAATGATTAATTTGCCCTGGGGACTTGGGATGCATTCGCGGCCAGTACAGCTACTGGAAAAGTCTGTTAACGTGTCTGGGGATGGAGCGGAAATCCTCCAGGGACATCTCCATGAAACTCTCCTGGAGGTACTCCAAAAGCTTTTGCAGAAGGTTTCTGGGCAGGGCAGCCTTATTCCGTCCTCCATGGTAGGACACTTGACCACGCCATGCTAGCAGCAAGTAATCTGGTATCATTGCATGACAAAGCTTGGCAGCGTATGGTCCCGGTGTTTGCTGGCATTCAAGCAACATCCGTTCTTTATCTTGCTGTGTTATCCTCAGGAGAGTGATATCGTTCAGGGTAACCTGGTTGAAATACGGGAATGTAATTAAGGGGACAGAGGTGGCCCCGTTCCTACTGGGCTGTTTGCCTGTAGCTGAAAAGAAATCCTTCCCTGCAGTTAGCCAAGCGGGCGGGGGGGAGTGGGTGGACAATGGCGCTGAGGTTTTCGCGTTTGGCTAGCAGGGGTCTTCCCTGATACCAGCCACGCGGTGGGGGGAGGGGTAAAGCGATCATCCCACAGAATTGGATGGGTGGTGGTGGTGGGGGTTAATTTTGTTTTCTGCTGCTGCACGGTAACAGGAAAACCGCAGCACTTAATGGGCTTTGCTTGCTATGGGAAAGGAGGGCGCTGATTTAATGCAGAAGCCGAAAGACAATGGCTTACCATGGCTGCATACAAGCCGAATTCTGTTGCCCGGCCCTGCGTCTGTGATCTCTAACACCAAAGCCGCAGGCACTCAATATAAGATGCAAAATGCGACCTTGTACTGAAATCACATGTGCTATGTAATGTGAATAGTGTTGTTCACCGTGAAAGAGTATAAGCATTGTTCTATAAAATGTATCTTTTTACATACTTCTCTCCCTTTTTTTCCCTCCTCCTGCAGCTGCAAATTTTTCAAGCCTCCCTCCTCCGTCCCGAAGGCTCTCCCAGATAAGGCGGCGAAAGAAACGCACGCGAGACGACATGTTCTCAGAAATAATGCAATCGACCCGCGATGAGAGAGCTCATTTGAATGAATGGAAGGACACGGTCTCAAAGTTCAGGAAAGATGCCAGTGATCGTGAGGACAAGAGGGACCAACGTGAGGACATGAGGGACCAACGGGAGGAGAGAAGGGACCAACGGGAGGAGAGAAGGGACGCTCGAGACGAGAAGTGGCGGGATGCAACGCTGGGGCTGCTGCGTGAGCAAACAGACATGCTCCGGCGTCTGGTGGAGCTTCAGGAACGGCAGCAGCAGGATCACAGAGTGCCGCTGCAGCCCCTGTATAACCGCCCTCCCCCCTCCCCAAGTTCCATAGCCTCCTCACCCAGACGTGTAAGAACGCGGGGGGGGGGGGGGGGGAGGCTCCGTGCACCCTGCCACTCCACCCCAGTGGACAGCCCAAGCAAAAGGCTGTCATTATTTTGAATTTTTTCAGTGACCTGTTCCTTCCCTCCTATCCTCCTCCCAAACCCCACCCGGACTACCTTGTCAGTTCTCTCCCTATGTTTATTACCCGTTAATAAAGAATGCATGAGTTCTAAACGATACTGACTTTATTTTTTTCAAAGCAAGCTGGGATCGAAGGGGGGAGGGTGGGTTGCTTACAGGGAATGAGTCAATCAAGGGGGCGGGTTTTCATCAGGGACAAACAAACAGAACTTTCACACAGGAGCCTGGCCAGCAATGAAACTTGTTTTCAAAGCTTCTCTGATGCGCACCGCTTCCCGGTGTGCTCTTCTAATCGCCCTGGTGTCTGGCTGCGCGTAATCAGCGGCCAGGCGGTTTGCCTCAGCCTCCCACCCCGCCATAAAGGTCTCCCCCTTGCTCTCACAGAGATTGTGGAGCACACAGCAAGCTGCAATAGCAATGGGGATGTTGGTTTGGCTGAGGTCCGAGCGAGTCAGTAACGAGCGCCAGCGACCTTTTAAACGTCCAAAGGCACACTCTACCACCATCCTGCACTTGCTCAGCCTGTAGTTGAACCGCTCCTGACTACTGTCCAGGCTGCCTGTGTATGGCTTCATGAGCCACGGCATTAAGGGGTAGGCTGGGTCCCCAAGGATAACGATGGGCATCTCAACATCCCCAATGGTAATTTTCCGGTCTGGAAAGTAAATCCCTTGTTGCAGCCGTTTAAACAGACTAGTGTTCCTGAAGACGCGGGCGTCATGAACCCTTCCCGGCCATCCCACGTTGATGTTGGTGAAACGTCCCTTGTGATCCACCATTGCTTGCAGCACCATAGAAAAGTACCCCTTGCGGTTTATGTACTGGCTGCCCTGGTGCTCCGGTGCCAAGATCGGGATATGGGTTCCATCTATCGCCCCACCACAGTTAGGGAATCCCATTGCAGCAAAGCCATCCACAATGAGCTGCACATTTCCCAGCGTCACTACCTTTTTTAGCAGCAGCTCAACGATTGCTTTGGCTACTTGCATGACAGCAGCCCCCACGGTAGATTTTCCCACTCCGAACTGATTACCGACTGACCGGTAGCTGTCCGGTGTTGCAAGCTTCCACAGGGCTATCGCCACTCGCTTCTCAACTGTGAGGGCTGCTCTCATCTTGGTATTCTGGCGCATTAGGGCAGGGGAAAGCAAGTCACAAAGTTCCATGAAAGTGCCCTTACGCATACGAAAGTTTCGCAGCCACTGGGAATTGTCCCACACCTGCAGCACTATGCGGTCCCACCAGTCTGTGCTTGTTTTCCAGGCCCAGAATCGGCGTTCCACAGCGAGAAGCTGCCCCATTAACAACATGATCTCCAAAGCGCCGGGGCCCGTGGCGCGAGACAATTCTGTGTCCATGTCCTCATCACTCTCATCGCCGCGCTGCCGTAGCCGCCTCCTCCTCGCCTGGCTTTTCTGGTCCTGGTTCAGTATAAACGGCACGATAATGCCCGAGGTGTTTACAATGTTCATGACTGCTGTCTTGAGCTGAGCGGGCTCCATGCTTGCCGAGGTATGGCGTCTGCACAGTTCACCAAGGAAAAAAGGCGCGAAACGGTTGTCTTCCGTTGCTTTCACGGAGGGAAGGGGAGGATGTTCTCAGAACCGCCCGCGACAATGTTTTTTGTCCCATCAGGCATTGGGATCTCGACCCAGAATTCCAGTGGGCGGGGGGGACTGCGGGAACTATGGGATAGCTATGGGATAGCTACCCACAGTGCAACGCTCCGGAATTCGATGCTAGTCTCGGTACATGGACGCGCACCGCCGAATTAATCTGCTTTCTCTGGCCGCGTGCAATCGACTTTATACAATCGGTTGCAAGAAATCGAATTCCGTAAGTTCGGAGTAAACCCGTAGTGTAGACGTACCCTAACTGTAGGCTTCCTGAAGATAGATAGATTTGTCCATAGGATGCTTCTTGGAAGATATTCCTATCTGTTCTGTTTTGGTTCTTATACTCTGTCCATCACCATGGTATTTGACAGTCTGGAAAATCATGCTAGACCTCTGCTAGAAACAGCCATTTAAACAGGTGTGGCTAGCACAGTTTCAGCTGCAGTGTGGACAGGGCCAGACTTATTCATTGCACTGATTGACGGTCTTACACAGCATTTTTTTGCAGATAATAAAATAAAAAAGGAAGCCTGATTCCTTACCTGTTTTCAGACCAAAACATTTTTGTACCCTCCATTTCCAGGGCTTCTTGGGCAAACACAAAAATTCCAGAGCAACAGCACAAAAGTTGTGATACAAGACAGCTGTGCTTCCAGACAAACTGTGGAAGTAGTGGATGACTTCATCTATCTAGGCAATAAACTGTCATCAAACGGGCACAGAGAATTGGTTTAGCAGCCTCAACCATGAAGGAGCTGCATAGGGTCTGGAGCCAAAAGAAAGTGAAACTATATACAAAAGTACAGATTTATCAAATCTGCGTACTTCCAAACCTTTTATATGGACCAGAAACATGATGCTGCCTAAACAAGACATCAGGAGGCTGAAGGCATTTTGTATGCTTTGCCAGCGGGGACTACAGTGTATAAGATGGCTTGATTTTATCAGTAATAGGGATGTATCATTGAGAATTGGCCTTGAGAGGACTGAAGTCATTATTGGCCACTGCTGGCTGGCCCTTTTTGGTCATGTTGCCCACCTCAGAGGCAAAGTTCCCTCACATCGAGCCCTGAGAATCAGACTTCAGGTCAGGAGAGGACACTGCCTGGTCGGCAGCGGTCATGTGGTAGCCCGATTAACCTGGCTACACCAGATCAGTAATAACCCTGTGGAGCTATTAGACACCTGCAATCAAGCCATACAGCATGGTCATGGACACTTGGCCGTACGGACCTTTGGTGTCTAAGCATATCATTGTTGATGTTATTCCCAGTGTTAACTAAGCAATAAAATGCTTCACTTGCCTACAAGTACTCAAACTGCAGTCATGCATCTGTGCATTATGGTATTGTCTTCAGGCTACTCAATTTCACAATTTGTTAAAAGCATGTGATTTTAGCAGGTGCATTGAACTAACACCTGAAATATTTACCAACAAAATGAGCCTAAGGCACAGCATTCAGATCCTGGCCCGTGCCACACAGTCACTATCCTTCACAATTTTCCAAAGCTGTGTTTGCCTTGGACACCTCCTGACTCTATAGAAATTCCAAAAGATAAAAAATATATAAGAATGTATTTTATTTATATAGCATTTTATACATTCCAAGAAGTGTCACAAATCTCTATATAGAGGAGCCACTACATCATTTATTATGAAGCTCACAGGTATGATAAGCATTTCACAGAGAATAAAAAAACACAACAAACAAACCAAAAGGTCCCTGCCCCAGGAAGCTTACAATCAAACAATGAAATGCAGCCACTAGTAGTGTAGCAAATCACAACAACATTGCACAACAATTTAAAACACCATCCGAGTATATATGTATTACTCATACACATAGGTTAGATATTAGTTTACAATGCATACACACACACACACAGATTCAGTTCTCCTTTACATCTGTGTGAATCCTGAGTAACTCCATTGGCTACAATGGAGTCACTGTGGTGTTATTAATTCACTTTTCAGCCCATCAATTCAATGATCATCATCTTCATTCCCTTAGGTATTAAGGAGGTGGGAGTCAACCCAAAGGATCATCTAAGTAGTTCTGTATACTTGTGCTGCAGTGACCCATCAGTCTTACAGCAGCAGCTAATTGGTATGGACTTCAGCCCTGTAGCCAGTTCTGACTTGAACACAGGCAGTTACAATCTGAGATGAACCACTTCTCCATTTCACCCAAGAGGGACACAGTCTTTGACCAGAAGGTCTCAGACCCAGTGCTTACTTTCTGTTTGGTTAATGCTCAGGCTAAAAATTACCCATCTCTGGATTATTTTTCCTCCCACCTCTTAGTCCAAGAAAACAATGTAATGTTGAAAAACGTTGTCTACCACTGGAGTTCACTCCACATTTTCTATAATTATCCCTGCTGAGAAACTCATTTTCGAGGAGGATTTTTTCCCAATAGAGAAGGGAAAACAGATTAATTCCTTGGCAACAAAATTCTAATTAATCAAAAAAGTGGCATTATTCATTCGTAGCTTCCTCATCACAATAAAACATCAGATGTTTACTGCTGAAATTATAGGATTGATTCAGTGTAAAATCAGGTGGCTCTTAAAATTTAATTATAAAAATTAGAATTAGGGTTTATTAACTCTGAACAAATGTTTATCTTGCTTTGTGATTCACTGATTACTGGAATAAATGGTTTAAGAAGAGAGGCAGGACTTTCTGTAAACACTGTAGAAACATGGTTATCTCCAAACTGATAGGCTGCCAATCATCCCACTAAACAATTCCTATTTTAGCAATGGATATTTGCCTTCGCTTTGTTCGTCCTCAGCCTCATTAAAGCAAGACTTCCATTGTGAGAGGAAATAAAACTTTCTAATTTATCAGATTTACATATAAATCCATTCAGAGCCCCAATCCCGCTCCCACTAAAGTCAATGTCAAGACTCCCAATGACTTCTACAGGAGCAAGCTCTCATTGTGTAGGTCTGATAATTACCACAGGTGTCTGAGCTAAATGTAGTTCTTTTGTGAGACTTCATTAACTCCAGGGACAAAACCTCCCTCCTACTGAAGTCAATGGCAAAATTCCCAGGATTGGGTGCATAGTGTTTAAACAAGCACATGCTCCTTCCTAATTAAATGGGTCTGATCCTGAATTCCTAAAGCATCCAAATCTCCCAATAAAATTCAAACTAAACTCCGTTTTCAATTAATTTACTTTTAAAAATTGCCTAAAATATGCCTATCGATATTAGATATTTTATACTTTTTTTTAAAGAAAACCTATATATTGGACCTAGCCTAGCTGGCAGTATCTCTTTAATCAAGTTTGCATGTGAATGCCTGTCCTTAAGGAGTCTGAAATTAGAAACACAAGTAGTGCATGCCTTTTCCCCTCTTCTCACCCTCTCAAATTTGGAGGATTGGATGAAATAGGAGATTAGTCCAAACTCAGTCTGGTTTTTGGTTTTGCAAGACAAAAACTACCCTCAGTTTTGCCTCATTTCAAGTTAAAGATAATGATTTGAATAGACTCAGAAAGTGATGGCCATGCTGACTAAATGCATTAGTGGGACATGTTCTTGGATTTCCCTGGGGTTTATGAGACAGCAGGAAGCTCAGCGATTAACATGTTATTTCAAGTCATTTCATGCTCATACAATTTGTTGGGCAATTTTTGTAAAATGTAATGAGTTATTCATAGAGATGGGTCTGAGCCAAAATCTAGCTCCTAACATCTCAGGAAGCTTGTATCTAAATTCAGATCCAGAATCTAAAAGGGCTTAACCTGGAATTGTGCTCCACAGGTGGGATCCACAAAGGTACCTAAGTCTTGTATTTAGGTACCTAAGTCCCACTTTTGGCTTCATTGTGATCTACAAAATTCCCACCAAGCTTGTAGGCATCTAATCTCACTTGGCACCTAAGTTTTCTGTGGGAAAGTTCCTTTGGCACCTATATTTCTGTTTCTGCAGAGGCAGTGCTAGCCCACTGGAGGCCCTACGCAGGAATATTTCCACTTCTCCCCCACAACACATACTAATAATTTATAGGGGGCCCCCTTGACTTGCTCAGGGCCGTAAGCAATTGCTTAGTCTGCTTATGCCTAGCGCTGGCGCTGCCTCCCTGTAGGTGTTCAGGTGCCTCTCTTCTGCCTAAGCCCCAGAGCAAATCATGTTTGGCCACCTATCTCCCATGTAGGACCCGATCCAGCAGGTGGCCTCTGAGCATGCCCACCAGATTTGGCTGCAGAAGAAGCCAGTGGCATCCAGCTTATAACTTTTAGCCCGTGGTTACCAAACTCACCTGGGATGTGGGAGACTCAGGTTCTCTTGATTCCCCCTTTACAGTCAGGGAAGAAAAGAATTGAACAAGGGCAGTAGCGGCGCTAGCTTTTTCGCCGCCCTTGGCGGCGGAAGGTCCCGCCCCCAAAATTACACCAACGACCGGGGCGCCGGCGCCCCCCAAATGTTTGCGTCCTAGGCAACCGCCTAGGTCGCCTAATGGGTTGCGCCGGCCCTGAACAAGGGCCTCCTACATTTCAGGAATGTGCTCTAACCACTGAGCTATGAGATATTCTAAGGTAGGGCTCCCTCGGTCTCTCCTGTTGAAGCTGTTTCACTGTGGCTAAATAATGAAAGACTGATTGGAGCAGGGAGACTGGACTGGGGGTCTCCCAGGTGAGTGCTCTAACCACTGGGCTATGGAGTCATTCCCACTCCTTTTCCCATTCTCTCTCTAGCCTAAGTATTTAATGATTTATCCATACCAACAGAAGAGACTGAGGGAGCCCCACATCAGAATATCCTAAAGCTCAGGCTAGAGAACTCTTCTGAAAGGTGGGAGAGTCTGTTCAAATCTGTGCTCTCCCTCTGGTAGAGACAGAAGAATTGAACCTGGGTCTCCCACGTCCCCTCCAAGTGCTCTAACCCAGTGCTTCTCAAAGCCGCTCCGCTGCTTGTTCAAGGAAAGCCCCTGGCGGTCTGGGCCGGTTTGTTTACCTGCCGCGTCCGCAGGTTCGGCCGATCGCGGCTCCCACTGGCCGTGGTTCGCCGCTCCAGGCCAATGGGGGCTGCGGGAAGGGCGGCCAGCACATCCCTTTGCCCACGCCGCTTCCTGCAGCCCCCATTGGCCTGGAGCCGCGAACCGCGGCCAGTGGGAGCCGCGATCGGCCGAACCTGCGGACGCGGCAGGTAAACAAACCGGCCCGGCCCGCCAGGGGCTTTCCTTGAACAAGCGGCGGCCTGACTTTGAGAAGCACTGCTCTAACCACTGAGCTAAAAGTTATAAAGTGGGTGTGGGTGGCAGCAACTCCTCCGCCTTCTACCGAGTTTTGTGGAGCGAGGCAGACACCTAATTCATTCCTGCAAGAAATTACTTAGGTACCTAAGCCACCTGACACTATGTGGTTGGTTCCCATTCGTGGATTGCTAAAGAGAGCTAGGCGCCTATCTCTGAGAGAGGGGGGCAGGACTTAGCACACACCCTTCTAGTCAGCATCTCCCATTGGCTAGCTTAGGAAGCTCCCTGCCTAGTGTGCTGGCTTTTGTGGATCACATTCTTAGGTGCTTATCTCTCCCCATTCATTGTATAGGCAGAATAGGCACTCCACTCAGCTTAGTGGATCACAGTGTTGATCCTGTGATTTTCTAGGCACCTAAAAATTAGGTTCCATGACACTCCGCATTCCAACACCTAAGTCCCTTCATGCCTGCACTTAGCACCAGATCCTGTGGGTGTTGCGCAGCCTCAACTTTGCTGACATTAGTGGAAGGCCAGGGGGCCCAGGATATTCCAGCACTTGCTCACCACCTTTCAGGATCTGGCCTGTGATAAGTACCCCTGTGAGTTATTTAGGAAAGTTCTCTGTGCAGCATCTGCTTGGTGAATCCTGGTGTGAGAGGGAAGTTTTCTTTCAAATGAAAACACTCTTTTATGCTGAAAACCTGATCCACAAAAAGAAAAACACAAACATTGCTGGAAAAGGAAGGGAGGGTACAACTTAATATTCCTGTACAGACAGCCGTAAGAGTATCTTTTAACATTTTAAACCTGAATAACTGTTTTCCCCTCACTTCTTCTGCTCCCTCCAAGATTAATGTACTAAAATGCATTTCAAAGTGACATGTATATTGTCAACGAAGATCATATCCATGATCCTTAGTCACATTGATTGACAGCCCTATTAATCATGAACAAGGGCTAAAATGAACAACTTGCAGGAGTGTGTATAGCCTGGTAACTATTCTCTCCTGCTACAGCTGTTAATTGTGATTGGTATCCTCATTAAATGCGGTGGAAATCAGATAAATGACTCAGTCTCTGTGTAGTAAAAAAAATTAGCTAATGGCATGTAGCCAAAACGTATAAGCCCATCTTTAATCAGTTTATTTTACCATGGACAGAAAGCCTGTGTTATATTTTCTCCATGCCTGAGAAATGCATTATATTTGGTTTTAGCTAGCAGAAAGCAGGCTTCCCTGTATGTGGATAATTTATTTGATTAAATAATTAATCCATGTAATGGCTGGAAGCTGCTTCTGTATAAGCAAGTGCAATTTTCTACACAATTTAGGTATGTATGCTTTCGGATTAATATTGATGATGCACAAATAGTGTTAGGAGACTTTTTAATTGCATGGCTCCAGATAAGGATTCTAGGTTTTTATATGGCTTGAATTTATAAAGCTGTCACATTTTCTCTCAATGTGAGATGAAATACACAGATTCGACTGGCAATCAGTTTGAAAGTAGCCCTTCTCTACACTAGGACTTTTTGCACTCTTTGTCTACCATAGGAACAGTTACATCAGAGTTACCAGAAGCAGAAGAGCTTGTGTACACTGTAAGGAACTGTTTTTAACCCCTCTGTCATGTTACCCTCAGAGAAGGATTGAATGACAAGTGGTGCAAACAGCTATGATACCACTTCCACCATTGGAGCAGTACACAATAACTTGGGAGATCTAGGTTCTATGCCTAGCACTGCCCCTGATGTGCTGTCTGACCTTGGGCAAGTTACTTCACCGTGCCTCTATTTCTCTTTGTCTATTTAGATTGTAAGCTTATCGGGTCAGGGACTTGCTAACTATCTTATGTACTGGTATGGTCCACCTTAGTAATTGAGCATCTCATAATCTTTAATGTATTTAGCCTCACAACACCCTGGGAGGGAGGGTTATCCCATTTTACAGATAGGGAACAGAAGCACAGAGAGACTAAGGGTACGTCTACACTACGGGATTAGTCCAAATTTACGGAATTCGATTTTATGAAACCGATTGTATAAATTCGATTGTACGCGGCCACAGTAAGCGGATTAATTCGGCGGTGCGCGTCCATGTACAAAGACTAGCGTCGAATTCCAGAGCGTTGCACTGTGGGTAGCTATCCCATAGCTATCCCAGAGTTCCCGCAGTCCCCCCCGCCCATTGGAATTCTGGGTCGAGATCCCAATGCCTGATGGGACAAAAAATATTGTCGCGGGCGGTTCTGGGAACATCCTCCCCCTCCCTCCGTGAAAACAACGGCAGACAACCATTTCGCGCCTTTTTTCCTTGTTGAACTGAGCGGACGCCATACCTCGGCAAGGATGGATCCCGCTCAGCTCAAGTTTGCAGTCATGAACATTGTAAACACCACGCGCATTATAGTGCAGTTTATGCTCAACCAGGACCAGAAAAGCCAGGCGAGGAGGAGGCGGCTACGGCAGCGCGGCGACGAGACTGATGCGGACATGGACATGGACACAGAATTGTCTCGCGCCACGGGCCCCGGCGCTTTGGAGATCATGTTGGCAATGGGGCAGCTTCTCGCTGTGGAACGCCGATTCTGGGCCCGGGAAACAAGCACTGACTGGTGGGACCGCATAGTGCTGCAGGTGTGGGACGATTCCCAGTGGCTGCGAAACTTTCGCATGCGTAAGGGCACTTTCCTGGAACTTTGTGACTTGCTTTCCCCTGCCCTGACGCGCCAGAACACCAAGATGAGAGCAGCCCTCACAGTTGAGAAGCGAGTGGCGATAGCCCTGTGGAAGCTTGCAACACCGGACAGCTACCGGTCAGTCGGTAATCAGTTCGGAGTGGGAAAATCTACCGTGGGGGCTGCTGTCATGCAAGTAGCCAAAGCAATCGTTGAGCTGCTGCTAAAAAAGGTAGTGACGCTGGGAAATGTGCAGCTCATTGTGGATGGCTTTGCTGCAATGGGATTCCCTAACTGTGGTGGGGCGATAGATGGAACCCATATCCCGATCTTGGCACCGGAGCACCAGGGCAGCCAGTACATAAACCGCAAGGGGTACTTTTCTATGGTGCTGCAAGCAATGGTGGATCACAAGGGACGTTTCACCAACATCAACGTGGGATGGCCGGGAAGGGTTCATGACGCCCGCGTCTTCAGGAACACTAGTCTGTTTAAACGGCTGCAACAAGGGATTTACTTTCCAGACCGGAAAATTACCATTGGGGATGTTGAGATGCCCATCGTTATCCTTGGGGACCCAGCCTACCCCTTAATGCCGTGGCTCATGAAGCCATACACAGGCAGCCTGGACAGTACTCAGGAGCGGTTCAACTACAGGCTGAGCAAGTGCAGGATGGTGGTAGAGTGTGCCTTTGGACGTTTAAAAGGTCGCTGGCGCTCGTTACTGACTCGCTCGGACCTCAGCCAAACCAACATCCCCATTGCTATTGCAGCTTGCTGTGTGCTCCACAATCTCTGTGAGAGCAAGGGGGAGACCTTTATGGCGGGGTGGGAGGCTGAGGCAAACCGCCTGGCCGCTGATTACGCGCAGCCAGACACCAGGGCGATTAGAAGAGCACACCAGGAAGCGGTGCGCATCAGAGAAGCTCTGAAAACAAGTTTCAGTGCTGCCCAGGCTCCTGTGTGAAAGTTATGTTTGTTTGTCCCTGTTGAAAACCCGCCCACTTGATTCACTCATTCCCTGTAAGCAACCCACCCTTCCCCCTTCCCCCTTCGATCCCAGTTTTATTTAAAAAAAAATAAAGTCAGTGTCGTTTTCAAATTACAAATCAAGAACTTTTTATTAACGGGGGGTAATGAACATAGGGAGAGAAATAACCAGGTAGTCCGGGTGGGGTTTGGGAGGAGGGTAGGAGTGAAGGAACAGGGCAGGAACAACATTCAAAATAATGAGAGCCTTTTGCTCGGGCTCTCTAATGGGGTGGACTGGCAGGTTGCACGGAGCTTCCCCCCCCGCGTTCTTACACGTCGGGGTGAGGAGGCTACGGGACTTGGGGAGGGGGGAGGGCGGTTATAGAGGGGCTGCAGCGGCACCCGGTAATCCGGCAGCTGCCGTTCCTGGAGCTCCACCAGACGCCGGAGCATGTCTGTCTGATCACGCAGCAGCCCCAGCGTTGCATCCCGCCACTTCTCCTCTCGGGCGTCCCTCCTCTCCTCGCGTTCGTCCCTTCTCTCCTCACGTTCATCCCTTTTCTCCTCCCGTTGGTCCCTCATGTCCTCCCGCTGGTCCCTCTTCTCCTCACGGTCACTGGCCTCTTGACGGAATTTCAATACAGTCTCCTTCCAATCGTTAAAATTAGCTCTCTCATCCCGGGTCGACTGCATTATTTCCGAGAACATATCGTCTCGGGTGCGCCTCTTTCGCCTCCTTATCTGGGAGAGCCTTCGTGCTGGGGGCGGGAGGATGGAAGAATTTGCAGCTGCAGTAGGAGGGAAAAAAAGGAGAGAAGTATGTAAAAAGATACATTTTATAGAACAATGCTTATACTCTTTCACGGTGAACACTTTTCACATTACATAGCAATGTACAAGGTCGCTTTTTGCATCTTATATTGAGTGCCCGCGGCTTTGGTGTTAGAGATCACAGCAGACGCAGGGCCGGGCAACAGATTTCGGCTTGTATGCAGCCATGGTAAGCCATTGTCCTGCTGCTTCTGCATTAAATCAGCGCCCTCCTTTCCCATAGCAAGCAAAGCCCTTTACGTGCTGCGGTTTCCCTGTTACCGTGCAGCATCAGATAACATAACAACCACCCCCCACCCACCCATTCAATTCTGTGGGATGACCCCCTCCCCCCACCACGTGGCTGGTACCATGGAAGATCCATGCAGATCGCAAACTAGCCCCCCCATCCACTTCTGTGGGATGATCGCGTTACCCCTCCCCCCACCACGTGGCTGGTATCAGGGAAGACCCCTGCTAGCCAAACGCGAAAAACTCAGCGACATTATCCACCCCCTCCCCCCCGCCCGCTTGGCTAACTGCAGGGAAAGATTTCTTTTCAGCTACAGGCAAACAGCCCAGTAGGAACGGGGCCACCTCTGTCCCCCTAATTACATTCCCATATCTCAAACAGGTTACCCTGAACGATATCACTCTCCTGAGGATAACACAGCAAGATAAAGAGCGGATGTTGCTTGAATGCCAGCAAACACCGGGACCATACGCTGCCAAGCTTTGTCAAGCAATGATACCGGATTACTTGCTGCTAGCATGGCGCGGTCAAGTGTCCTACCATGGAGGACGGAATAAGGCTGCCCTGCCCAGAAACCTTCTGGAAAAGCTTTTGGAGTACCTCCAGGAGAGTTTCATGGAGATGTCCCTGGAGGATTTCAACTCCATCCCCAGACACGTTAACAGACTTTTCCAGTAGCTGTACTGGCCGCGAATGCATCCCAAGTCCCCAGGGCAAATTAATCATTAAACAAATACTTGTTTTAAACCATGTTTGATATATTTGAAAAGGTACACTCACCAGAGGTCCCTTCCAGGGGGTCTGCGATGCCGCCTTGGGAGGGTTCGGAGGGCACTTCGGTCAGGGTCAGAAACAGCTCCTGGCTGTCGGGGAGAATGGAGTGCTGTGTGCTCTCCACAAGTTCGTCCTCCTCCTCCTCCTCCTCTTCCCCGTCCGCAGATTCGTCATGCAACGATGACATTAACCCCTCCTCGGAGTCCACGCTCAGGGGTGGGGTAGTGGTGGCGGCCCCTCCGAGAATTGCATGCAGCTCATCGTAAAAGCGGCATGTCTGCGGCTCTGCCCCGGACCGTCCGTTGGCCTCCTTCGTCTTCTGATAGGCCTGTCGGAGCTCCTTCACCTTTATACGGCACTGAATGGAGTCCCGATTGTGGCCTCTCTCCATCATCCCCTTGGAGATCTTGTCAAAGATCTTTGCATTCCGTCTCTTGGAACGCAGTTCTGCGAGCACTGAATCCTCTCCCCATATGGCGATCAGATCCAGTATCTCGCGTGTGGTCCATGCTGGTGCTCGTTTGCGGTTGTCGGCCTGCATCGCTACCTGTGCTGCTCAGCTCTGTGTGGTCACCTGTGCTCACCAGGCTGGGCAGACAGGAAATGAAATTCAAAAGTTCGCGGGGCTTTTCCTGTCCAACTGCCCAGAGCATCCGAGTTTCGATTGCTGTCCAGAGCGGTCACAATGGTGCACTGTGGGATAGCTCCCGGAGGCCAATACCTTCGAATTCCATCCACACTAACCCTAATTCGAACCGGCAATGTCGATTTCAGCGCTACTCCCCTCGTCGGAGAGGAGTACAGAAACCGATTTTAAGAGCACTTTAAATCGAATTAAATGGCCTCGTTGTGTGGACGGGTACAAGGTTAATTCGCTATAACGCTGCTAAATTCGAACTAAAATCGTAGTGTAGACCAGGCCTAAGGCTCAGATCCTCAAAGTATTTAGGTTCCAAACTTCACCTGATATTTTCAGGATCTGGACCTAAGTGACTTGGCCACGGTTACACAGCAAATGTGTGGCCAAGCAGGGGATTAAACTAGAATCTCACAAGTATCAGCTAAGAATCATAACCACTGGACCATCCTTTGTGCTTCTCTTAACTATGCACCTGGCACAATGGGGCTTTGGCTTCAGCTGGGGACTCTAGGTATTACAGTATTATTACTACTACTACCACCACCTAGTAGAAAGTAGTAGTAATAAATAATAATAATAGACAAATAGGTGCAAAAAGGCAAGGTTTATGGGTGAAATTCTGCCCCTTTCTGCAGCCATTGAAGTCCTTAAATGCAGCAGAATTGCTAGATCTGTGGCAGCCCTGAGGCAGGCTGCAGAGCGGCCTTGCAGGGTTGCTGCAGATCCCCTGCACTCTATGTACCAGATCCCTGCGGCAGCTTTCTATGTACAACATGGAAGGGACTTAGAGGTGGGCCTGAGGTGTGGCCAGTGGATCCAGAGGTACATTCAGTTCCCACTGATAATGAGATAGGAGCCACTAATGCTTCTAATGTCCTGAGACTGTAGCAGTAAGCATCAAGCAGTTCCAATGGTGTTTTGTGGCTGTGCAGGGGAAAGAACACTGTCTTTCCAGTCCTATTGGTGAACCCCTGCACGTAGCTTGACTACTTCGGCTTTGTGCAGTGGTCCAGAATGTGGCCTTGTCATTTAGACATACAACTGAACATCATTCATATTAATAGGGAGGATTTTCTTTAGAGGGAGGATTTTCCTTTATTTAAAACAACAATGAAAAGGTGTTTCTTACTTGAAAGGACATAGTGAGCTCCCCTCAATACAAATGGAGCTTGAAAAAGGTGAAGGCATAGTTGTTAACAGTCTATTATACTTCATATCGTGAGTGCAGCACGCTGTGTGTCTTCCCAGCCCCCCTGTCATTTTAATGGACAACTCTCCATTGTGACTAAATACTGTGTTGGTCCCTTTAGGGTGAAATGGAGCAGACTCTACAGAATTGTGTGTACCTGACTGACAGGCTGGGATCTGGAGGAAAGCCAGACAGGCATTCACAGTGAAAACCTAGAGTTAATCATAATCTTCAATGGATGCAAAATTTCACTGTGCCAGGATTATTCAGGAAAAAATAAGGTTCTTTGTTAGAAGGCTTTGCTTTTCCTTGCATTTTCCCAGGGTGGGGGGGAACAAACAAGAAAAATGGCAGAAAAATGACTTCAAAAACATTTTAGGTTTTTTTTTTCTTTCAATCTGAGCATGAAAATTTCCTTAGAGATCTATTGTTTCTATGAAAAACTGATGAGGTTGCCAAACAAAACACACTGGGTTTTATTCTGAGGGACACACATGTTCTTGTGAGTATTATCATCCTTTGTGCCTTTTTTGGTGCATGGACTATCACAGTGTTTTGTGTATATAAGAATCCCGTAAGTTGTAGATCATCTTGCTTAAGGTACTTGTAATGCAGAGATAGGGTCCTAAATGGATGTGCCTAATTACTAGTCTTTCATTAAATATGCTCTATGAACAGGAAACTGGGGGAATGTCACCGTTTGGGGGGGGGGGAAGCATTTTATTTATACAATACTAAAGAAATTCAAATTTTCTTATTATATTATGTTGCTGATTGTAAGATTTTTTTCCTTAAGGGTTCCAGGGTTATTCACATTTGACCAAATTAAACAGCTCAGGCTTAGACCAGGTCAAATTTTTTCCAAAGAAATTTTTTGATGAATGGCCTTTATTTATTTTTTTAAAGTTGCTTTTGAAAAAATTGTTAAAATTATCAACAATTTTCATTTCTTTCTGAATTTTATATTTTTAATTGAAATCTAACATTAAATGAAACATTTTATCATTATTTTAGTTCTGATTTAAATGAAATGTTGATAGATAACATGAAACAAAACCAAATGTAAATAATAAAAATAAATTTAAAAATAAATTGCAACAATTTTTTTAAAAGCTGTTTTTGACTAGCTGTGCCTCGTATGTTTTGCCTGCAACTTACTCTGCAATTATAGTCTAGAAACTGAAACATACAGGGTTCAGTAGGCCACTGCAGTGGATGGGTGTGGGGTGGTAGTATCTCTCTTTGAACAGCGGATTGTCTGTGTTTATAACAAGAATGATCTTGGTCATCTCTCTCTCTCTTTGCTGGTTTAGGGTCCCAACCTGTCTTCTGTGGGAGTTGGGAGCACTATGTCTCTCCTAAGATATACTTATCTTGCAAGATCAGGCCTTTAGTAGGTTGGAAGAACTGCCTTTTGATGGTTCCAAGATAGCAAACAGTATTAAGTTTATGAGATTCCAAATGGGAAATATGCTTAGATAGCATCTTAGTTAGGAGACAGTGGAATAACATTTGGGATTGAAAACGATGGACCATCTTCTGTGGGCAAGAGTGGACACATTTATCTGCATCTGTCGTGCTTGCAAATAATACCTTGATAGATTTATTCAGCAAGAGATTTAGTGAGAAAGTTAAAATGAACCTTAGAGCATATTTCAGACAGAACAACTGTCAGAGAATGAGGGAAAGATAATTACTGTTGATATGTTTAATCCCTTTGTGGCAGATAAAGATAATTCATTCTGGTTAAGGAAATATATACAGTATATAGAAAAGTGTTTCAATAGAGATGGTATTTGGAATAGACTATGACAGGTACAAGTAAAGTTTATTTCAGATCTTGTTGGCTTTGTGGGGGATTTGCTACACTCCAGGAACCTTCTCTTAGATAAACTTTTTCTTTTCCCCTATGAGATACTGAATAACTCCCGTTATGTACAGATGATGTAGGGAAACTAGCTAATAGAAAGAAAAGTCTGGTTTAAAATAATCAGAACAGTATTTTATATTTACCTCTACATAGTACCTTACATGTAAGGATATCAAAATATTTTATTACTGTTATGTGATAATTCACATTACCTCAAAAGAATAGAGTAAGTATTATAAGTCCTATTTTGCTATATGCAGCAAAGAAAAATTAATGGCTTGTGGTATTGAGAACACTCATGGCGAAGTTTAATTTCAGTAGGAATTGATACTCAGCACCTCTGAAAGTCAAGCTATCCATGACTTGCACAAATTTATACAGCCGGTAATCATTAAAATGGGGAATAGAACCCAGAAATCCTGGTACCCAGTCTAGTACACTGGCCACTAGATCATGAACCTAGAGCTGAGTATTATGCATATTCTAGCCAGGTTTTTATTCTGTGCCCATAACCATGGTCTCTGAGAGCCTGTAAGAGGGAAAGCATGTCTCCTATGGACTTGATCTATCTAAGAACGAGCTTAAAAGAAGAATCAGTGTGAAACAAATGAATTGTCAAAAGTTAGAGGAACAGAACCTATAGAGGAAGCAGATTCTGAAGATGAAAGGATGGTTGAAACTATAAAGGAAAATACATCCAAAAAATTTAAAATAAGATGTGAAGAACAGTCTAAAATTTGAAGAAGGCAGCTTTCAAAATTAATATGGTAAGAAAGCAAGAGTTCAGAGAAAAGAAGAAGTAGGAAGAATTTTAATATTGTCCACAAAGAAAGGAGAAAGCATTTCAAGCAGAAGATATTTTGGTATTGAAAATAAAAATGTGAACATTTTGTGGGCTAAATTCATTCCTGATGTAACTCCACTGAAGTTATCCCAGAGGAGATTTTGGTCTTCTATATGGAAAAAACTAAGTGACATTACTGTAAGAAGGGGGATGAATCCAGACTGGAATCTAGTCATGTATGTTGTTAAGTTTATTTGAACCAGAAGAATAAAGGGTGTCTGTGCTTTGTCACTACGGATACTTGTTTTTATTAATCCTACCATATGAAATGTGCTACATTTATTCATAGCACCACAAAAATGTTGGGCTGGAAGGGACCTTGAGAAGTCAAGTCCAGCCCCTTGCACTGAGGTAGGACCAAGTAAACCTAGGCCATCAGTGACAGGTGCTTGTCCAGCCTGTTCTGAAAAACCTCCAATGATGGAAATTCCACATCCTCCTGTGGAAGCCTATTCCAGAGCTTAACTACCCTTCTAGTTAGAAAGTTTTTCCTGTCTAACCTAAAATCTCCGTTGCTGCAGATTAAGCCCATTACTTCTTGCCCTACCTTCAGTGGACATGGAGAGCAATTGATCACAGTCCTCTTTAGAACAGCCCTTAACATATTTGAAGACTGTTACCAGGTCCCCTCTCAGGCTTCTTTTCTCAAGAGTAAACATGGCCAATTTTTTAAAACTTTCCTCATAGGTCAGGTTTTCTAAATCTTTTATCATTTTTGTTGCTCTCCTCTCAACTCTCTCCAATTTGTCCACATCTTTCCTAAAGTGTGGCCCCCAGAATTTGGCACACAACTCCTGCTGAGGCCACAGTGGTGCTGAGTAGAACAGGACAATTACCTCCCATGTCTTGCATATGACGCTTCTGTTAATATACCACAGAATATTAACCTTTTTTGCAGCTGCATTACATTGTTGACTCATTCATTGTGATCCACTTTAACCCCCAGGTCCTTTTCAGCAGTAATGCTGCTTAGCCAGTTACTTCCCATTTTGTAGTTGTGCATTTAATCTTTCCTTCCTAAGTGAAGTACTTTGCATTTGTCTTTATTGAATTTCATCTTGTTGATTTTAGACCAATTCTCCAATTTGTAAAGGTTGTTTTGAATTCTAATCCTGTTCTACAAAGTGCTTGCAGCCTCTCCAAGCTTTATATCATCCACAAATTTTATAAGCATACTCTCCACTCTATTATCCACGTCTTTATGAAAACATTGAATAGTAGCGGACCCAGAACTGACCCCTGCAAGAAGCCACTAGAGACACTCTCCCAGTTTGACAGTGAGCCAGTGATAACTATTCTTTGAGTATGGTCTTACAACAAGTTGTGCATGTGCCTTATAGTAATTTCATCTAGACCACATTTCCCTAGTTTGCTTAAGGGAATGTCATGTGGGACTGTATCAAACCCCTTACTAAAATCAAGATATATACATCACATCTACTGCTTCCCCACTATCCACTAGACCAGTAACTCTGTCAAGGAAGGAAATTCAATTGGTCTAGCATGATTAGTTCTTGACAAATCCATGCTGGCTATTCCTCATAACCCTAGTATCCTCCAGGTGCATACAAATTAATTGTTCCAGTATCTTTCAAGGTACCAAACTTAGACTGACTGGTGTATAATTCCCCAGGTCCTCTTTGTTTCCCTTTTAAAAGAAAGGTACTCTGCTCTTCTCCAGTCTTCCAGGACATCACCTGTCCTCCATCTGGTCTCAAAGATAATTGATAATGGTTCTGACATTGCTTCAGCTAGTTCCTTAAGTATAGAATAAATTTCATCAGGTCCTGCTGACTTGAATACATCTTACTTATCTAAATATTCTTCAACCTGTTCTTTCCCTATTTTGGCTTCCTTTCCTTCCCCCTTGTTGTTAATATTAATTGTGTTGGGTATCTTGGCATCATTAGCTTTTTTAATGAAGACTGAAGCAAAATAGCCATTAATACCTCAGCTTTCTCAATGTCAGTTATAAGCTCTCCTTCCCTGTTAAGTAGGGGATCTACGCTTTCCTTTGTCTTTCTCTTTCTCCTGATGCATATGTGCTGGAACTAGGAGTGCGGGAGCGGGGGGGTGCTGCAGCACCCCCTGGCTGGAAGTGGCTTCCATTATATACAGGATTTGCAGTTTGGTTCAATGGCTCTCAGCCGCCCCCCCCCCCCACTATAAAATCGTTCCAGCACCCCCTGTCCTAATGTTTTTCCAAGAACCCTTGCTTATTGCTTTTTAAGCCACTTGCTAGGTGTACCTCATTTTGTGCCTTAGCCTTTCTGATTTTGTCCCAACATACTTGTGCTATTCTTTTGTATTCCTCCTTAGCAAATTTGTCCATTTTTCCACTTTTTGTAGGATTCCTTTTTGATTTTCAGGTCATTAAAGAATTTCTGGACTTTAGTGTGCTGTATAATGTTAAATGTGTCACTGCTCAGACCAAAACATTAGACCAAGATGGAGGGGTCTATGAAAAACGTTGTATTTGGAGTGATTCTTAACATTTGGATAGAGACATGTGTCTCATCCTGCGAAAGAGGGCCCAGACACTCCTTGCTGCAAGGCTTCATTCTTGATTAGGTCCTAGACAAGCTGTTTGATATCCTACTTGTAAGACACCAGACTAAATTTCATTTCAGACTTGTGGCAGAGGAAGTACAAGGTTTATGTATAACCACTTTTGTTAGACCTATCACTCACGACCCAAAGGTCATCCAAACAACAGAATAGCCCCCTAGCAAGAACAGTCAAGCGGACACTTACTCAAAAGCACATACCATATTTTGGTGGATGAATGAATGCCTTTTACTATATTTAATGACACTGGAAGCAACTCCCAATCTTTTTTTGTTGGAGCAGCAATGTTTTGGCACCTTGTCATGTCAGTGTATGGGTATCATCTGTAGACAACAACCAAACCCAAGAATAATTCTTAGAGAGGGACCTAAGCAGATAGAGTCGGGCAAGAAACCAGAATGTTATTGGTTATAAGCTCAACTTCTAAAAAAGAAGTGCATCACCATTTCTTCCAAGATCTACTGCTTAAACATTCAGTGACATTACCTATAAAAATGCTGTGTGATGGCTCCCAATATTACAGGAACCACCCTTTTTGCAATAGATTACAACAGACTGCAACCACGCGCACCCCTTTCCCACAACCCCTTGCTCCATACCCTTGCACAATTGTCACTCTCTCTTTTGGCTATTTTTTCTCTCTCCTGTTCTTTTCTGTTTCTCTCTCTCTCTTTCCATTCTAACCTTGTTCTGGTTCCCCCCCCGCCCTCCATTTTTTCCCTTCTTCGGTTCCTCTCCATCATCAGTAAACTACAAGCTGCTCAGCAGGGTGGCAGTACTATGAGAACAGAGAAAATTAAAGCAGCTTTGGCCAGTGGACTATGCAGCTTGCATCTGCGCTCCTTTAACCCTGGTGGGCCAGTAGGCCCTCTCTGTATAAGTGACAGGCTGTGGTTTGTCTCACAGCTGCAGTAATCTCTTCTCAGAATAGCTTGAAATGGTTTGGGGCCTTTGGTCTCTTATCTAGCTTGAAGATCAACTTCCTTAAATCTATTGCCCTCTAGATCCGTACTCTTTTATTCCATCCTTGCCTGATCCCTGAACTTTTCTGTTTTCATTTATTCTAGGGGAGGCTGTACAGTATACTGCTCTCCCTCAACATAATGTGTGTACTCACAGTACACATGTTAAACAGGCCCTTGTCCCACAACACACTCTTCATTGTAAATAATAAATTACACCTAACTGGGATTGATTTTCAGGCTGCTGTTAGAATTTCTCTCTTGTGTGATGAAAGATTTTGCCGCATGCTTCATTGTGGCCTGTAAAAATCCCCATCATTTTTCAAAACCTCATTCCTTCAAATGGCCATAAACCATACAAGCTTGACTTTTGGGGAAGATGACAACTTGAGTCTCCCGGGTTGCCACTATAGCACTTCACACAAAATGCCTTGAAATAATTTTAGATCCTTCTAAAACAAACAAACCACCAGCAACAGAAATGGAAAACACTTGAAGGAGAAACATACCATATGCACTGTGGTGTTGAGGAACAATAAGGCACACTAAGAAAGCAGTTAAGAACGTGCCCTTTCGTGCCTTGATGTTAGAGGGGAAATGGAACATTTTCTCCTTAAACCCATTTGGTGATGGGCATATATGCACGTTCCTGTGCTATTGCTTTAATTCCCTGTCCACTCAAATCAACAGACCCCCAGAATATACCTGCAGCAGTGAAGCTGTTAATGCTGCATTTCCTTGTTTGTGCCACCTCCTTAGCATTCTTCCAGCATAGTTTCTGGTGTATGAATTAAGTTTTAATTAACATTTCCTGAGAGAAGCAAGGATCCTATTATTAACCACTGGAGGTGTTAATTTATATAGGAATCTGCATTTCTATAAGATATTTCCCTCTCTGACCCCCTGCATCAGGAGGCTGACACAAATTGGTTTAATTTGATCACTTTTAAAAGATCATGTAACAATTAAAGACAAATAAATGAAATTAAAATAAAATTGAATCCACCCTTTCAGTAATATGACTTCTGATTTAATTTCACCCAGTCTAATGAATAAAAAATGAGGTGACCCCCCACACACGCTTGTGTGAAACATGACAGCATGTGGCTCTGACAGTGCCACCTGCTGGCTAATGGCTGCCACTAGCTTTATCTATCTGCTTTTGGATTGCTACTTTGGGGATTTTAATTATGTATTACTATTATTAAACTGCTCAAAAATGTGCAAGTGCTGGATATGTAAAAAAGACATGGGGTAAAGTCTTCAAAAGCATCTAAATGACATAGGAGCCTAAGTCCCATTTTCAAAAGCAGGCTAGGCACCTTGGAGTCTAAGTATCACTGGAAATCAAGTTTCTTGACTCTTAAGTGCCTAAACCACTCTGGAAAATAGGACTTGGTCTCCTAAATCATGTAGATGCTTTTGAAAATGTTAACTATGGCCCCTGCAATTAAGAGTTTATAATCTGATTTTAGGTCCAACATAATGAATGGAAGCAAACAACAGAGAAAGGATGGGGCAAAGAAAGGATAAGGGTTATAACAGTATCATAGAGTATCAGGGTTGGAAGGGACCTCAGGAGGTCATCTAGTCCAACCCCCTGCTCAAAGCAGGACCAATTCCCAACTAAATCATCCCAGTCAGGGCTTTGTCAAGCCTGACCTTAAAAACCTCTAAGGAAGGAGATTCTACCACCTCCCTAGGTAACCCATTCCAGTGCTTCACCACCCTCCTAGTGAAAAGTTTTTCCCAATATCCAACCTAAACCTCCCCCACTGCAACTTGAGACCATTACTCCTTGTTCTGTCATCTGGTACCACTGAGAACAGTCTCGATCCATCTTCTTTGGAACCCCCTTTCAGGTAGTTGAAAGCAGCTATCAAATCCTCCCTCATTCTTCTCTTCTGCAGACTAAACAATCCCAGTTTCTTCAGCCTCTCCTCATAAGTCATGTGCTCCAGCCCCCTAATCATTTTTGTTGCCCTCCGCTGGACTCTTTCCAATTTTTCCACATCCTTCTTGTAGTGTGGGGCCCAAAACTGGACACAGTACTCCAGATGAGGCCTCACCAATGTTGAATAGAGGGGAATGATCACGTCCCTCGATCTGCTGGCAGGGCCGCCGGGGGGGGGGGGGCAAGTGGGGCAATTTGCCCCAGGCCCCGCAGGGGCCCCGCGGTGGTCTGGGTCTTCGGCGGCGGGTCCTTCAGTGCTGCCGAAGACCCGGAGCAACTGAAGGGCCCCCTGCCGCCGAAGACCCGGACCGCCGCCGGGTGAGTACAAGTGCTGCAGTTCCCCGGCTTTGCCCCAGGCCCCCTGAATCCTCTGGGCGGCCCTGTCTGCTGGCAATGCCCCTACTTATACAGCCCCAAAATGCCGTTAGCCTTCTTGGCAACAAGGGCACACTGTTGACTCATATCCAGCTTCTCATCCACTGTAACCCCTACGTCCTTTTCTGCAGAACTGCTGCCTACCCATTCGGTCCCTAGTCTGTAGCAGTTCACGGTGTTCTTCTGTCCTAAGTGCAGGACTCTGCACTTGTCCTTGTTGAACCTCATCAGGTTTCTTTTACCCCAATCCTATAATTTGTCTAGGTCCCTCTGTATCCTATCCCTACCCTCCAGCGTATCTACCACTCCTCCCAGTTTAGTGTCATCTGCAAACTTGCTGAGAGTGCAGTCCACGCCATCCTCCAGATAATTAATGAAGATGTTGAACAAAACTGGTCACAGGACTGTTGGACCAACCCTTGGGGCACTCCGCTTGATACCGTCTGCCAACTAGACATGGAGCCATTGATCACTACCCATTGAGCCCGACGATCTAACCAGCTTTCTATCCACCTTATAGTCCATTCATCCAGCCCATACTACTTTAACTTGCCGGCAAGAATACTGTGGGAGACCGTATCAAAAGCTTTGCTAAAGTCAAGGAATAACACATCCACTGCTTTCCCCTCATCCACAGACCCAGTTATCTCCTCATAGAAGGCAATTAGGTTAGTCAGGCATGACTTGCCCTTGGTGAATCCATGCTGACTGTTCCTGATCACTTTCCTCTCCTCTAAGTGCTTCAGAATTGATTCCTTGAGGACCTGCTCCATGATTTTTCCAGGGACTGAGGTGAGGCTGACTGGCCTGTAGTTCCCCGGATCCTCCTTCTTCCCTTTTTTAAAGATGGGCACTACATTAGCCTTTTTCCAGTCATCCGGGACCTCCCCCGATCGCCATGAGTTTTCAAAGATAATGGCCAATGGCTCTGCAATCACATCCGCCAACTCCTTTAGCACCCTCGGATGCTGAGCATCTGGCCCCATGGCCTTGTGCTCGTCCAGCTTTTCTAAATAGTCCCAAACCACATCTTTGNTGTCATCTGCAAACTTGCTGAGAGTGCAGTCCACGCCATCCTCCAGATAATTAATGAAGATGTTGAACAAAACTGGTCACAGGACTGTTGGANAGTCATCTGGGATCTCCCCCAATCGCCATGAGTTTTCAAAGATAATGGCCAATGGCTCTGCAATCACATCCGCCAACTCCTTTAGCACCCTCGGATGCTGAGCATCTGGCCCCATGGCCTTGTGCTCGTCCAGCTTTTCTAAATAGTCCCAAACCACATCTTTGTCCACAGAGGGCTGGTCACCTCCTCCCCATGCTGTGCTGCCCAGTGCAGCAGTCTGGGAGCTGACCTTGTTATGTTCTTGTTATTCAGTTTATGCATGTGCACATGCTGGTTGCTCAAGAGGTAAGTCTTAAGGAAGGATTTGAAAGGACGTAGAAACGTAGGTAAATGTTGATGATTTAATTTTATTTATTTAGGATCCAATTCTGCAACCTGTACTCATATTGAATAGTACAGTCTTATGTGTAACACTACTGAAATCAGCGGGATGACTAGCATGAATAAGCACAGCTTACTGTGAATAAAAGTGGCAAATCCATGACCTTGTTTGTGTTTTGATTTATAAAGCACCTGATGCAAAGATTAAAGCATATGCCCTGGTGCCCTCATATAATGTGCTTCCAGAGATCCACCACTTAACAAGCAAGCATCCACAGACTATGCTATCTTATGTTTCTGAATGGTCTTAAAGTGCTGCCCTATTGGCTCCAGTTACTCTCATAGTGAGGAATCCAGGTTTAAAAAGGGCAAAGCTGCGAGAACAGCAGATACTTCAACAGCACCTCCTATTAATCCATGTTGGAGACAATTGTCTTTTCTTTCACTTTTTTCTCAGAGTGACAGTGTACTAAGCACTTAGCTGCCATAATTGCCACCACCAGCGCGTGTGATCTTAAGATGGTAGGGTGAGTTTCAAAAGCCATGGTCTCTACAGAAAGGCTAGGCATCCTACATTTCAGTGAGACAGTTCCCATTTTCCAGATTTAATGCCATTCCTTTAAAGGTAGCCTAAAAAAAGATTTTTTTAAAACATTGGGCTAGTGCCCATTCTCCGTGCCCCCTTATGTATAGAGGAAATGAAAGATTTTTCCTCTATACTCCATCCTACTTGTTATTTATCTTGGAACTATCAGGAATGTCAAGTCTGATATTCCCTAGTTTTGCTGAAGGACCCTCTGGGTGGTTTTGAGCATGTTTATCATGAGCTTTCACACTATAATTGGGTCAGGTATTGAATCTTTAACAAAGACTCCCTTGCTCCAATATGTCCATTAGGCATTAGAATTAAAATGTGACAGAAGTTAAAAAGAGGAAAACCCAGCAAATAGCAGCCAGTTGCAAAGTGCCTGCAGGTGAATGTCTCCGCCAGATTTAAAGTTCCAGCCCCAGAAAGACATGTTGGAAAAAAGTTGCTAAAAGAAACTGTAGAAACCATATATTATTTTTCTTTAGTGTAGACAAGACCGGAATTTCCAACGTAAAAAACAAGCAGAGGCCCAGGGAAGGGTGGGAGACACAAAAACCTTTTCAGGCCCTTGATTTCCCCTCATTGATGTAAAAAGGGAACAAGCCCAATTCCCTTTCACTTTTTGTTTCTTCTTTGAAGGTTACATTTAACTGCTATTTTGTCTTGTTCTTAAGTGAAAAGATTATGGGCATCATTTGATTTGTTGTATTTTTCCTGGCAATGATGGATTTATAGTAACTGCATCTAATGTATGGAATTTCCTGATTAGAATGATCTTGGAGAAATTCCTTAAACATATTGTGTTCATTTATCTTTATGGGAGCCATTAATTACAACTTAGTTTGACAAGTACAGCATCATAATCATAAGCAAAATCCTTATATACAAAAATGTAATCTAATGATTAAACTAAAAATAATTATATAGTTGAGAACATATGTTGATCTGAAAAGTATGTCTCTTAGAGGAGAACATGCAAAAGTTGACCAAATTAGATAAATGACGGTTAATATTATGCTGGGATGTATTAACAGGAATGTTGTACATAAGACATGGGCTGTAATGGTCTCACTCCACTTATTACAAGTGAGGCCTCAACTGGAGTACTGCATCCAATTCTGGGCGTCACACTTTAGGAAAGATGTAGACCAGGGGCACTGGACCAGGAGGGACCAAAGCCCCATCACTTTTAAAAGGGAGGGCTATGCCCTCCCTCTTTTTACTGGCCGTAAGGGTGAGCAACAAAGGGGCAGGGGGGAGAGGAATGAGCGCGGGCACAGTCTTGGGGGGAGGGGGGGGAAGAGAGAAGAAGCAGCACAGGAGTAGACCTCGGGGGAAGAGGCAGCATGGGGGGGAAGGGGCCTTGGGGAAAGGGGTAGTGCAAGGGCAGGCGATTAGGGAGAAGGGGCAGTGTACGGACAGGACCTCAGGGGGAACGGGTAGCAGGACAACAGTTCAGGCATCAGTGCCGTCCCCCTTCCCCCCATTTAGGGAGCTTCCATTGCTCCTAATATAGACAAATTGGAGAGAGTTGAAAGGAGAGCAACAAAAATGATAAACCTGAGCTATGAGGAAGGGTTAAAAAACAGGTATGTTTAGTCTTGAGAAAAGAAGCCTAGGGGGACTTGGCAAAAGTCTTCAAATATGTTAAGGGCTATTCTAAAGAGGACTGTGATCAATTGTTCTCCATGTCCACTGAAGGTAGGGCAAGAAGTAATGGGCTTAATCTGCAGCAACGGAGATTTTAGGTTAGTCATTAGGAAAAACTTTCTAACTAGAAGGGTAGTTAAGCTCTGCAATAGGTTTCCAAGGGAGGATGTGGAATCACCATCACTGGAGGTTTTAAAGAACAGGCTGGACAAACACCTGTCACTGATGGTTAAGGTTTACTTGGTCCTGCCTCAGTGTAGGGGGCTGGACTTGACTTCTCGAGGTCCCTTCCAGCCCTACATTTCTGTGGTTCTAAAAGGCTATGCAAGTCAACAAAAAGGAGAGGTGGTACATGCAAAGAAAATACAGTAACAAAGTGGTTGAAAATATCTTCGTCTGCTAAATATACAAATTAAAATGTTATATTGGAGAAATCTGTACTTGTCACGGATTGCTCATTCACTTGCACACTGAATATTTATGACTGCTAAATCCCAAATGTGAGATGCAATATGTAACAAGGACCTAAAAAGAGGGATACAGGTCTGTCTCATCTTATGCGCATTTAACAAGCGCGATTTCGGCTTTACGCGGTCGGCAAAAACAAAACAAAAAAACCACAGAAAAACAAAAAGAGAAAAATAGCTATTTATGTACTGTGTCTGTAGTGCGGGCGATTCCGCCCGCCATTAAAGTCAATGGGATTTCAACTGTACGCGGTTTTCTCTTTACGCGCTAACCGTGGAACGTAACCCCAGCGTAAGATAAGACAGACCCGTATACAAAAATTATTTGAGCAGGAAATTTAGAATGCTGTGAGATTAATTCCTTTAAAATTAACAATTCTTCCTGTAATCTCAGTGTCATGATTCATTTCTGACAAGTTTCTGCAGTTAAAGTGAGGGGATGCCAAGCATACGTGAAACACAGGTGACTTTGGGATTAAAATGAATGATATCCCTCAGAATGAAGGACACGTGAGAGGTATGGTTGTATATATGTTTGTGTAGGGATCATGGGGTTACATAGAGAATAGGTTCCAAAGCTCAGTGTAAATGAAAACAGCTCAGGATTAGCTTTAATTTGAAAGCCTGAATTGTTTCAGCTTTGTTTGATTTCTGAACACAAGAGTGTGTTGGCTATGAATTTAGATTACTTTGGATAATTCCATCACTCCTGGCATTATTCTCAGTCATAATAACCTTGTTAAAAAGCCCAACATTTCTTAAATGATAGAATACTATTTATGTATGTTACACATCACATCACTCATGCAATAACCTTGACTAGCAAAGCATGTAGGAACTGTGTCTTGCAGATCATCTTTTACCTCAAAAGCAAATAGATCAGAATTCTAGTCCTATATTTGTTGACTAGGGACAAATCAAATTAATCCTACCTCAGGGATGGGGGAAGGGGAGATTCTCTGAGCCCCACTGTTCCCAATTTATATCACTTCAGCTTTCAGTCACTGATGTGAAGATACGCATTGAATGAGGATAGGATTGTCTCCTGGTTTGGGTTATGTGGATAACAATACCCAGCAGTTAGTTGTTTGGGTGATCTTCACTAAGTTTCTAGGCTTGTTTTTTTTGGTTAGAGCAAACATATTAAAAAAGTTATCTTTAAATAATTAACGTTCACAACCCTAGCTCCAGTTTAATGAAGCATTTTGTCTGGGATATAACTTTTAAACAGAAATATCAAGCAGTACAGTTTGCAAACTGAAAATAATGCTGTAAGGCCTGCATTCTCAATAGTACATAATATAGCCAATCTGGATACCAGACAACTCTTGCATCCTTATCTCAAGGAGCTTGTAAGAAGCCCCTTTCCCACAAAGTAAATAATTAGTTATTCATTTCCATAATAAATGGCACAATTAGTGAGTTATTAAATTCTTTCTGTAAATGCTTTTGCTGGCAGTGACAGCTAGAGAACAGGCTAAATAGGCACATGAAGGAAAAATATCCCTCTTGTCTGAACCCATTTTCAAAAACAGGTTCAGCTAATACCAGTTAATCAGGTTTCTCTTGGGCAATGTTTTCAGCCTTTTTTTTTTTTTGGCTTGGGTGTGATGGATCACTAAAAGCATGTCTAGTCCATATAAGCTAGGTTTGGAGAAGATCTAAATTTCTCTAACTTTTTTCCTAATGTAAAGTTGGTGCCTAGAGACTGCAAGAGATCAAGGCCTTGCAAATAGATTTAGATGTTAGGATTTATAGTGCAAAGAATAGGAAAGATGTTAAATGGCATTAAAAATGTAGTTTAAGAGCTTAATCCTGCAAGCCCTGTTCACAAGGAATTTAAATCAATGCAAAATCTGCATGTGGAAGAATTACAAGAGTCAGAAGTAGGCCCTGAAATAGGAAAAATAGTCACTCAGATCCAACCATAAACAGTGTGGAACAGTGATGCACTAGAATTGACCAGGGAAAACAGCAATGCAATTATTGGTAGGTAACTTAAAAACAAACAAACAAAAACCCACCAGAGTATACAGTAACTCATACAAATGGATATAATAGACCTTAATAGACCCCAACATCCAGGTGCTATAGAACGTTACTGTCACTCAGAAAAGAAAAACTCCACTAAGCAAGCGCTGAACCCTTTGCAGGTTTACCACTCATACTCTTTTGTAGTATTCAAATCTTTGTATCCTTTTGCATGTTTAGATGTTATTCTTCTGAAAGGAAGAAAAGTAGATTATGGAGTAGGATCAGACAAATTGAAAATATATATTATTTTTCAAAACAGTATCACATGAATGAACCAGTAACATCTGCCCACACATCCCAGGGGACCGAGGTAATAAGCACAATTCACACACGAGGACTTCCATTTAGACACTCATTTGAACATCTCCATTTACACACGCGCGGAGAGATTTGCTTCATTTGTACACCCCTTCCGTGTGCACATACAGCTGGGGTGAAAGGGAGGACTCCCCCTACATTTACACGGATACCCAGATTGGGGGAGAGACTCCCCTGTTTGCACTAGCATCTAAGAGAAGAGAGTCCCAGCGACTTGCACACACAGTGGGGGTGTGAAAGAGAAACAGGTGCTCCCCCCATGATTTTCAGCACACCCGCCCAGTTCCGCGCCCCGCACCCGCCAAACTTCAGGCTACTTTCCGAACTTGCCGCAGTTCAGCGGTCAGGCGTGGGCGTGGCAGAGATGGCTGCGGGGTGTGATTGGCTGGGCGGGCAGGGCGCCGGGTTGTGATTGGCTGGGCTCTGTCCCCCCCGCCTCACGAGGGTGGGGAGCGTTCGCTGGGTAAGCAAGCGGCGAAGCGTCTCTCTTACAGCGGGTTAAATTCAAATCGGCAGCGAGCGGCACCGGCAGCTAGAGCGGGGCCCGCCCTGCAGCCTCCGCACAGGTAGGTGGGGGTCTCGCCTCCGGTTAAGCAGCCCCTGCAAGATCCCAGCGGGGCCTCGCTCCGGAGCAGGTGGGGTGCAACCCATCTAGACCTAGCGGGGATGGCTACCGAGCGCGCGGGGCTAGTGGCGCCAAACGTTTAAACCGGATCCCGGAAGAGCCTCGCCCATTCCCCACTAGCCAATCAGCGCGGCGCCCCGCTGGCTGCTGCTGTGTGATTGGTGCTTGTCCGGGCGGGGGCCCGAGGTGGGGTCGGGGGAGCAGTTGGGGCTCGCGGGGTAGCGGGGCGGCGGCTGGCCGAGCTGCGTGAGGCGATCCCGGAGCCCGTCCCCTCCCCCGCGCGGGGCTCGCTGTGCCGGTGACGCGGGGTTCTGCCGGGGGGGCGGCGGCAGGTGCCGGGCGCCCCGCGCCGACGGGCACGTCCCGAATCTCCTGTCGAGCCGGGCTCGGTGCTTCCCGGCTGCAGGTCTCCGCCCAGCTTCGTGCCCTCGTCTGCCTGCCTCACCCGCTGGTGCGTTCCCCTCCCCAGGGCTCGTCAGTGCTGCAATGCCATCCCCGCTGCCCAGAGCCCCGCGCCTTCGATGACCTTGCGCAGCCCGGCTGGCCCAGGAGCGGTGAGCGGACCCGGAGAGCCCGGGGGTGAAATGGGGACCGAAGAGAAGGTACTTTGTGAGCCTGACGCCGCGCTGGCATAGCTGCCCTACAAAATTACAGCATTAGGTTGACCTCAGTTACGTGGGCATCCAGCTGCCATAGTCATTACATCACTTGTATGTGTCCTGGCAACTGGCAAGGCTCCTGGTGCTGGCGGTGTGCGTCCCCACCAGGAGTGCTGGTACTGTCAGTGTGGGGCTGGTGGGACAGCTTCTGAAAGCCAGTAACAGGTGATGTAAGTAACGTAGCCTAACTACATTGACTCTAGGGGCTTGTCTACACTACCTGCCGGATTGGCGGGCAGCGATCGATCCAGCGGGGGGTGTCAATTTATTGCATCTAGTGTAGAGGCAATAAATCAACCGCTGAGTGCTCTCCCGTACTCGAGGAACGCAAGCGGAGTCGACGGGAGAGCTCCCGCTGTCGACTTACCACAGTGAAGACACTGTGGTAGGTAGATCTAAGTACGTTGACTTCTGCTATGCTATTCACGTAGCTGAAGTTGCGTATCTTAGATCGACCGCGTGCGGTAGTGTAGACAAGCCCTCTGCTTCTGGAGGTGGANTTTTTTTGGCTTGGGTGTGATGGATCACTAAAAGCATGTCTAGTCCATATAAGCTAGGTTTGGAGAAGATCTAAATTTCTCTAACTTTTTTCCTAATGTAAAGTTGGTGCCTAGAGACTGCAAGAGATCAAGGCCTTGCAAATAGATTTAGATGTTAGGATTTATAGTGCAAAGAATAGGAAAGATGTTAAATGGCATTAAAAATGTAGTTTAAGAGCTTAATCCTGCAAGCCCTGTTCACAAGGAATTTAAATCAATGCAAAATCTGCATGTGGAAGAATTACAAGAGTCAGAAGTAGGCCCTGAAATAGGAAAAATAGTCACTCAGATCCAACCATAAACAGTGTGGAACAGTGATGCACTAGAATTGACCAGGGAAAACAGCAATGCAATTATTGGTAGGTAACTTAAAAACAAACAAACAAAAACCCACCAGAGTATACAGTAACTCATACAAATGGATATAATAGACCTTAATAGACCCCAACATCCAGGTGCTATAGAACGTTACATTCACTCAGAAAAGAAAAACTCCACTAAGCAAGCGCTGAACCCTTTGCAGGTTTACCACTCATACTCTTTTGTAGTATTCAAATCTTTGTATCCTTTTGCATGTTTAGATGTTATTCTTCTGAAAGGAAGAAAAGTAGATTATGGAGTAGGATCAGACAAATTGAAAATATATATTATTTTTCAAAACAGTATCACATGAATGAACCAGTAACATCTGCCCACACATCCCAGGGGACCGAGGTAATAAGCACAATTCACACACGAGGACTTCCATTTAGACACTCATTTGAACATCTCCATTTACACACGCGCGGAGAGATTTGCTTCATTTGTACACCCCTTCCGTGTGCACATACAGCTGGGGTGAAAGGGAGGACTCCCCCTACATTTACACGGATACCCAGATTGGGGGAGAGACTCCCCTGTTTGCACTAGCATCTAAGAGAAGAGAGTCCCAGCGACTTGCACACACAGTGGGGGTGTGAAAGAGAAACAGGTGCTCCCCCCATGATTTTCAGCACACCCGCCCAGTTCCGCGCCCCGCACCCGCCAAACTTCAGGCTACTTTCCGAACTTGCCGCAGTTCAGCGGTCAGGCGTGGGCGTGGCAGAGATGGCTGCGGGGTGTGATTGGCTGGGCGGGCAGGGCGCCGGGTTGTGATTGGCTGGGCTCTGTCCCCCCCGCCTCACGAGGGTGGGGAGCGTTCGCTGGGTAAGCAAGCGGCGAAGCGTCTCTCTAACAGCGGGTTAAATTCAAATCGGCAGCGAGCGGCACCGGCAGCTAGAGCGGGGCCCGCCCTGCAGCCTCCGCACAGGTAGGTGGGGGTCTCGCCTCCGGTTAGGCAGCCCCTGCAAGATCCCAGCGGGGCCTCGCTCCGGAGCAGGTGGGGTGCAACCCATCTAGACCTAGCGGGGATGGCTACCGAGCGCGCGGGGCTAGTGGCGCCAAACGTTTAAACCGGATCCCGGAAGAGCCTCGCCCATTCCCCACTAGCCAATCAGCGCGGCGCCCCGCTGGCTGCTGCTGTGTGATTGGTGCTTGTCCGGGCGGGGGCCCGAGGTGGGGTCGGGGGAGCAGTTGGGGCTCGCGGGGTAGCGGGGCGGCGGCTGGCCGAGCTGCGTGAGGCGATCCCGGAGCCCGTCCCCTCCCCCGCGCGGGGCTCGCTGTGCCGGTGACGCGGGGTTCTGCCGGGGGGGCGGCGGCAGGTGCCGGGCGCCCCGCGCCGACGGGCACGTCCCGAATCTCCTGTCGAGCCGGGCTCGGTGCTTCCCGGCTGCAGGTCTCCGCCCAGCTTCGTGCCCTCGTCTGCCTGCCTCACCCGCTGGTGCGTTCCCCTCCCCAGGGCTCGTCAGTGCTGCAATGCCATCCCCGCTGCCCAGAGCCCCGCGCCTTCGATGACCTTGCGCAGCCCGGCTGGCCCAGGAGCGGTGAGCGGACCCGGAGAGCCCGGGGGTGAAATGGGGACCGAAGAGAAGGTACTTTGTGAGCCTGACGCCGCGCTGGCATAGCTGCCCTACAAAATTACAGCATTAGGTTGACCTCAGTTACGTGGGCATCCAGCTGCCATAGTCATTACATCACTTGTATGTGTCCTGGCAACTGGCAAGGCTCCTGGTGCTGGCGGTGTGCGTCCCCACCAGGAGTGCTGGTACTGTCAGTGTGGGGCTGGTGGGACAGCTTCTGAAAGCCAGTAACAGGTGATGTAAGTAACGTAGCCTAACTACATTGACTCTAGGGGCTTGTCTACACTACCTGCCGGATTGGCGGGCAGCGATCGATCCAGCGGGGGGTGTCAATTTATTGCATCTAGTGTAGAGGCAATAAATCAACCGCTGAGTGCTCTCCCGTACTCGAGGAACGCAAGCGGAGTCGACGGGAGAGCTCCCGCTGTCGACTTACCACAGTGAAGACACTGTGGTAGGTAGATCTAAGTACGTTGACTTCTGCTATGCTATTCACGTAGCTGAAGTTGCGTATCTTAGATCGACCGCGTGCGGTAGTGTAGACAAGCCCTCTGCTTCTGGAGGTGGAATTATTAAATCGGGGTAGTTGGCAGGAGTGAAATTTTAGGGCTGGTCCACACTAGGGGCGGGATCGAACTAAGATACTTCGACTTCAGCTACGCTATTCGCGTAGCTGAAGTCGAAGTAGCTTAGTTCGAATTTGGCGCGCTTACCTCGCGTCCGCGCGGCGCCGCGATCGAAGTTCGCGGCTCCCACGTCGACTCCGGTAACTCCGCTCGCCCTGCAGGAGTACCGGAGTTCGAAGTAGCGCGTTCGGGGATCGACTTATCGCGTCCAGACAAGACGCGATAATTCGATCCCCGATAGTTCGATGGCTACCCGCCGATTTCGGCGGGTAGTGTAGACGGGGCCAAAGTGTAGACACTCACATACTTAGGTTGATGTAAGCTGCCTTGCCTCGACTAACTTTATAGCATAGACCAGGCCTTAGTCATGTGTTAACCCTGCCCAATGTGACTGTTTAACTGCGGGGCTCTGTTGTAAAACCCACTTCACTTGGCAATGCCCTATAACTGTCCTGTCCCGCCATAGTGAGTCAGGCTGACAGTGAGCCTCGATGGGGAAAGCAAATGTGACTGTACTGCTTGTGGTGATTTTGCCTGGTTCAATTCTACAGGAGACAAGAAAAACCCTGCAATTGTGAATAAAACCTTTTTAAAAAATCACAGATTCCAGCAAACTGCAATAGCTGCATTGAACCCACTTTAGTTACTGTCCTTTTTTCCTGAGATTTTGCTACTGCTACTAAGTAATTGAATTTATATTGAATGTATTCCTGCAAGCTCTGTGTGTTGAACGCCATTTAAAGGGGTAAAACTTCACTGAATGGAGGGCTTACAGAGGCAGGCCCAAAATATATTATGTTGTGGGGGTTTTTTAAACCAATTCCATATATTCACGTGCTGTAAAGTAAAATAACAGCTGTCTGAAATACTTTATTTTAAAGTGTCTGGAATAAAAAGGAAAATTGATGGCAGGTGTGATAGGTCTTTAACATTTATAGTATATCAGTGACAAAAAGGCACAGTTAAAATGGAGCCCCATTTTCCTAGGTATATCAAATAAACATAGAAGAAACAATACACAGCTTGAAATGTACAGACGGAGCTATATGCATGTTACATATCATTTTCAGTTATACAAAAGTGATAAGTAAACGTCTCGAGCATTAACCCAAGAGAACCTTTCATTGGACGTCAGAGTTAGTATTTGATTTTTTTGTTTTTTGCCTGATGCAAGCCATTCCATCCTGCAGAAAGAGTCAGCTCACAGTGGTGCAACAGATTTGAAATTTGCCATATGTCTCATTTCTCATAGCAAGAAGATTGGCCCTGTGCTGGAAACTCTAGCTTTATTTATCAAAAAAGGAGGCAGCTCTTTCTTATAAAATGTTGAACTTCTAAACAAGCACGCCCATTCCTTAGCATGGCCTGCTATAAGCAAAAGCAATATAAGTCACTAATTCATGGCCCTTATTTTTTGTCTTTTCCTTTTACTGTTAGTTTCCCCCACTCTACCCCTCTTCAGTGAAAGGGATTACGGGCAGCTTGGTGGGGGGCCTCATACATTGTTCATCAACGGTAGTTTTTAACATTTATCTGACAATCCTTGTCATTATTCCCCCCAAAATGGGTAAACTAGCATTTTTGCGTTGGATTAACAGTCAATCTGAGTTTTATTTTAAGTTATTTTATTTTTTTGTTTTTTACTTGATGCAAGCAGGAAAAGGCCATATTGCATGCTATAAACCCGGGGTCAATGTAGCAGACTTTATTCAGCCAAGACTTCATTGGCTTAATAGAAGTCTTAACTTGAGTAAAGACTTCAAAATTTGCCCGTAGGCTACCCAAGAGAATAAACTGATTGGTAGTTGACTAGAATAAAGAACAGTATTGGAGTGTAGTCTTATATATGATATTACTCTGATTTTATGAGATATAATTTTTTTATTTTATTTTTTGGGCAGGAAAATCACTCTTCTGAGCCACAAAGAAGGATATTGAAAACTCCTCTGAAACAGTCAGCTACCTCATATTCAGTATTAACGGAAATCCAGCCTGATTCTGGACCTCTGACAACACCCCCTAAGTCTCAGGAAGTTCCTCCTGGAGATCCATGGACACCCACTGCTAACCTTAAAATACTGATCAGCGCGGCTAGTCCTGAGATTAGAAACAGAGAACAAAAAAAGGGACTTTTTGACAGAAATGAAATCGTAGAGGCAAAACACTGTTTACATGTATGTTGTAAAGATTTTTTTAAATTAAACTGGGGGTTGCCTATTGTCTTGATGCAAGTCTAGATACTAGATTTTTTTTTCTTTTTTTAAAGGTATACTTTAATTCAAAAGGAATTATTTTGGGGAAGTTTTATGTTATACTGGAAGTCAGACTAGATGATCACAATGGTATCTTCTGGCCTAGGAATCTGTATTTGTTCAGTATTGAAAACTAACTAGGCAAGTGAACTTTAACATATACCACCTTCTTTGTTTAGATTTTAATTCTGGAATATTAGCTATTTGTGATACCATTTTAATTGTTAGACATAGCAAACACTGTTTGCTAGTTTTATTATTTTGAGGCTTACCAACTGTTGAGGATAAGGCACTTGGTATTGTTCATCAATCCCAGAGGCTGGCAGTAAATCTGTCAAATTTACCATTTTTATGTAAAACATTGAATTCCCGTTTCCTTGTTTCTGTGCAGGAGCATTTATCAGGAGATGAATATGAGAAATCTCAACCAAGCCGTAAAGAGAAAAGTCTAGGATTATTGTGTCACAAATTTTTAGCTCGATATCCTAATTACCCCAGCACTGCAGAGAATAGTGATATTTGCCTTGATGAAGTAGCAGAAGAGCTTAGTAAGTCTGTGCGTGTACTACAGTGTTTATGATTTGGAATATGTACTGACCTGTTCCTATGAATATGCTGGTAAAGCCAGCATCTCATTTTTGGTGTGTATTTTCACAGTTAAATTATGAAAACTTTTCAGAATGCACACTCAAACTAATTTTAGTTCGTTCCTTTTTTTTTCCCCTTAAGAAAAGAAAGAAATCCTCCATTTTTATAACAATCCTTTTCTGAGTTTGAAATGGAAATTTATTTAACAAAATTGTTATTCCTCTGTACATACTGTCTTTCAGAACTTTTAAGAAAAAGAACTTTAAATTATATATTATATAGAACATATAAATAATTACCACAACTACTGGAAATAACTTGAGTCCAGTTTTTGGTTCTCCAAATTATGGGTATGATCAGTGATTGGATCTGGGGTGGTTCTCTAAATGGGGTGGTTCTCTAGCTGCACTCACAATTTAAGCCTTGCCCAAGTGTGACATCAAAATAAGATGTGATTTGGTGTAGACTATGTATATTAACAGAATATGATAGTTCCTAAAATCACCATTCTGGGTAAACCAACTTCAAAGAAATGTATGTTAAGAACAATACTACATGATCCAAATTTTAAGATGAATGTATTAATATTCTTCCTCCTTATAGATGTTGAACGTAGACGCATATATGATATTGTGAATGTGCTAGAGAGCCTGCATATGGTGAGCCGCCTTGCCAAAAATAGATACACTTGGTATGGGCGTCATAATCTCAACAGAACACTGCAGACTTTGAAAAAAGTTGGCGAAGAGAACAAATACACACAACAAATTGAGATGATCAAGAAGAGAGAGTATGAGTTTGACTTAGATGGTGACAAAAATGAGGAGATGGCGACAAAACCTGTTGGCCCAAATGAGCATTCAGAAATGTGTTTTGTTGAACTCCCAGGGATGGAATTTCGAGCAGGTAATGATTTTCTGTTAATGCCAAGAAGAGTATACATCTGTAATTAAAAATATCCAAACACAGGGAAACAAATCTCTTAAATCCTAGAGCCTGAAATGCAGCAAAAATGTTATACAAAGTGTCATTCTTTTTCAGCTGTTTTAATTAAGACCAAGATTCTTGTTGCAAACATTTTTGTTACTTAATTTCTGAAATATTTTTCAGAACTTTCATTTCAGATGTCATGTCACTTGATACATTTTAATCCTTTCTCCTTTCCGTACAGCTTCAGTAAACAGCAGGAAAGACAAGTCTTTACGAGTAATGAGTCAGAAATTTGTGATGCTGTTTCTTGTATCAACTCCTCAAATAGTGAGCCTTGAAGTTGCTGCTAAAATTTTGATTGGAGAGGACCATATAGAAGATTTAGATAAAAGCAAGTTTAAAAGTAAGTAAAATGCTGCTGGAGCTGTCTCGGTTGAGTCTGTATTTACATAAGTTTTGTCTCTGATAATCTGTTTTTGATTTTTCTTAAATGGAATATTTCATTTGATTTACTATTACAGCTGTTGTTTCTAGGGATTCTTGCAAACTGTAATCCCTATACACAATGTTGCATATTGTGAAATGTAAGGGGAATCTCTCTCCTCCAATAATATATTTCTAATTAAGTTATACAGGAACTAATTATACCTTTAACACTAGGTGTCCCCAGGATCTATTTGTAGAGAGGCAACCAAAAGATTATATAAGGAAGACTTGAACAAAGCTATTTTATAGGGCCCTACCAAATTCACGGTCCATAGTGGTCAATTTCACAGCCAGGGGGTTTTTAATTGGTCATTTTCAGATGTTTACATCTGAAATTTCATGGTGTATCATGGGAGTCCTGACCCAAAAGGCGGTCAGGGTGGGGGGGGGAAATTGCAAGGCTATTGTAGGGGGACATAGGATTGCCACCCTTACTTCTGCCCTGCTGCTGGGCAGCCAGAGGGGAAGGCTGCTGGCTGGGTCCTCAGTTGTAAAGACACCACCAACTGCAGCACAGAAGTGAGGGTGTAGGGTATGGGTTACCATATGTCCGGTTTTCCAGCAACCTCCCACTGGAGTGGGGGGAGAGGGGGTGTGAGACAGCTGGAGCCGCAGCCTCTCTGTGCAGGGAGGCAACAGCTGGAACTGCGGACCTTCCTGTGGCTGGGGGAGATCCTGGAGGTGGGTCTGACCCACCCCGGGAGCACCCCTGCAGGGGAAGAGGAAGTCTCATCCCTCGCTGTCCCCAGCTGGGCACCAGATTTCATGGGAGAGATTAGATGACCGTGAAGGTCCATGATGCGTTTTTTCACAGCTGTGAATTTGGTAGGGCCCTAATTATGAAGTTACATCATCATGTTGCTTATCGGTAACTGTCTTTTTCATGATTAAACTTTTTTTATTTTTTGTTTCCCACACCATCTGTCACAAAGATTTGAGTGTCCCTGCAGTAGACAGGTCTTCATTTTGGTCATGTAGCTCTGTTGGTTGAAATCTAGAGAGATTTCTAGAAGTCCAGACAGTAGTTAATCTCATTGGAGGAAGTAGAATTTAAAATTTTGTCTCTGTCAACTCTAATTCTGTGTATACACGAATAGTTCATATTTCCTTAATTGGTATTTTATTTGTAAACCCTCAATCCTGCCATTGATTCACAGACAAAACTCCCATTGGCTTTTGTGCGAATTGTGCATGTGGAGTAATGACAGGATCAGGTCTTAGTACACCTCTACCCCTATATAACGCGACCCGATATAACATGAATTTGGATATAATGCGGTAAAGCAGCGCTCCAGGGGGGCGGGGCTGCGCACTCCGGCGGATTAAAGCAAGTTCGATATAACGCAGTAAGATTTTTTGGCTCCCGAGGACAGCGTTATATCGGGGTAGAGGTGTAGTTTCAATTAGTAGTTTCCTTTCCACTGCATCATGTTAAAATTATTAGGATGTGTGTGTTTTTTCTTTCTCCCCCAGGAACTGGTGTGTTTGACAAAAAGCATTCCAAGGGCATTGCTTATATTCAGGGAGATGGTATCTTTTTGTAAACGTAACTAATGTTACGTAACACTCTTGGTTAACAAGGATAGCCCTGAATTTTGTGGATGATTTGTGTTTTGTATTTTTTCAATGGGAGAAACTGGGCCTGAACATGTTCTGGTTGAAGTCAAGCTCTTTGTTGGTAGTTCAATTGGTTTTTAAAACCATGGTGGTGGTATCTGAAATGATTAATTAGGATATTGTGGTGTATTGAAAGATTCTGCAGGTGAATGATGATTCCAGTGTATTTTAGGATATTTCTGTTCCTCCTCCCACCTATTTCTAGCTGCTGGCTTTCAGTGTAAGGTTTCTCCGCATTTGCACAATATAGAGGCCCAGGTAATAAAAAAAGCCTGGTTGAAGACTAAATTGTTCTTAAAGGAGCCAAAATAGCGTTCCTCGTATGAGTTGCAAAATGAGTCACTGCAGTCTGAGTAACCTCAGCTGTTGCTTTTGATTTTGTGTAACATAAATACAAGAGCATGTTGGGGGATGGGGAAGCATCTTTAGCCTAATGTGAAATAAGTATGACTTAAAGTGTGCTTCTAATGAACCCAGAAATGCTATACAGAATTCATTAATATATTTGTTTTATTTCAGCCAAAATTAGGAGACTGTATGACATAGCTAATGTTCTCAGTAGTCTTGAGCTTATCAAGAAGGTTCATGTTACAGAGGAGAGAGGCAGAAAGCCGGCATTCAAATGGACAGGACCAGAGGTTTTACCAGGCATTCAGGGTAGGTGTACTACTTTGCTTTCTTTCTGCTGTCTTGATTGGCATGAATTGCAGTTTTTCCCCGTGAAAAGCTTAGACCGAAGGACAGTTGAATTTTTCTCTAAAGGCTCTTTTTTCCAGTTTGTCAAATAATCCCTGCACTGTCATCACCAAACAAATACACCTCAACCCCGATATAACGTGACCCGATATAACACGAATTCGGATATAACGCGGTAAAGCAGTGCTCCGGGGGGGCGGGGCTGCGCACTCCGGCGGATCAAAGCAAGTTCAATATGACGCGGTTTCACCGATAACGCGGTAAGATTTTTTGGCTCCCAAGGACAGCGTTATATCGGGGTAGAGGTGTATTAAAAGAACTGTTTTATTGTTCAGGTTATATGTGATATTATTTTACATTTTCTGTTTTAGATACAAAACCTGTAACTACTACCACTTCCTTGATTCCATCTAATTCTGCAAAATCTAAATCTCCCAAAGAGCAGTGTTCAAAAAATCTCTTCCCTTCAAGAGGAAAGCAAAGCTTCACTCGGCATCCATCTCTAATAAAGCTAGTAAAGACTATAGAAAGTGACCGGAGGAAGATCCATTCTGCTCCAAGCAGCCCCAGCAAGACAAGCACAAGTATGTAGTTGAAAAGCAAACTGCAGTATCTTACTCTGGATAGGCTGTTAGAGAGACATGGTGGGTGAGAGAGAGAGTTCAGAGAGTTCAATCTTAGTCCTGCCATGAGTGTAGGGGACTAGACTAGATGACCTCTCGAGGTTCCTTCCAGTCCTATGATCTTGTATTTAGCTGTGCCTCTCTGAGTACCTTCCTCATGTCTGGGAAAGAGCTCTGTGTAGGTCGAAAGCTTGTCTCTCCCACCAACAGAAGTTGGTCCAATAGAAGATATTACCTCACCTACCTTGTTTTTCTAATATCCTGGGATTACAGAGCTACAACAACAGTGCATACAACAATGGATATGCTATTAACATATTGTATGGGCTCTCTTGTTAAATAGACATTGATGTTTAACCTCTTCAGGTAAAAGAAAGGGTGCGTGCATGCTTGAAATACAAACACAAGTTCTGAGTGACTGATACTGTCAAAAACAGGCATAATGGGAGCCGACAGAGAAGTTTGGCACTTAGTAATATATGTAGAGTGCTTTACATCTGAGGCCTGAGAAGATTGATAATGAGGACAGATTCCAAGTGCTTTGTCTTCTGAAGCTAATCCATATAACAAAATATAGAAAGCTGTTCCCTCTTTGATGGACCAAATCTAGACCTGCTCTCAGTAGGTGCAACAATAGAGTTGCAACCATTTTACAACTCTTTACCCCAGGTCCAAATTTGTCTCACTATTTGTAATTGCCTGCTCCTGTTACATAGCTTGTGTGCTTGCACAAGTATTTTTTTATTAAAGAAGAAAATGAATTAATTTTTACATAACTTCATTTTGACTTTTTTTTAATAGTGTTGCGTTTAATAGCCTTAGGGAATATGTTCTATGGATATGCATACTGTGCCTTTCTCTGCACTGTGGCTAGGTTTGGCACAATTCGATTTTTATATTTTTATAACTTCAACCGATAATATTGATTATTTTTAAGCAGCCTTTGCTGTTTTTATCTATTTTTAAATTTTCTCATTTGGGGAAACTCTGGGGAGCCAGAAAATTATTATTTAATTATAGTAGATGGTGAAATTCAAACAGTTAAAGCTTTATAACCGTTAAAACACATATTGTCAACATCACGTGCCAAAATATACAAAGTAAATGTCCTTAAATCAAATTCTAAGTTCTCAAGTAGAATTTTTCTTTCTTTGCCTATCCATTTCGATTATGGATGGAAATATTTTTTGTCAGCAAAACTGACATTTACTGATAAAAATCCAATCCTGCCACGCCTAACTATGGCTCAGCCCCCTTCTGAAAGGGCCACATTTAAAGTTGAGATGACCATTTATTCTTCATGTAAATGCAGTTCTTGGGCTCGGAGTCTGCCAGCCAAAGTATTAATTAGTGCCTCATGTTGTCTTTTGTGGATGCTTCTCTACAAAGAACTGAACTGAGGCCTCCAATTTAAGCCACTATCCAACTGACTTATCCAGCCTGAACTGTAATTGAATGGCAACATGGAGATGAAAGGCTTTATATCGTGTTACTAAACACTTAAACCATGCAAACTGTATAAAAGTGAATCCAACTTCTATTTATGGCTTTTTTTCCCCCCCGAAGCAGATAATGATCAAAATTCATCATCCTTGCCAAGTAAAATGGCCCAGCTTGCAGCAATTTGTAAACAGCAGTTAGAAGGACAATCAAGGTATGTTTACACTAGTGTTATAGTGGGAAGCTTATTTCACCATTGGGCCAATAAGCTTGAGGTGTATTTAGTCAGCTATTGTGAACTAGAGTTAGCCAACCGGTAACTGTTAAACTCTAATTTTCAGTAGCATCATTTTCACTTTATTTAATGGATGGAGTAGTGAAAATTACATCAAGTTACTCTATTTTTCTGTCATGACATAATGACCAGGGCACTTCTGAATGTATTTAAGTGTGTATTTCTTGGTTTTTTTTCCTTTTAGAGAATTAAAGATGAAATTGACAAGATCTACCTTAGAATGTAAATTGACCTCCAGTGATGAATCTCTTCTGAAATGTGAACCTAATACTACATCATCCTGTCAAACTCCATCTCTTGTTCAGCCATTGGGGGTCCTGCCTCTTATCCACAATTCAGTTTCTCCAGTAATGCTACCTCAAACCCATTCTGCTATTTCGTATGCAATATATTTGCATCCTTCCCAAGCCCAGACTGTGACTACATTACAGTCTGTGCCCTGTCCCAATGTGACTGGAACTAAAAGTGTTTTCGATGCTAATTCAAAAATACCATTTAATCAAATGACCACTGAAGAGAGGGAGAGTAATACAGGTGAAGGTGATGCTGGGAACTTGGTGGCTAAAGAGAGACAAGTTACAAAAATTGAGTTTACACCAGAGAGGTGCCTTAAAAGATCTCAAGCATTACAGGAGAACAGTTCAATTAAAAAATGTAGAAGTGATGAGAAAAGTCTTGAAGATGTTTATACAGTAAGTAATATAAGAAAAGGTATAGTTTTTTACTTTAATATTGTAGTGTGATGACCTACTGTTACAAAGTGCTTGGGATCCTAATAGAAGCCATAAATAAATGCATTGTATAGAACATGGTTTCAGGAGCAATCGTGGAAACTCTTAATCCTTTGGTTGAGTTTTGTACAAATGTTCTTAAACCTTGATGGAAGTACATTGTTCTACAGGCCCACCAGTGGTTGGCTGCACAAAGGGATATCATACCAGTTTTACAGAGTGAGTTCTTCTTGTTGTTTGAAGGTGGTGGGGAGAGACATAGGTGGAAAGATTGCACTGAGTTAAGGGGCTGCTCAGATTCCTGTAATTCCAATTTATGCAAATGTTCAGTGTTTGTAATGATTGTGAATAGACTTACACTTAAGGGTGAATCTTTAACTTGCCTTTTTTGAGAGTGAATGTCCATCAATTCTTTGCTCATAGTTTGCCTGGTGCTCGGAAAACATTCAGATACAATATATAGTTCTGTCAATCAAAGCATATATTTGCAAGGCTGAACCTTGAATCAGGTTGTCTCTTTAAAAAATAAAGTTTGATTCAGAAAAACAAACCCACCTAGAAGTGTTTACAGAGCATTTTAAAAGTATAATCAAAAACCAAATCTGGTAACTTGATTTGCTGTCTGCCAGGGGATATGATTCAGTCTTTCTGGAGTAGTTCAAGCACTTCTCAGCTCACATAGTGACTGGCATTCATTGTTGGCTTTATGGATGATGAGAGGGAAAGTGGGGATATAAAATTTTAAGTATTTCAAGGACTTGTATCTAGTGCAGGGGTGGGCAAACTATGGCCCGCAGGCCACATCTGGCCAATCAGATCTTTTAATCCAGCCCTTGAGCTCCCGCAGGAAAGCAGGGTCGGGGACTTGTCCCGCTCCGTGCATGCCATGGCGCCGCACGGCTCCCTGGAAGCAGCCGACATGTCCCCCCTCCGGCTCCTACGCGTTGGGGCAGTCAGGCACACCATCCCAAGCCCCGCCTCTGCAGCTCCCATTGGCCGGGAACTGCGGCAGAACTGCCTGGCTGTGCCTCTGCATAGGAGCTGGAGGTGGGACGTGGCGCTGCTTCCAGGAGCTGCTGGAGGTAAGCGCCGCTCGGAGCCTGTACCCTTGAGCTCCCCCGCACTCCAACCCCCTGCCCCAGCCCTGATTCCCCTCCTGCCCTCTGAACCCCTCGATCCCAGCCCAGAGTCCCACCGTACCCCAAACCCCTCATCCACGGCCCCACACCAGAGCTCGTACCGTCAGCCCGCACCCCAACCCACTGCCCCTGCCCAGAGCCCCCTTCCACACTCTGAACTCCTAATTTCTGGCCCCATCCCAGAGCCCGCAACCCCAGCCGGAGCCCCATACCCCCAATTTCGTGATCATTCATGGTCCGCCATACAATTTCCATACCCTGATATGGCCCTCAGGCCAAAACGTTTACCCACCCCTGATCTAGTGTTATTAATTCCTGACACCTTATATAATGGGCTATATACCATGAACCAAACTATTAAGAGAATAAGAAGCTGAAACTTCCTGTTCCAGATCTCTAGGTATATGTGAGCTGCACTGGTGCACTTGGGGAATGGGGACATGGATGTCTTTCTGACCCTTGTTTCTCAATCCTGGGGACAGTTGATGACCTTTGGCCTCCTAGTGCACATTAGCAGTCCTTAGGTTGTTCTCTAAGTTGTGCTTGCTAGAACAGCTCTAGATCATCAGTGCAGTGTGTTCTGACCATGCCCCTTCCCAACCATGGAACATCTAGTATGCTGGTGGGGGCACAAGTGGGTAATGTAGAGCCTGCTGTGCTGGTACTTTAGGCTCCTACTGCACAGAGTGATAGAGTGGGGTTTGATGCTATGGCTCCTTAAGAGCGGGCTTTTTCCAGTAGTAGCCACAAAAGATTAATGAATGAAATCAGTTTGAGACATAAAATTAAAATATCTAATTATAATGAAAGCAAATACATTATTAAAAATATATACTTCTTAATTACACCTACTGTAGATATCTAAAACCCATCTTTAAAATGTCCTTTTTTTGTTTGTATGTACTACATAATTTTTCAGGGAGATTCTCTTAAGGGTGAAAGACCATCTTCTAGAGCTGTGCACTTGGAGCCTGAAATCAATAATTTCCAAGAGGGAAGCCAGAACAAATCTGAGAAACTAGATCAAAATATGGAATTTTGCTTTGATCATGAAAGGAGAGAAGGTCTTTCAGAAGATAAAAGCAGAGCTAGTACTACACAAGAGATGCCTGTTGCATTTGCTGTTCCTGCTCATGAGGTATACTTTCCACTAATTGGAAAAGTACAACTTCCCAAAGATTTATTACTTTCAGAAGCAGAAATCTAACAGTCAAAGCATACATACAGGAAACCTCTATGATGCATTTGGTCTACAGTCTCTTAAGCTTTTGTTTCTCATAGGACTCTACTATATTAGGCACACAAACAGGGGAGGTAGAAAAGACTTCAACAATATTTGTAATGGAGGTGGCTTATCTGATAAGTTGACTTCATTAGAAATTCTGCTGGAGAGTCTTTAATTTTCCTCTTATGCTTAATTTCAAAGGTTTATTTGGCTTACAGTAAAAGCATGTGAATTCTCACATGACTAATCCAAAAACTTCTTATAGTTCTTAACTTCTAAAATTTTTGATTGAACAGCATAGGACAATGCTCAGATTTAATGGCATTGACATATAGTGAGATCTTGTAATTCTAAAACCTGGTTCCTTTTTTAAAAAAATATATAGTATATTTCTTAATAGAACATGAAATATTTATAAACCCCTTGCCAGAATAAATGAGCAATCTACTTTTGTTTGTTTGCTTTCTTGCTCATTTGCAAAACTCAGCACTCCACAGTGGGTCTCATCATTAATGTGTCTATCTGTGTCTGGGAGGAGATGTGAGTTCTCTTGGCACAAACAGACTTTTATATCAAAAAGGTATTTTACTCATGTTGGACTCTTGCATCAAAAGTCTCATCTGTCTTGAGAATGGAATGATGATGCCATCTGAGTCCAGACTCTGGTTTGTCTAATTGTGCATTCAAAAAAACTGTCAAAATTTGCTTTAAAAACATGTCTGGCCTAATTGGAGGTTAACAGAAATGCAGCACACTCTTACTTCTTGAGGAAAGGAGGGCTTTGAGTTACATAATGGAGATTGCCACCAACTAAAGATCTGTGTTTGAGGGGGTCTTGTCTAAGGGCTGGTCCACACTAGGGGCGGGGATCGAAATAAGATACGCGACTTCAGCTACGAGAATAGCGTAGCTGAAGTCGAAGTATCCTATTTCGATTTACCCGCGCTTACCTCGCGTCCTCGCAGCGCGGGATCGACGTCCGCGGCTCCCCCGTCGACTCCGCTAACTCCGCTCGCCCTGCTGGAGTTACGGAGTCGATGTGAGCGCGTTCGGGGATCGATGTATCGCGTCCAGACGAGACGCGATACATCGATCCCCACTACATCGATTTCTACCCGCCGATCCGGGCGGGTAGTGTGGACCTAGCCCAAGCCTCTGGCAGAAGTCAATCAGAATTCAGTCAACAGAAACGGATGCAGCATAGGACCTAGAGGGTGGGGAGAGTGAAAAATAAGGGCTTTCTTGTGGAATAAAAATTATCCCTGCAGAAACACATCATGAATATGTTTCTTATTGCACCTGTACAAAAAGATTATCCTTTCTTTTTCAGACCTTGTTTTCTTCAGGGTATATTATTCCTCTTGCTCGGTACACGCAACATGGCAACGAGGCCATATTTTCTAACAAGGAAAAGTCTGGGATATGTTCGCTGCCACACGTGACCTACAGTTCACCCATTGCAGGTGTGTATATATATACACAATATATAAGTATTTATATACATTTAAGTTCTCTGGTTTTGAGCATTGTGGACCAATTTCACCCAACAGAAGTCAGTGAACCTATACCAGGGATGGATTTCACCTGTAGGAGTCCCAGGGTGTATCTACAGTGCAATAAAAAACCCACAGCAGGGAGTCTCAGAGCCCAGGTCAACTAATCCAGTCTTGCGGGGCCCAGGCTGCAAGGCAAAAAAACTAGCAGTGTAGACAGTTGGGCTTGGGCTGGAGTCTGACCTCTGAAACCCTCCCTCCTCATAGGGTTTTGGAGCCTGGGCTACAGCTCAAGCTGGGATGTCTACACTGCTATTTTTAGCCCCTCAGCCTGAGCCCAAGTCAATTGACCTGGGCTCTGAGACTCGTTGCCACAGGTCTTTTACTGTCTTTTAATGTAGACGAACCCCTCATCTGTTAAAGGTTGATTTTTAATTTCCACCTCATTTTTCTTTTATAGGTGTCGTTCCAGTGACAGCTTCCGAATTTACAGCAGTTAATATTCCTGCTTTTCATGTCACACCCTTGAAGTTAATGGTATCACCATCTTCTATAGCTGCTGCACCTGTAGTAAACAGCTCGTGTCTTAATTCAAGCCATAGTAATCCTGTCCAAAACCCAAGCTCTTCAATTCTGAACTTTACACTACAACACTTAGGACTCATACCTGCTGGTGTGCAAGTTTCTCCAAATCCTGTGCTTCAGCCAGTGCCAATCTCTCCAAAACCAGAGCATGTTAGTCCTGTTTCAGAGAATGTGAGCTTGCAACAAGGAAGAGTGTTTAAAAATGAATCACAGATAACTGAGTGTGACTTAAATGGAAAATCAGGTGCAGTAATTCCTTTACAGCAGGTAAGATAACTGTCAAATAAAAGTTTTCCATCTTATTTTGAGTGTTAGATATTATTTATAGTATAGTATAGCCAAAGGCCACAATCAAGGAAAATTTGAGTAATACACAATAAAGATTGGTATTATTGCTAGCAGGGTGGATTGATTTAAATCAAAGCAATTTAAATCATCAGTTTTAATCATGGTTTAAATCAGCAATCAGGAAAACTTTATTTAAATAATAGATTTTAATCTTATTTTGCATTTGTTGCAAGATTGATTCTCATTAGTTCAAACTTGTTGATTTGCCACTAAATATAGCCTTTACATGAAGTTTGGTGTTTGTCTGTTTTTCTTTGTTTGTTTGTTTGTTTGCTAACCAGCAGGATACACTATATCTATACATATTAAAGCTATATTGTATAGCTTAACTTACCTTTATTCAGACTCTTAATTTTTACATTTTATTTGTTAAGAAATGGGAAATGAGGTATTTCTTATTTACTAGGTGATTAATTTTTGTAATTGCGATTAGTGTTAAACTTGGAAATTTAAAAGTAAGTTAAAAAGCACAAAAGAGCACTTTAATTTGTTTTAAGGTAGTTTTATTTAACTAACAACAATGTGTTGGAAACATAAGTAAAAAAGTTTATCAAAGTTTATTAAAACATGTTTTGCCATTTAAAACTAACTGATCCATTAAACAAAGTATCTGTAGTTAGAGAATTGAACTGATTGTTTCTGGTCACCATGTCCCTCAAGATTTTCTAATTAGTAGATCTCATCCTCTTATATCTAATATTTATTCATAGATTGATGAAACAGGCTTTTCTGCTTTTTCAACTCCTAATTGGTTTCTTAATTTTGAATGAACCAGTCGTTAAACTAATTTAGTTCAATAAACTGATATGAAGAAAATGTTCTCTCTGCACCTACAGCTGTCAAAAGCTGGCGTAGCGTTTCAATAAACTGAGTCCAGGTGCTTAGGGGTGACTTCCAGCAGTTCGGTGGTTTGACTTTCTTTAAAACTTGGCAGCGTACATTACTTTTAAAATTAATTTAAATGATTTTAATTTATGATTTATTTTTAAAAATTAAATTTCTATTATTACTTTAATAAAAAGAATCCTATTTAAATAAACTGTTTTTAATTTTTAATAGACTTTTATCCACCCCGATTGCTAGAATAGATGGAGGGGTTAACTCGATACCTTGGTAGGTAGGGTGGGACTAAGCCATGAGAAGTCTTTAAAGGACAGACAAAGAACTCGTTTGTTGTAGAGAACAGGGAGCCAGTTGGGGGAATGTAAAGAGTGAGATTTACGAAGGACCCAAGACATCTTAGCAATAGCATTTTTGAATGAACTTGAGAGGACAAGATGGCATTTATCAAGGCCAAAAGAAGGAAATGTTCTATTTTACGTTCTTTTTCTTTCTCCTTGAACTCTTATTCCCCTCATGTTGTTATTGTTTATGTACTTAATGTTAAGTTTCAGCTCCTGGTTCTACCTCAGATATGCACTAATCCATGGAGTAGGATAATATGCATAGTTAATCTGAGGGCAGAATTAGTCTGCATGTTTTGCAGGACAATGTGTTGCCTAAGGGGTGTTCATAAATCTTTGCTCTATAAATAATACATGGGATTAGAAGGGACAAATGACACTCTCATGAGACAGGTATAAATACACTCTTTCAGATATACTGAGAGTGTCAGAATAGACTAGTCAGATTGTTTTTATAAAGTCTTACAAGGTTTTTGAAAATTCTAGCTTTAAGTTTCTATCTAGTTTTATGTGCCTCTAATGAAACAAATGTTCTTTTCCCTTCCAATCAGACTACTGTTCCAGTGAAACCCGAAGAGCCACAGGCAGTGACTGAAAATTTTTTCCGTACGCCTGGAGGGCCGAATGCAATTTCTAGTTTTGCTTCGTCTCCTGCAGATTCAGACAGTGTGGATGGAATTTCACGAGGAAACTTGTTTGCCCCACAAAGAAAACTTGAAGTGTCAGAGGACCAACTTTGACTGGGATGTCTGGCTGTTAAACTTGTTTTGTGGCTATATTTGCCAGTACAACATGTTGCATGCATCTTAGCATTGTGATTTGGAAGATTTATCCCCTGGAAACGAATTGTAAATGCATTAAGACCTCAATACTGGAAAAGCCTTATTTAGTGCTTAGGATTAAAATTGGCTCTTTTTTATAAAAGCAAACTAATGTCCATTAATTTCTGCAAATGACTTGTTTAAAGCATTACAACCAACTATGTACCTATTGTCTGTTTTACTCTTCATAACAGTACAGAGCAAAGTAAGCTCTTGGTCATAATTTGTGGTGTACAGAAACTGAGTAAATACAAAACCACACAGTATAAGTACATGTTTTGCACAATGAAAGTACTGTGAGCATGTAATATATTGTATTTTTAAATAGAAAAGGCTATAGTTAAATATTTTCTACTTTCTTTTTACTCCTACATTCTTTCAATAATGATCTTGTAAAGTTAGTAAAAAAAAAGTAATCAAGTATGTAAATTAAGAATTATTTATAATGTATTTTTAATCAATTGGTTCACATTAAATTTAAGGCTAAACTTTCCAAGTTTAAGTGGTAAGGGTATTGTTTAATCGAATGAAGAAACCACAGTAACTTACACATTGTATGTCAAGATCTTTTTTATGTTGTTCTGTGGCAAGAGCATCTCGCTATTAATTTGCATTAGAGGAAGAAGAACATAGTATCTTTATCAGAAGGCAGATATCTTATAGATACAGACTTTTTGAAACTGCCCTCATAGTTTTGCATCTGAAAATAACTGTGGGTGTAAATATTGGTGCCTTTTATGTTTTGAATTCACATTAACTATTGAACTCAAAGGAAAACAGTCAAAACTGTAGAGTTTTGTATGGTTTCAGGTTTAAGCTAGGTAAACTCACTAGAGCTGGTTGAAAATTTGTCATTGGAATGATTTTTCCAACAAAACATGGCCTTTTTGCAAAACTGAAATTTTATGTGAGAATTTTGGTTTTTCTGATGATTTCTTTATTTGAATTTTCCAGATGGTAGGGGGAGAAAAAAGACAGTTCCCTGGCTCTTAGAGCTGGAATGGGTTAGTGGAGAGGCAGAACTCCTGGGCTCTCTGCCTCTCTAGCAGTATGGGGCTCTTGTCATTGAAATTTCACAAGTGGAAAAGAAGCTGGGAAGCCAAAAACAAAACAAAACATCTTTTCTTTAATACCCTTTTAGGGGGCGGTGGGAATAAATACAAATTTGAGTTTTTGACACCTCATCCTGCTTCAGGACAGAACCCTCTTCCCCATTAACCTGAAGAACTTTTTGTAGACCAAACTGAAAGACTACAGCCAACAACCTACTTTCTTCCTCTTCTAACCTCTGAGAAGTTTGTGACTGGACCCACACTACAAACGGGCAATCTCCAAATTTCATAATCAACTATAAATCAGTGTGGCTTCTCTTGCTACTGTACAAGTTTGAGAACCGTGGCACAACTTTCACATAATCTGGCCTGAGTTTTGTGTGCGTAACAATCCAAAATTTATTTTTTGTAATACAGTGCTGTAGCTATAGCCATTGTAGCTTCTTTCACTGTAGCAATTGTTTTCTTAAACACTGGGTTATAGAAACATTGAGAGTCAAATTCTGCCTTGATTTACAGCCCACGGAGTTCCCGTTGACCTCTGTGTAAAGGAAGAATGTGGCCCTAAATAAATGATGCACGAGAACCAAAATTCAGATCCAAATCTGAACTCTTCCAAAGTATAAGGATGTTTGCATCAGTTTTCTGTTTTTTCCATCAGACAGCTAGATAAGAAAGTAGATGGCATTTGGGCCCATCTCTCTCAAAAATAACTTTAAGCCGTAATGATGTGAAAGGAAAAATCTTACACTATGGAGGTTTACTGGAGGTGGGGACCCGTTTGAAAGTTTCCTCTTGTAACATATTTGTATGGTAAAGGAACTGCCCCCACTTCAAAAACATACCTTGCTCAAATTCCCTTAGGATTCCATTCACTGATACCAAAATTATTTCCCCTCCCTCACTTTGACATAGAATTCCTAGGAGAAGGCTTTATGGTCAAAACGTTCCTAACTCAATTTTCTGTTTTCAGCATCTTTTGAATTAATATTTAGAATTTTAATTTTAAGCAAATCTACTACCCCCTATATGTGCAGGCCCCCCACATACCACCTGTTTATATTATTTATCCATATCTGTCAGAGCAATTGACCTTTCTCCATATTAAAGAACCTACTAAGGCAGGAAATAAAGAGCTTAAGCTGACTCCGCTGGTTTGAGCGGGGAGGGTGGTCCCCACCTCCCACTTCTGCTTTAAGAATTATAAAGAAGGAAAGGATTCTTTCCTGCCTGTTTTTAATATGAGGAATTCAGGTCTAGTCTAACTTGGAAGAACAGGATAATGAGAATACTGAAATGGTAACATCACAAGATGCAAGAGAGTGAAAGCTGAGCATAGGGATGTAAATAGTGTTTTTAAAAAGTAAATGTTTAAACTATTAAAATTGTATCAGTTAAACGTTTAACCATGAGGCTATGCTGCCGCCCCATGCACCCAGGATCCCGGCTGCTGGCCCCACGCCTGGGTACTCCACTCCCTTCCTGCCCTGCACCAGGGGTCCTGGCTGCCGTCCCTGTGCCCAGCGCCCTGCTGCTGGCAGCCGGGACCCCGTAGTGTGGGGCTGGCAGCTGGGACCCCTGGCGTGGGGCTGGCCGCAGAGTCCTGCAGAACACCTTACCGATAAGATTCATGCTTATCGGTTAACCGGTTAACATTTTACATCCCTAGCTGAGCAGGAAAAGCATTTTTACTCAAAGCATTTAAACTTTAAAAATAAATTTAACATTTATGCCTAACACTTTAGAGAAAGGATGTCTTTGTCAAAGATTCAACACCATCAAACTCCTCCCCACTCCCTATCCTTTCCTTCTGCTAGGAAAAAAGCAGAAGTGACTCATATCTGTGCCGGCACAGGGTGCCCGAGGACAGCAACAGCGGGGTTCGTTGCCCGGTGTGCTTCGCGCCAATGAACACACCAGGGTGGAGAAGCAAACAAAGTTTATTTGAGATCTCAAAGCGGTGCAAGGAGACTGGCACGTCTCAGATCAAGCACACAGATACAAAACAGTTTTTCTCTTTTTATACTTTACTCTAGCTAAGCTCTTCCCTCTCCCCCCCACTCCCCCTTCTCCCCCTCCCTTCCCTTATAGCAGTTACATCAAGCAGGTAGCAAATACATTTAAGCAATTAAATCATCTTGGCAGCTACAAGGCTAGTTCGTTAGTAACTTTTCTTGGATTTACTATCTTGTCCCTATCCCTTTGAACTGTTATCTTCCCCTCAACCAGAAACCTGCAGGCCTCATTATTACCGCTTGTTGCCGGTATGAGCGGTGTTGCAACTGATAACTGGCTGTTACCCATTCCAATTTCTGCAGCTGGCTTTTGGGGTTGATTAGAGTTTAAACATGGAGGGACTTTGGTTCATTTTAGGCCTAGGGCAGGACTGTTATGCCTAGTGACACCAACATATCTGTAAGATTAAAACAAAATCAGGTTTATATTACAAAGGGGAAAACAATCAAATCAATTTAAACTTTTTTGTATATGTTGTCAGAGTGGGTAAGAGTATATCATAAACCACATGAATGGTCAATGTTAGCTATTAGGGTATTGCCTTTAAGTTCTGCCTATCCAAACTATGAAAGTTTGTATATGTTTTCTGATTTCAAGTCACTCTTATGACTCTTGGCTGTTGTCAAAATTCAGTCAGTCAGTTTTGTGTGTTCCAGCACTTTGCTTTGTTCATTTTGCAGACTGAAGACTAGAGTTCTACTCAAAGGGAGACATTCCTGCATTCCCCTGAAGATCTGAATTTCACTTGCTGCTCAGCTGAGCTCACTGCTCTTTCCACCTGAGTAATCTATTCATAGACATGACCTGATTACCTGATTCATTCTCCTGCAACTACTAGCAAACTTCCTTTGATCTCTAGGCTGCCATCACTCTCTTTGATATGCTGCTTTCAAGCATGAGAAGTGCTTTTAGTCCCTGCACGTTTGATTTGTCGTATTCTTCCCCAAAGCATTGCATCTCACATCACCGCTGAAATAGAAAAATTAATGCACTTGCTCACTGATTGTACACTCCAAGTCTCCATTTCCAAATCAGTGTTCTGGCCAGAGATTGTATCCGCTGTGAACATAAAAGGCCCAATTCTTTTTGCCCATATGGCACAGAGCAATAACACTGAGCTGGGATAGTGAAGGAATAGTGCACAGCTCCTAAGGCTGAGAAGCTCTCCTACCTGGACTCTGAGGAATTAGAAGCAGTATCCCTTGCTTCATTGAGAAAATTGCTGGACCCATCCTCTCAGAGGGAGCATTAGTCAGTACCTCTGAAGTTTATTGGGCTTTCTGTACCTATGTCGATTTTCCTATGATTGGTTATGAGACGAATCCTCCTGAATATTGTGGAAAATGACATCCCATTTAAGCCATTCCTCCCTTGTGAGGCCCCTGCAACTCCAGGCTGAAATTTACATATCACTGGCCTGGCTAATGACAAGAGTGATGATCAGCTGGTTTGTTCATGTTTTTAGATTCCAAGGTAGAGCCATACCATTAATTGACCAATAATAAGAATATAAGCGCCTGGTGATCATAAGCCTAGTAGACACCTAATCATGAACTCAGCAGTGCCTTTAATTCCCCTGCTCCGTAATCTTAGAAGAAATGTTCAAACCAGATAAAATTGCTGCAGCTGCCTCTGCATGTTGCCTCACTGTCTCTTTTCAGAAACGTTAATGCAATACATCACAAAGTCATTCCAGCTTCTTCCTTTAAATCCCTTCAGCCTGGTAGCTGACAGTAGTTCTGCCCTAAAATAGAGACACAGGTATTCACAGGGGGACCTTTGGTGCCTAGCTGCCACTTTAGGCACCTATGTCCAATATTTAGATGCTGCTGGCATTCACAAAACCCTAGCTCAGCTGCTGCCTAACCCTGTAGATGCCCAAATTCCTTAAGACACCTACATTTCTGCTGTTAATGTACCCAAGGTGCCTTTATTTTGGCAGCAGGGCATAGAATCATAGAACTGGAAGGGAACTTGAGAGGTCATCTAGTCCAGTCCCCTGCACTCATGGCAGGACTAATTCTAGACCATCCCTGACAGGTGTTTGTCTAACCTCTTAAAAATCTCCAATAATGGAGATTCCACAATCTCCCTAGGCAGTTTAGTCCAGTGCTTAACCACCCTGACAGGAAGTTTTTCCTCATGTCCAACCTAAACCTCCCTTGCTGCAATTTAAGCCCATTGTTTCTTGTCCTATCCTCAGAGATTAAGAAAAACAATTTTTCTTCCTCCTCCTTGTAACAACCTTTTACATACTAGGAAAACTGTTATCATGTCCCCTCTCAGTCTTCTCTTTTCCACACTAAACAAACCCAATTTTTTCAATCTTCCCTCATAGGTCATGTTTTCTAGACCTTTAATCATTTTTGTTGCTCTTCTCTGGACTTTCTCCAATTTGTCCACATCCTTCCTGAAATGTGGTGCCCAGAACTGGACACAATACTCCAGTTGAGGCCTAATCAGCGCAGAATAAAGCGGAAGAATTACGTCTTGCTTACAGTACTCCTGCTAATACATCCCAGAATTGTTTGCTATTTTTGCAACAGCGTTACACTGTTGACTCATATTTAGCTTGTGGTCCACTATGACCCCCAGATCCCTTTCCGCAGTACTCCTTCCTAGGCAGTCATTTCCCATTTTGTATGTGTGCAATTGATTGTTCCTTCCTACGTGGCGTACTTTGCATTTGTCCTTATTGAATTTCATCCTAGTTACTTCAGACCATTTCTCCAGTTTGTCCAGATCATTTTGAATTTTAATCCTATCCTCCAAAGCACTTGCAACCCCTCTTATCTTGGTATCGTCCGCAAACGTTATAAGTGTACTCTGTAAGCCATTATCTAAATCATTGATGACGATATTGAATAGAACCGGACCCAGAACTGATCCCTGTGGGACCCCACTTGTTATGCCCTTCCAGCATGATTGTGAACCACTGATAATTACTTTCTGGGGACAGTTTTCCAACCAGTTTTGCATTTGCATTTCCCTAGTTTGTTTATGAGAAGGGCATGCAAGACAGTATCAAAAGCTTTACTAAAGTCAAGATATACCACATCTACCGCTTCCCCCCTATCCACAAGGCTTGTTACCCTGTCAAAGAAAGCTATCAGGTTGGTTTGACATGATTTGTTTTTGACAAATCCATGCTGACTGTTACTTATCACCTTATTATCTTCTAGGAGTCTGCAAATTGATTGCTTAATTATTTGCGCCATTATCTTTCCGGATACAGAAGTTAAGCTGACTGGTCTGTAATTTCCTGGGTTGTCCTTATTTCCCTTTTTATAGATGAGCACTATATTTGCCGTTTTCCAGTCTTCTGGAATCTCTCCCGTCTTCCATGACTTCTCAAAGATAATTGCTAATGGCTCAGATATCTCCTCAGTCAGCTCCTTGAGTATTCTAGGATGCATTTAATCAGTCCCTAGTGACTTGAAGACATCTAATTTGTCCAAGTAATATTTAACTTGTTCTTTCCCTATTTTAGCTTCTTCTGTTCATTTTCACTGGCATTCATGACATTAGACGTCCAATCACCACCAACCTTCTTGGTGAAAACTTAAGCAAAGAAGTCATTAAGCACCTCTGTCATTTCCACATTTTCTGTTATTATTTTTCCCCCATCGTTGAGTAACGTGCCTACCCTGTCCTTGGTCTTCCTCTTGCTTCTAATGTATTTGTAGAATGTTTTCTTATTACCCTTTATGTCTCTGGCTAGTTTGATCTCATTTTGTGCCTTGGCTTTTCTAATTTTGTCCCTACATACCTGTGTTATTTGTTTATATTCATCCTTTGTAATCTGACATAGTTTCCACTTTTTGTAGGACTCTTTTTTTATATTTAGATCATTGAAGATCTCCTGGTTAAAGTCCCTCATCACCACCAAGTCCTGTGCTTTGGATGATTTTGTTAGCTGTTTAAAAAAAGCCTCATCCACCTCTTGTTCCTGGTTAGGTGGTCTGTAAAAGACCCTTACCATGACATCACCCTTGCTTTTTACCCCTTTTATCCTTACCCAGAGACTTTCAACAAGTCTGTCTCCTATTTCCATCTCAATCTCAGTCCAAGTGTATACATTTTTAATACATAAGGCAACACCTCCTACCTTTTTAACCCTGCCGGTCCTTCCTGAGCAAGCTGTACCCTTCTATACCAATATTCAAGTCATGTGTATCCCACCAGGTCTCTGTGATGCCAACTATGCCATAGTTGTGTTTTACTAGCATGTGCACAGCTGCCTAACTCCTGACACTGCCCAGCCGCTCAATACGTAATTCATACTTAAGCCTCAGTTGGATTCACACAGTAGATGATCCACCACATCTTTTGCCTGTGGAGCCTTATCTCGTAGATGTGCTCTGAACACATCTAAACCCACACAAAACAGCCAGAGGAGGAAGATATGGTGCCCCACTTACAATCTTTAGCTCCAAGGTAAGAACATTTCCCCACGCTGTGAAAGACCTGTGTTCCTAGCAGAGTGTTCTGGGGTGGATGGCTCAGTCTCCTGGTGAAGCTGTTCTACTATGTATAAATATTAATAATTGGAACACTGACTTGAACTTGGGTTTCCCACTTCTTGGGGGAGGGGGGGGAGAGCTGACCACTGGGCTAGACCAGTGGCTCTCAACTTTTTGAGACTACTGTCCCCCTTTCAGGAGTCTGATTTGTCTTGCGTACCCCCAAGTTTCACCTCACTTAAAAACTACTTGTTTATAAAATTAAACATAAAAATACAAAAGTGGCACAGCACACTATTACTGAAAAAGTATTTACTTTCTTATTTTTGCCATATAATTACAAAATAAATCAATTGGAATATACTCTTGTGCTTACATTTCAGTGTATAGAGCAGTATAAGCAAGACATTGTATGAAATTTTAGTTTGTACTGACTTTGTCAGTGCTTTTTCTGTAGCCTGTTGTAAAACTAGGCAAATATCTAGATGAGCTGATGGACCCTCCCCCCCAGAAGACCTCTGAGTACCCCAGGGGTACACGTATCCCTGATTGAGAACAACTGGTCTAGACAGCCAGTCTCTCTTTTTCTTGTCCCATGACTATATATACAAAGTGGTATAGCCTGTAGTTGTAAGGGGAAGGGTTTTTCTTGAAAAAAGACTCACCAGGATTAGCTGCATAACTCCAGGAGAGGAAGGTTCATGGCTGCGAATCTCAAGTGGAGATAGGCAGCTTCTTTAGACTCAAGCCAAAATGCCTAATTCTCCTCAGCATTGCCTACTGGCTAGCTTAGGCAGCTCCTGGCTCAGCATGCTGATTTTTGCGAATCCCATTCTGAGACACCTCCCCAGACACTGTACATGGAGCCTGGTTGCCTAACTCATGCATTGTGGGATTTACAAAAGCACAGAAGGTGGTTAGGTACCTACCTCCCACTGAAAGCCAAGCAGGTTAGGTGCCTAACTCCCATTATGCACTCAAGTCCCACTAGTGCTCTACCTATCTCTTTAGGCACCTAAATACCTAAAGATGGAAATCTGGCCCTCAGGCAAAGTATTCAAAAGTGGCCATTAACTATGTGTACCTCCATTTTTGGGCACACAGCCAGACATGCCAAAGGGCTCATAACTTGGGTTGCCAACTTTCCAATAGCAGAAAACCGAACACCCTTCCCCCACCCCATCCTCAAGGCTCCGCTACTGCCATGCCCCTTCTCCAAGAGCCCGTACCCCATTCACTCCATTCCCCTTCCCTCCATCACTTGCTTTCCCCCACCCTGGCTCATTGGGCTGGGGCAGGGGGTGCAGGCTCCAGCTGGGGGTGCGGGCTCCAGGGTGGGGCCAGAAATGTGGGGTTCAGAGTGCAGGAGGTGGCTCCATGCTAGGGCAGGGGGTGGGGGTGAGGGCTCTGGCTGGGGGTGTGGGCTCTGGGGTGGGGCCAGGGATGAGAGGTTTGGGATGCAGGAGGAGGCTCTGGGCTGAAGCTGAGGGGTTTGGAGTGAGGGGAGGGGGGAGGGCTCCGGCTGCTGTTCCTGGTCAATGGGAGCTGTGGAGCTGGCATTCAAGTTGGGGGCAGCGCGCACAGCCCCAATGGCTGCGCCTAGGAGCTGGAGGGACATGTCACTGCTTCCTGGGAGCCACACGGAGCTGGGTAGGGAACCTGCCAACCCCACTGCACCACCAACCAGACTTTTAACAGCCCAGTCAGCGGTGCTGACCAGAGCCGCCAGGGTCCCTTTTCGACCAGGTGTTCTGATTGAAAACCGGACACTTGGCAACCCTACTCATAACTTTCCAGAGTGCTGAGAACATACAGTTCCCAGTTATATAATGGTAAGTGGGTCAATCAAGGCAGAGCGAGATTTAGGGCAAAATTTTCAGACATACTGAAGAAGACTAAATCTCATTTTAAAAAGTGACTTAGGCACTCAAGTCTGCAATTGTCAAAGGAATTAGGCACCCAAATCCCACTGAATTTCAATGAGATTTAGATACCTAACTTACTTAGGCTGCTTTGAAAATTCCAGGTTAGAAGCTTAAGTCCCAGAGACTTTCAATAAGACATTGGCTTCTAAGTGCCCAACTCCCTTTTGAAAATGGGACTTAGCTTCTAAATCACTTCGCCATGTTCAAAAGTTTTATCCTTAAGCTCTTTGTGCTTCAGTTTACTCATTTGTAAAAAGGCTACAATAATACATGTCACAGGGGTGTTGTGAGGCTTAGCAAACGTTTGTAAAAGCATTTGGGGATTTTTAGACTAAAAGGTGTGTACTGGAAAATAAAAATGAGTGAAAAGAACGGATCCCTGATCTTTTAAAAACTTTTATCAGGGACTAAAGGTTGTCTAGCTACTAGATTACTGAAATTCCATTTGGCTTAATACTGTAACAGTAGAGTTTCAACTTGCAGCTGTTCATTGTCCTCATGTTTAGTTCTAGTTATTTGGATAGATTCTTTTCACCAGTGTGAATAGGTGTCTGACCAATCCTCCACCTTTCAGTGGCCTTTACTTTATGACCTATATTTAAAGAGTTTGCTGATTTCAGTCTGTAATTTTATTTTTAAAGACTGAATCATACTTCACTTTACTCCAGTTTCAGCTCAAGTGTCCCCTCAGTGAATTTATTTGTGATCTATAAAACTGCATTTAGAAATGTTTTCTGGGTGTAATCTGAAGAGATGCATTGTTCTCTACCTTACTCACAACTGGTGTTAGGGGGAAAAAATCCAAGGCTTTTTTGTCAGAAGTTATTTTCAGCCTACTGATAGCAGTAGCAATGCTCCCGTCCCTTTCCCCCTCTGTCCGTTTCCCTCCCCTCCCTTCTTATAGAGCCAACGCTGGTGACCACTTAGGCATATTTAAAGAGTGCAGGAGCCCTCCAGTTCAGATTCTTCATCAAGCCAAACAAGACAAGACAACCTAGTCCGGTAGGTATTGTCACAAAGGGTTCTGGTGGGTCTACATTTTTCTCTACTGGGGATTATATGCGGCCTACTGCTTTACTGAAAGGAATTTATAGGTATAGTGCGGAAGTTTGAGCTCTGTGGGGCTGACAGCTGTACTGGAGTCCATATGAGTTTATTGACATAGTGGTGTTTAATAGAACTGAAGATACAGGGTGTTGCATTAAAAAGCAATGGAATCATATTTTCCACCAGGCACACTCAACATTTTAATATGCAGGCTTAATAAGATAGCAGGACAAAAATGAATGGACTTTACTGGAAATTTCAAAAGACTCCAAACTCAGTTCAGCTGGTAATATTTACTGATTTTACACAATTTTTTAGATAAAAGGATTTTAAATAAAAAAAATCAGTCAGAACAAATATTTTTAATCTCTGGCAACAGCTGTTTATGTGTTGATTTGGAATCAAATTCAACACATGCCCCCTTGATAAAACACTAAATAACACAGCATAGGTAGAAGATGAAGCAATTCACAGGATGCAGATGTGTCATTCTCTTCTGGAGTTGCTTTAAACATGCACCTACAGACTGTTTGATTAAACCAGGCTGTGGGGAACTCCAAACACTAGAGGGAAAATAATTCTAGAAATGTGTGTGCGTGTTTAAAATTCAAGTGTAGAATGAAAATAATTTTAGTGAAGCCTGGCTCATCCTGGAAAACAATAATTCTGTGTCCATGTGTTGGTAAAACTCTACATTGAGAATTTTGCATAAGGTGTGAAGGACCAGGAACTGCTCCATTATTATGACAAAGATTTATAAGTAGACACTTGTGAACGTAAAAGCAACAGCTGATATTGTGGCATTAGAGCTAGGGGAACATACTGCGTAAACCTGATTCATACAGATCACTTGTAATGTGGGGCCCTGCTGCCAAGACGCAAGTGAATCAGATGGTTCTGATTTTCTAAAACCAGTTCAAAGTATTTGGTTCTAGTGTCAGTGTTAGAGGAGTTTGTTGGTGTTTTTAAAATATATGTAATGCAATAAAGGGTTTTTTGACAAAACTGTAATATTAGCATGCTAGAAAATGTCAGATCAGTAGGGAGGGTGTCTAATCAAGACTCCTGAGTAATTTTGCCAGCTTTAACTCTGGCTAACTCTTCAACAAGTCATTTAGGTGATTTTGAAAGAAAAAGCCTAAGTGACTGAAAGCCAATGTGACTTGTACTCCTGCATCACTTAGGCCATTTTGAAAATCCCACCCTTAGGCTATATGCTTCGGTTTACCACTCTGGAAAATAGAGATAATAATATTTGCCTATTTCAAAGATGTTGGGAGGCTAAATTAGTTACATTAATTAGTCAATGCTATGTAAGTGCAAAATATTATTCATATTCTATTTGAATGTGTGTGAATATAAAAGTCATTATGAAAGTGACACAATGCTGCCACACACAGCTATGTGATTTCACTCTGCAAATATAAGTGTTTATTGTGTTGCAGTCTCATTTTGCTGACTAAATTTGGTTTCTGTGAAGGACTTGTTTTAGATTTTGACCAAAATACCTGCACGCTTTTTGACATAAAACAGTGTCAGTGTAGGACACTGCAGATCCTTAAATGTTCAACACAATTTGCTGTGTCAATTGTGGCAGGAGAGAAATAAAATAAAGTGGTTTTTTTAACTGTCAGGTTTTAGTACAGTATTAATACGTTTAAAAATATTTGTATTAAATAAACAAATGTTGAGAGGCGCTAGGTGTTTGCAACAAGAAATACCATATGATAACTGGTAGTTTAAAATATTAAATCAATTAGAAATTGCTACAGAACTAATATTTTGAAGAACAGTATAGTTCCTAGTAATAATACCTAGCTCTCCTATAGCACACTTCATCTGAAGCTCTCGAAATTATTCATAAAGGAACAAAAGTATCATTATCCCAATTTTACTGAGGAGAAACTGAGGCACAGGAAGGTTAAGGCCTGGATCCACAAAGGGATTTACGTACTGTGACGCTGAGCATCACAACACCTAACTTAGGCACCTGGGAGATCACAGGAACAACACTGTGATCTACAAAGCCTGAGTTAGGCAGCTAAATTCCCTATACAAAGAATGGTGAGAGATAGGAGTCTGAGGCCTGATCTACATTGAAAATTTACCTTGGTATAGCTACACTTCTCAGGTGTGTGGGGAAAAACCCCCACACCCTTGAGAGACATAGCTATGCTGACCTAACCCATGGAGTAGACAGTGCTAGGTCGATGGAAGAACCCCTTCTGTCAGTGTAGGTAGTGTCCACACTGAAGCACTACAGCAGCGCAGCTGTGCCGCTGTAGCATTTTAAGTGTAGACATACCGTTAGACTGTGATCCACAAAAGCCAGCACTCTAGGTGGCTCGATTTCACTAGATATGCCCATGAGAGGGGTGTGTCCTAAGTCCCACTCTCAGAGATAAGCGCCTAAGTGCAGCCTGCAGAGAGGTACCTATCTCCATGAACTGGAAGGGTGGGGAGGGGGAAGATAGGCAGCCTCTGAGCAAACCTACCAGATTGGACCCCTCAGGTAAGATATGTGGCCTAACTCCACACAGAACAGCTGGGTGCAGGGGGAGGCCTGGTTTACTTATAACTTTTAGCCCACTGGCTTGGGTACTCACCTGGGATGTAGAAGACCCCAGGGTTCAAATTCCCCCTCCACCTGAGGAGGAGAAGGGGTTTGAACAGGGAACTGCCACCTCTCAGGTCAGTGTATACAACGCTATAGAGTGATTCTCTCTAGCCCAATTAATATTTAATCAATGTGGAACAACTTCAATCAGAGAGATTGAGGGAGCCCCACATCAGAATATCCCATAGCCTAGGACAGAGGTTTCTAAAGTTTTTTTGCTGAGCCCCCCTTTGGAGATTCATGTCCCATGTGCACCCCCCTTTGTAAGGGGGCAGGGGATAGATACTCATCACGTGGCAGCATAGGAAGACTTTGCTCCCTGCAGCAGTTGGGCAATCTCAGCTGCCGAGATCTGGCTTATTCCCGCCCTCCTCTCCCTCCCTGCATAGGGGAAGCAAACAGGACCCATGCTGAAGGCCTGGGGTCAGGAGGGGAGTGGAAGGCTGCACCCTGTGAGTAGTGGCCCCCCTGGCTGACAGAGCCCCCTCCTGACCCTTCAGTGTGGCCCTATCTACTTCCCCTGCACAGGCTCTGTCTGGCAGGGGAAACAGATGGGGCTCTGCACCCTGGAGCTGCACTGAAGGGCTGGAGTCAGGAGGGGGCTCTGCATGGTACAGGGGTCAGTTACTACTTCTGGGTTGCTGCCTTCCACTCCCTGCTCACAGCCTCCCCAGCAGAGGAGGGTAACTGCTGCTTGATGGTGACTGCAGCTGTAGCAGTTGGGAAGCAAGAGAGGCAGAGAGCCTGGTCCTGGCCCAAACAGAGCCACATCCACTTCCCCTGCCCGACAAAGTCCACTCCTGAACCCCGCCGCTCAGTGCGGTCCTGTCAGGACTTCGCAAGCCCCTAATAACCTTGTCATGCATGCCTCACAGTTTGGAACCTCCAGCCTAGTGGTTCATGGCTCACACTGGGGAGTAAGCAGGAGATAGGCATCTGGACTCCTAGAGGGAGGCAGCAGGGCGCATGCCCACAGGCAGAACCTAGGGAACTTTTACTGCAAAAACAGGCACCTATAGAGTTAGGCAGCAGCTGAGCAGGAGTTTTGTGGATTGTAGTGGCACCCACAAATGGGACTTAAGTGCCTAAATCTGTGGAACGGCGAACTGCGGCCACCAGGAGCTGCCGGGGGCCGTGCCTGCCAACGGTCAATGTGAATAAAATGTCTTGCAGCCCGCCTTCAGATTACCCTGATGGGCTGCGTATCGAAGGTTGCCGACCCCGATCTAGACATTTCTACTGTGCCTATCACTGTACTGTTCAGCCACCATAATACCTTACATTTCCTGCTCTGCTTATTCACTTCAAAGCTAATGTGCAACAACCCTGGTATTCTGATAGTAGACTTCCATTGTTGGACATCTTATGAGTTAGACCCGATAGTAAAGTGGTTTTTGCACTTCAGACAGATATGATCAGGTCTAGACCATCAAATTCATATAGTGGTTACCCTAACCCATTGTGAATCCTGTTCTTAGAGGTGAAATGCTAAAGCCTTAAGTTTCTGGTAGCCCTGTCCAGTGCAGAGATGATATTCTTAGGGCCATATCATGTCATCAATTTTTAATACTGCTCCTTTATGAAATTGCATTGAGCAAGAAGGGAATCCTGACTATGGGTCTGATCCCATGCCCATGGAATTCAACAGAAAGACTCCTGATTTCAATAGGTTTTGGATCCTGCCCTAAATCCTTGGGTCCGGCTGCCCTGACATTCTGATAAGCCCTAACTAAAGTGAATCATGTGTTTATGGCTGCATGCCTGACCCGTGAAAGTTGTACTTCATATGATAGCAGAGCTCTGATATGGAACAAGGTGCGACACTGAGTGCTAGTTGGCATGCCCAGAACAAGAATGCTACTCCAGCTCAGTGCTACTGTACAGAAATGCTCAGGTCTAATGCTGTTGCTGTCCAAAGGCAGTTCAGTGGCTCATGTGAAACAAGTATGGTGGTCACATTCCATTCCCTATGGTCACAGAAATCTCTACAAATCACAGAAATCACCATGATTGGCAGTCACAGTTGGCTGACCACAGATTTAGTGGGCCATAAAGACTAAGTCTGGGCTTTTCAATGGAGTTTAAAAGAGTTAGTCATCCAAATATCACCGGAATTTGGGTGCTGGGCCTCTAAATCCCTTGGGATCCTTGGAAAATCCCAGCCTAAGAGTACAATTTTCAAAAGCAATTTAGGAGACAAAGTCCTATTTTCAAATGTGCCTAAGGCACTTGGGAACTCCTAACGCTTTTGAAAATGGGATGTAGGCTCCTAAGGCACTGAGTCATTTTTGAAAATTGTATCCCAAATTACTAATGCACATTACATGGTTTGACTTCAACTCAGGTTTGAGGCCCATTGGTTGTACAGTAGCACGGAGCTGGAATAGCATTGCCCTGTCATGGACCGTGTCATGGACCTGTTCTGTGAATACACAGACCATATAAGGGGGAAACATAGCCAGGGTTTAACCTCCCTGAATAAGCAGAAACTGAAGGTTTGGAGGCACGCAGGAGTGCACTATTTGCCAACGAGAGTTGTCTAAGGCTTATGTGGTTTCAGCTTCCATATCTGTACTGGATACCGTGTTTAGGAATGGACTCAAACCTGAGGGTGTACAAATCAAGATACAAAATTCACCCAGATAACTGTGGTGAACATTCTTAAAGAGCATTCTGGGAGCCTTAGCAAGGGAGATTCAGCCTTTTGAAGATATCATGGTTTGAAAAGTGTGGACTCCCTGCAACTCCTGGTTTGAACCCTAGAAAAGTCAACTCTGTCTTCATGGGAATACTACTACTTTGCACCTGTATAGTGTCTTTAATACAATGACCTCAGTGTGCTTTACAGACACTGACATAGAGGGTTCACTTCCCCCACTGGTGAAACACGTCTTCCTCTGGGTGTAATGCAGCAGCTGTTTACTGCCTTAGAGCAACGTGACACAATGGTGTAGGACAAGAATATTGCAGTAAAATTTAGTGTGTGATATCCATTTGGATTAAGCCTGTAAACTGAGTCCTTCTCTGCTCTGCATGGACATGAAAGAGCTTGAGCTAACTTCTGCTACATGGTGCAACTCAACTTCCATGACTTGACTTCAGCAGGGAGAAAGAGCATTGCATTGCATTGCATTCATGTAACTGAGAGCAGAATTTGCTTCTCACACCTATGGCACACTTGCCAGGATTCAAGATTAAGATAAGATATTTGTCCTAAGATTAAGTTAAAATATTTAAGATTCAGATAATAGCCATCCTACAAAACTAAAGGGTCAGATTGTCCATGGCCTTTCCATTGCACAGAAGTACATGTAGGAAGGGGATGCTGCAAGGTGTAGTTAATGTACGTGGAAACAGGAAGGGGCTGCAATTCACCTCAAAATAAGAATGGAAGAGCTAGGGACCTGCCTCCTTACCCCACTTCTGCACCTGCCTGCAGAGCTGGCCAAGCCAGAGATCAGAGCATGTGGCACCATCATAAGATTCAGTGTCCTTTCGGGGATATTTTCTACCTTGACTCTTTTCCCCTCCATCAGGCGATGATGAAAAGCATGGAAAATGTATAAGCTCATGCAGTAATGTACTAATGTTGCTATAATTAACATCAGTGTCAAGGGTTCCTTTCAGAGCTGTAACCACTGCCTGTAACAGCGAGAGGTTCGTTACTGAATTTTATCAGACCTTCTCTGGGATGTTTGCTCCTTCACTCAGCTAATGACATAATTTCAATCTGTTCCAACCAACTGCCCTCTTGACAGTTTGTCAGGGCCTGGGACCTGATCCTGCAAGGTGCTTTGCGCTTTGAATTACCATTGGGCTTCCACTGAATTCCTTAACTTCAACTGGTGCAGGCTTGAGCCCCTTGATTCCAAAGGGAATTGAAGAATATCAGGAGTCACTCAGCACATTGCAGGATCAGGCACTGATAGCATTGTCATTGGATATTGCTCTGAATTCCGGCTTTTTGATTTCCACACGTGAAGAGTGGAGATAATTGGACTGGTGTAAGAGGGTGTGAGATTCCATTCAGTTCAATGGAGTTGCAACCCCACTATGTGTTAAACACCCCATTCTATTTCCATTGATGCCAATTAGAAATTTATCACTAATGGTAATGGGAGCATGATAGAAGCGTAGATCATTTATTAATTTCTCAATTGTGTCATAATACTGTTCATTTCTCTTTGTTTTCCATTATCTTAAAACCCAGGTTTGAAATATTATTTATTTTTTATTCCTGTTATAAGAACAATCTATCATATTTTCATTGTGTAGGGCTGAGTCATCTGATATATAAGTGACAGGGGAACAGAATATTACAAATTAAATTAGTTGATTTCCATTCACGCAAAGACAAAACAACAAATCTAAATGAATGGGTTTGATACAAAGTACTTTAAAAAAAAAATCAAAGTGTTGCGGACAGGAGAAAGATTTCAAGTAGCGAACATGATGATTTTTGTTAAGTAAAAGATTTACCAAACAAGGAAAATAATGGATTTTAAAGTCCAGTTCTACTCTGTAAAATATGCCCCTTCTTCCTCAATAGATCTGTTCTTACAAGGTACTCATTAAAACAACAAGGAGTACGGTGGCACCTTAAAGACTAACAGATTTATTTGGGCATAAGCTTTTGTGGGTAAAAAACTTCACTTCTTCAGATGCATGGAGTGAAAATTACAGATGCAGGCATTATATAATGACACATGAAGAGAAGGGAGTTACCTCACAGGTGGAGAACCAGTGTTGACTGGGCCAATTCAATCAGGGTGGATGTAGTCCACTCCCAATAATAGATGAGGAGGTGTCAATTTCAAGAGAGGAAAAGCTGCTTCTGTAATGAGCCAGCCACCAGGGCCAGCTCCAGGCACCAGACGAGAAAGCATGTGCCTGGGGCGGCACATTGTAAGGGGCGGCATTCTGGCCAATCTTGGGGTGGTTCATTCTGGCCGCCCTGCCGTGGTTCTTTTTTTGTTTGGCAGCCCAGTCCGCAGCTCCGGAGCCCCCGGCCGGCTCCCCGCGCTCCGCCAGTCCCCGCACAGCCCTGCAGGGGCACCCGCGGGGGCTGGAACTAGCGATCCCCGCCGCTCACCATGCCGCCGGGCTCCCCGGGACGTGCCACTCCCTGCCGCCTGCACCGGCCTCCGCCTCCCATGCTGCTCTTAGCTCGCCGAACCACCTTTAAAGGAGCGGCTGAGCCAGCACCTCCTGCAGCCCCTGGGGTCTCCGCCTGCCCCGCTGGGAGAGGCACCCCAAGGCCGGAGGGGGGAGCCCCTCTCGCCCGGCTGCCCACGGGAGGAGGGAGTGGGCGGGCGGGCGGCGCCCTTCACCCCCCTGCGAGCCGCCTTGACCACCCTCCACACGCTCCCTGCGGCTGCCGTTTTTTTTGTTTTTTTTTTTGCTTCGGCAGCCCGGCCGCCCTTTTTTTTTTTTTCTTGGGGCGGCAAAAAAGCTAGAGCCGGCCCTGCCAACCACTCCCAGTCCCTATTCAAGCCCAAATTAATGGTGTTAAATTTGCAAATGAATTTTAGTTCTGCTGTTTCTCTTTGAAGTCTGTTTCTGAAGTTTTTTTGTTCAAGAATAGTGACTTTAAAATCTGTTATAGAATGTCCAGGGAGATTGAAGTGTTCACCTACTGGCTTTTGTACGTTACCATTCCTGATGTCCGATTTGTGTCCATTTATTCTTTTATGTAGGGACGATCCGGTTTGGCCAATGTACATGGCAGAGGGGCATTGCTGGCACATGATGGCATATATAAAATTAGTAGACGTGAATGAGCCCTTGATGGTGTGGCTGATGTGGTTGGGTCCTCTGATGGTGTCACCAGAGTAGATATGGGGACAGAGTAGGCAACAAGGTTTGCTACAAGGATTGGTTCCTGGGTTGGTGTTTCTGTGGTGTGGTGTGCAGTTGCTGGTGAGTATTTGCTTCAGGTTGGGGGGTTGTCTGTAAGCGAGGACTGGCCTGCCTCCCAAGGTCTGTGAGAGTGAGGGATCATTTTCCAGGATAGGTTGCAGATCGTTGATAATGCGCTGGAGAGGTCTTAGCTGGGGGCTGTACGTGATGGCCAGTGGTGTTCTGTTATTTTCCTTGTTTGGCCTGTCCTGTAGTAGGTGATTTCTGGGTATCCGTCTCGCTCTGTCAATCTGTTTCCTCACTTCCTCAGGTGGGTATTGTAATTTTAATTTTGTGGATACAGACTAACACGGCTGCCTCCTGATACAATGTACTCATTATCACTTCTGCTTACTTCACCAGCTAAATCATGTTTTTACTACTTTTTAATCCTGTTAACACCACAAAGCTAAAATAGGTATGGGAAATTGAGCAAGATTTTATTCCATCTCTTACATACATTCTTAACTATGTTTCAGTTGCAGAATCTTTAATATTAGTGATGTTCAAACCAGAAAGAGACAGCTTGACTTTCAGGTTGAGTTTGCAGAGCTGGAAGTTATAGACAGCTTATTTTCACTCAGACACTTGAACTAGACATCACTGAGATTATAAACATGAAACTTCACAATGTCGTTTTTATAGTTGCTTTTCAAGGTGAAACTACACTTCAAAATGTGAACCAAACGACTATCAGCTGTTTGTGCTACACTGTTCTGAGAAATTCTCCTCTATCTCTTGTTCGACAGCTGAAGAGGAATTTTGGCATAGTAGGTTTGATGAATCATTCAATGTTCAACATCTTTTCCTTAGCTAAGTACCCGGTATATATCTCAACTGTGAATTTATCAGAGCCAAATTGGAACAAGCTGACCCAAAGCTGGCTTTGAAAGAACAGTTAACTATAATAAGAAAGTGACTGGCTTTCCAAGAAGGATAAGAAAGGCCTGAGCCAGGAGCTCAAAACAGTCTGATAATGTGACGTGCAAATGACAAGATGACATTCCAGTCTTCCTAAAAACTATGACTCAGAAACATCAAGAAAGCCCCAGGGCAAACCAGATTTGCTCTAGTTGTTTTAGAATCTGATGTACAACATGGTCAGCAGAGAGGACACAGGGGTTGGAGTCAGGTGACCTGGGTTCTATTTCTGGCTCTGACACTGACATCATGTGACCTTGGGCAAGTCACTTCACCTCTCTGTATCTCAGTATCCCTGTCTGTACAAAGGGAATAAAAGTTCACATTCCTTTGCAAACCCTGAGATCCCTGAGTGAAGTACCTCAGAAAAACTAAATATTATTATTCATTGTTGACTGGTTAGTAGTGCTGTTGCATCTGTTGTGTTTGCATAATTCAGAAGGATGAACAATCTGTATCCATGAAAAAGCCACCAAAAATAACGTTAAATGTAAGACTAAATTCTGTAGGTATTAATTCCTTAATCTAACTTCACAATCGATCATATCGTAAGTTTAAAGAAATATGGGTACAGGAGATTTCCTTTATATGTCTGTCAGTGAACAAGAACACATGGTAGCCTTGAATAAAACAACAGTTGCTTTGGAGAGAGGTAATAAAACAGTAAAATATGGTATCCCTTGACAGATAAGCTTGGAATATTGATCCCTAGAAAATTTATAAGGCCAAATTCTGTCCTCGGATTCACTTGTAAAACTCCACTAAAGCTTTGAATTCTGTATAGGATCCAGATCCTCCATACTCTTTGCCACACAAAAGTTATATGAAAGTTAATGACCAAGGAAAAGGCCAACGCTGCAGAAAAGCAGCATTGAAAGGAAAAGGTAATCTTTGGAAAATGCAGCCCCCAGATATCCTAGATATTTATATATAGCCCCCTACTATCATAGAATCTGAGCATACACAATCTTCAGAGTATCCCTGTGAGATAGGCATAGTACTGTAGTATTTTCCTGTTTTACAGATGGAGTGACTTGCCCAGGATCACACAGGAAGTCTGTGGCAGAAAAGGGAATTGAATGCGGGTGTCTAAGGCCCCAGCTAGAGCCTAACCACTGGAATATCCTTCTTCTTGATCATGGTCTATTGGACCATCACTCCTCAGCTAGTGACTAAAGGCTGACCACCAAAAGTCCTCAAGGGCCATTATAGCAGCCAGAGTTCTCAGGCATATGGAAGTCCTGGCAATGCCTCTTCCCCCACCTCCTTCAGTGATGCCCATATGCCAGCCTCAGGGAGACAGAGTGGTATAGGAGTTAGTACGCTGGCTCTTTGCCACCAGAGAATCTGCAAATACTGGGTGATACTCATGTGGGCAGCTACGCTGGCTTTGGGGCCAAGAGAACAAAAAGGGGGAATCCAAGTCGCTCTAATTAAGTCTGGGCAATTTCTGCTGACAGTTCTTTTATTTATTTGCTCTTTTTAGGTAACGCTTCAAACCTAAGGATGCCGAACTGGGGAGGTGGTGCCAAATGTGGTGCTTGTGACAAGTCGGTGTATCATGCTGAGGAAATCCAGTGCAATGGCAGGAGTTTTCACAAGACATGCTTCCACTGCAGTAAGCTAAGCTACATTGCTGTAACTTTGCAATATCTCCATGGCTCAGTATAACTCCCATTTTAACATGATTCATTCCAGTAACTTAGTGCTGCAGCAAGAAGCTCCTTGAGTGTCAAATCTGCTCAGAACCAGAGAAGAGACTTGCTCTAATTTACTTTATTCGTGTAGAATTTTTGTTCAGCGGGTGTGAAACACAGAGGCCCTTCACACCACTGAGGACTTAAGTGGTATGGAGTAGAGGGCTGCAGCAATCCCCTGGCAGCAGGATACATTTCACCCTGAGCCAGCTTAATCAGAAATACACCTCTCATTTTGGGGAGAACCTCAAGGGGGCAGCAGCAGGCACAAGTTACCTGGTCACTCTACTTCCCTATACACTGCTCCAGCACTGTACAGAGGGCCTACCTGAGCCACAAGAAGCCAGGGGAGAACCCCCACCATCACTGCAGGAGCAGCATAAGGTAGAGTGACCAGATGTCCCATTTTTAAAGGGACAGTCCCATTTTTGGGGACTTTTTCTTATATAGGCGCCTATTACTCCCCATCCCCTGTCCTGTTTTTTCACAGTTGCTATCTGGTCACCCTACATAAGGCCACCATGAGCAGCTCTAGGCTGCCCCACATACTACTTCCAGTATAGGGAGCATCCCACATATGGGGCTGAAGGGGGAATCCCCATTGCACTGAAAGCTACAGAGGTTCTGGCTTTCTCCAGACTGCAGAGCAAGCCACAGGTAGCTCAGGTAAAGCTGCTGTAAATCAGAGCTGTTTGGTCAGTCTGAGGATGAGTGGGAAGGGCCCTCCTTTGGAGAAGCAGTCAGTCTATTCTCAGAGCCAACACCCAGGAAGGGTCTCATCAGCAGGGTGCTCATGTGGGTGCTTACTCTAAAGGCAGGACTCCTAAGAGAAAACAAATCACAACTAAACTGCTTACAGTTAGAAAGCCTTTGCATCAGGGAACGAAGGGCTGTGTCAGTTTACCTCTTAATAGCAGCTCCTAGTAATTGGGTCCAGCTGCTCCAGCTTCCTACCTCTTCAGCCAGTGCTTAATTAGTAATGAAAGAGCTGCTGGGGATCAAGCAATTGTTTTACTTTCATAACTGACATGGCAACCCAGAGGTGTCAGGGCTATGAACTGTCAAGCCTAGAGGTGCTGGGGCTCGGCCCTGTCAAGCCCCGCCACAAATTAAGTACTGCCTTCAGCACAGGAGGGCAATACCCCCTAGGCTCTAGAGTCCCCCTTTCCACACAGGCATTGCATGTTTTTATAGGGAAACTGGGATGTGGGAGAACCGTGACCCTGGGTGTCCCCAAGGGTCTTTATCACCCCTCACAGACTACAATATACAAAGGAGTAGGTTTCAAATTGAAAAATCAGGTCTATAACAATACAAACACCAATTCTTTTAAACTCACCCAGTCACACAAGAAGGCATTGCTTAATAGGAGATTGCAGGGGACGGCTGCCGTGAGAGTCCAGCGATGCCAACAGGAATTGGACACGCCCACAAGCAGAAGTTGAAAGTTGCCCCCCTTCTGTATAGACACCTTCAAAGTGCCTCCTCCACTGCCATGTCCTCCTTCTTCCCGCTCCTTTCCCTATGCAATGCTCATCCCTATGCAATGCTCTTTCACTCCCTACAGCCAACTCTGTGAAATTGACTCTTCCTCTCCATGGACCTACCAATCTAAGAGCTGCAGGGTGAAAGTGGAGAAGCTGAGAATGCAGGGAGAGAAAACATCAGCTCAGCAGTAGCTGCCCCTACAGGAGGGAGGCAGTAGTGCCATAGCGTTTACCTTGCAGTCAGGCTTGAGCTTCAGGAACATTATAGTGGTAACTCCAACATGGGAGTGAAGAATAGGTTGGCCAGAAAATATCTGGCCTGATCTCCACCCACCACCTGTGTCAGCAGAAAATTTTAGTGTTTGCACAAGTGTAAATGACAACACAAAGTGCATGGTAGTGGAGGATCAGGCACAAAGTGTATATTTGTGAGTCACATTTTTTTAATGCATAGACTTGGAATTTGGCCCACACTGAGGTAGCTAATTTAAATATTAATAAGTTAGATACTGCAGTAAACATCTGAGACAGAAGCAAAAAGTCTGAGTAAAAAAAAAAGTAAAAAAATCAGAGATGGTCCTTATAACAATTGGCAGCTGAGAGGTATGCTAACTGGTAATACTTTTTCCATGACAGCTAGTTCCAGGTAATACTGGTCAGTCCTAGAGTAGGTGAGTCAGTATCATATTTGTGCACTATCATGCAATATTCTATGGCTGTACTGGGTGCTAGGACAGGCATGGCAGGCTTTCCAAGTAAAATAAGAGATTGCACAGACATGAAGAAAAGCAGTCTAGGCGTCTGAGCATGGGATTTGGAGTCATGCACACGTGAGTTCTAATCCTGCCTCCAACAATGATTCCTTCTGAAGCTTTGGCCAAGTCACTTAGGCCCAAATTTTCAAAAATGACTGTTTGTGTGTGCCTCAGTTTTTAGGTATCCAGCTTGAGACATCTCAAGGTTGATATTCAGAGGTCCTGAGCACTTGCAATTCTGATTGACTGCATCTGGAATTGTGGCTGCTGAGCAGACTCAAATTGGACAACCAAAAATTGAGATAATCAAAATTATAAGGTACTTTTGAAAAAACTGACCTTAACTTCCCTGCTTCTATTTCTCCACATCTAATTACAATGCTTACTTCTAGGCTAGGGTGAATAGTTTGTTTATAAAGTCCTTTGAAGATGATAAGGACCAAGTATAGAAAATGTAAAAGCTGGTACATTGTATTCTTCATACATTGTTAGTTGAAAAGAATAGAAGACATCCCTTATAGCAAATCTTTTCCCCTTTAAAACTTAAATCTCATTACTAAACCAATTTAAATGCTAGAAATGGAAGCAGATGTTGTGTACATATCATTATTATAAGCAAGTCATTATAGCAGGCAGTAGTAGCAACCAGTATAATTAAGGCTACAAAGTAGTTTCCATTATAGCCCTGTTTTTAGATGCCCATGACAATCTCCTTTGGAGTTGAAATTCTCCAGGCTTGGTCTCTGCACAACAGTAAATTTTTGGTTTTGCATTAGTCATAATAGTTTACCTCATCGCACCAATAGCTGTCTTTCTTAGGTTTGATGTAGCACCCATATTGTAGTACATAAACATTGACAGGAACACTGGTAACATGGCATTTTTTTCTTGACTGGAGATGTACAAATATAGGGAAATAGTTCAACCAATATATTACATAGTACATCCAAACAAAACCAACTATGTTAAACGAACACTACGGTTGCAAAATCAAGCATTCAAGGGTTAGGCAATGCCAGAATTAAGGTGTTCTGTGGAACCTTCATTCAGCCTCCTTTTGCATATGTGTTATGATACAGTCTTTAATTACATAATCACATCCTGTTTTTAACACAGACCCAGACCCAGTGGAAGCACTGAGAGCACAGGAGAAACTGCCTCTCTGCTCTCAGTTCTGATGCCCAGGGCCATAGTAGTCCTTCAGTAGCTGGAAGGAGAAACTGCAGGGAAAATCCTACTCCATCCCTGCAGCCTTGGGCTGAAGCACACTCAGTTGTTGTATAGGGATGGTGCATGTTCAGTCCACATGGAATCCTCAGAGAATTTAGCTGTCAAACTAACAAATCTCTACTGAGCATGTGCAAATGGAGTTTTCTCAAAGGCTTATAACTTGGCCAGGTTTGGGCACATTTTCACCAGGATGGCAAAAGGCACTCCCTTCCCCCACACCCATGTCAAATTTCAAGTCCCTGCTCCAAAACAGGGAGGCACAAGACCGCCCCAATAAAACAATTGTATATAAAAAAAAAATTGAATATGGGAAAGACAATATTTCTCCCTAATTCATTATTGGAAACAGATGAACCATTTTAGCTAAAACTGTAAACAATAAATAAATAAATCTGACGCAGAAACCCAGCATGGAAAATTTTAGCCCAAACTGTTAAAGTTTGGCAGCAACTGAAAATAAGGTCTTATAATGGGAAGTGTCCTGCAATCTTAATTATAGGTGGCACTTACCTGCACTGAGTATAATTTGTCCTATGAACAATGTGAAATAACACTCCCTTGTGCAGATTGCTGTTTACCTACTTTGTTTCCCTCTTGGATTTTACTTAAAACACAGCTGTGGTGGATATTTGGCAGGATCTCACTTTATAAACCTGAAACTACTTAGTGATGGTTTATGAACGGTCTCTGAGCAGATGACAGGTCTCAGAGCTATTTCAACAATAGCACTTCAAGGGCTTTTGCTCCATCTGTTGTGGTACATAGATACTCTATCCGTATGGTGCCAAAAATAGAACCATTTTATCTGCTGCTGGAGTTTCCATCATCCCTCAACTCCCACAGTAAACATAATTATCATTGCAGAACAGATGAGAATGCAGCAAAGAGTGATCAGGTTCACAAATTAACAGACGCTTCTAGTTTTACTGGCATTAATTAAAAAAAATAATTGCAAATATGTTTCTTTTTCCTGGATAGCTTTGTCTATTTTTGTCACTATTAGCAACTAGTGCCTGATCCAAAAGCCACTGAAGTTACAGGAAAGACTCCCACTGACTTCAGTGAGTTTTAGATCAGATCCCTAGTGACACAGTTTGATCCATAACTTTTTCTTTTCATGAAAAAAAGTGTTTGAAAATAACCAACTAACCTTTCTGGAGTTTGAACTCCCAGCCCTTCTTTACTCACTACGCACTTTATCTTTGTGTGCTAGTCACGTGAGCTAATCTGCCTTTTTCTTCAAGTCACATAGTCAGTGTGTAAATTAGATGCTAGTCTTGACAAACCTGCAGGCATATTAAGGTGGGGGAGGAGGTGAAGTCCAAAGGGTATCCGAGAAAGGGCTTTGCACATAATGGCAGAGATTTTTCAAAAGTGGATGCCTCAATTTGCACATGCCATATTTGAGACATGAGGTGGGTACTCAGTACTTTCTGAAAATCATGCCTTTCCAAGTATCAACTTGGGTTCCGCTTCCCTCCTCACCCCCCAAGAAAAAAGTCTGAGGCACCTAAAATTACTAGTCCCGTCTGAAAAAACATGGCCACTATTTGCTAAACTGTATTGCTTCTTGGTTTCATAGTATTAATGCTATTGAAAGGCTCTGGATTGATAGTGGAATTCAGTTTCCAAAGCTATTTATCCATAGAACAGGGACAGCATAAGCAATCGCAGTGTAGCATTGCTCAAACTGCCTCACCAAAGTGCCTCACCTGGGGAGGTAACTTCTAGGATGAGAGAGTAGTCTACTCTCAATGCCCATTCACTTTTGGCTACTCTGCTGACACTCTGAGTGGTGCTAATTAGTGGTAGTTGTGCTGTGGGCTTTTTATAACATGGACACCTATTCACTGGGAACTGAACTGAGACCACTAACAGCTGTCAGCTCTTATTAACTTTTAGTCTCTTTCAGTCTGGGCTAGATTTAAACTGGTGACCTAGAGGATAAAACTTGGTATCCTATTACCAATGTCTGACATTTCTATGGCACTTTCCATTCAAAGATCTCAAAGAGATTTAGCAGTGAGTTAAATCTTATAATATCCTTGCATAAAGAACAGAGCTGGTACCTAGCTCTCTTTGGTGCTTGGTTGTAGAACCTTATCTAAACCACCCCGAAGAAACTCTAGTATAGTTGAGATCACCAGATATTTGAGATTCTTGTTGTTTTTCTCACACCAGAGGTGAAGTATGGCAAGATAAAGGAACAGAATTCCTGGTTGCGTTCTATCTGGGTGCTTTAAGCATATCAATGACTCTAGTGTTGCTCAAGTTATTGTTGTGATGGGGAGACTGCATAATTTCCATCCCAGAATACTGAAAGAATTGGCATATGAAATTGCAAGTCCAGTAACAAGGATTTTTAATAAATCTATTAAAATCAGCAGTTGTACCATACGACTGGAGAATAGCAAACATAGTACCTATATTTAAGAAAGGGAGAAAAAGTGATCTGGACAACTATAGACCCATTATTTCAGGGGTGGGCAAACTTTTTGGTCCAAGGGCCACATCTGGGTGGGGAAATAGCATGCAGGGCCATGAATGTAGGGCTGGGGCAGGGGGTTGGGGTGCGGGAGGGAGTGTGGTGTGCAGGAAGAGTCTCAGGGAAAGGGGTTGGGGCAGAGGAGGGGTGTGGGGTGTACAAGGGGGCTCAGGGAAGGGGGTTGGGGTGCAGGAGTGGGTGCACAGTGCGGGAGGGGGCTCAGGGCAGTGGTGCAGGGAGGGGTGCGGGGTGAGGCAGGGGGCTCAGGGCAAGGGGGTTGGGGTGCGGCAGTGGGCTCAGGGCAGAGGTGCAGGAGGGGTGCGAGGTGCGGCAGGGGGCTCAGGGCAGGGGGTTGGGGTGAGGGATGCAGGAGGGGTTCGGGGTGCAGCTTACCTGGAGCAGCTCTGGGGTGGCAGCAGCATGCACCGGGGCCAGGGCAGGCTCCCTGCCTGATTGCCCTGGCCCCAGCCCCACGCCGCTCCGGGAAGCGGCCGGCACCACATCCCTGCAGCCCCTAGGGGGAGCAGGGGGGGGGGCAGAGGGCTCCGCGCGCTGCCCTTGCCTGTGGGTACCTCCCCCAAAGCTCCCATTGGCCACGGCTCCCCGTTCCCGGCCAATGGGAGCTTTGGGGAAGGTACCCACAGGCAAGGGCAGCGTGCGGAGCCCTCTGCGCCCCCGCCGGGACGTGGTGCCGGCCGCTTCCTGGAGTGGCGCGGGGCCCACGGCACCATGGGGTGGCAATCCCGCGGGCCGGATCCAAAGCCCTGAGGGGCCAGATCTGGCCCGCGGGCTGTAATTTGCCCACCCCTGCATTAGTTAGACCTCAATAGAATACAAGACTGCAGAACACATTTCGAAGGAAAGAATAATTAAAGACGTGGAGGTAAATGGAAAATGGGATAAAATGCAGCATGGGTTTATCAAAAGTAGATCATACCAGACTAACCTCATATCTTTCTTTGACAAGATAACTGATGTTTTAGACAAGGGACATGCAGTAGATCTGGTTTTCAGTAATACATTTGACATGGTATCACCTGCAAAATTATTAGTTAACCTGAAGAAGATGGGGATTTGTACAAGAACTGTAAGCTAGGTAAGGAACTGGCTAGAGGGGAGATGACAACAAATTGTGTTGAAAGGAGAACTATTGGGCTAGGAGGCTTGGTCTGGGGACCAATCTTTAGTTAATATTTTCATTAAGAACCAGGCACAAAAGTAGGAGTGTGCTAATGAAATTTACTGATGACACAAAGTTGAAAGGCACTGTCAATACAGAGGGGGATAGGAATATTATACAGGAAAAACTGGATAACCTTAAGGACTGAAGAAATAGAAATAGGAATAAATTTAATACAAGAAAGTACAAGGTCATATATGTAGGGACCAATAAGAATCTCTGCTGCATGCTGGGGGCTCATAAGTTGGAAATTATTGAGGAAGAGAAAGACCAAAGTGTATTAGTTGATCACAGTGTATTAGTCAATGTGATGCAGCTGTGAAATAGGCAAATGTGATCCTAGGCTATATCAGGCAATGTATTTCCAGTAAAGGTAGGCAAGTATTAAGGTAAGTACCTGAGGTAAAGCCTCATCTGGAATACTGTGTACAGTTCTGGTTGGCCATGTTCAAAAAAGATACATTCCAACTGGAACAGGTACACAAAAGGGCTTCTAGGATGAACAGGGGAATGGAGAGCCTATCTTACGAATGGAGACTAAAATAGCTTGTCTTGCTTAGCCTAGCAAAAAGAAGGCTGAGAGGAGATATGATTGCTCTCTATAAATACATCAGGGGAGTAAACTCCAGAAGGGATCAGAGCTATTTAAGATAAAGGACAATGGTGTCACAAGAACAAATTGACCATGAACAAATTTAGGCTGGAAATTAGAAGAAGGTTTCTAATCATCAGAGGAATGAGGTTCTGGAACAGCCTCCCAAATAGGCATAGTGGGGTCAAACTACCTAACCAGTTTTAAAATGGAACTTGATAAATTTATGAATGGGATTATACAATGGGTTGCCTGCATGCAGGGGGCTGGACTTGATGACCCAGAAGCGATGCTTAATTTGTAATGAAAGAGGTGCCTGCAGGGGCGGCTCTAGCTTTTTTGCCGCCCCAAGCACGGCAGGCAGGTTGCCTTCGGTGGTATGCCTGCAGGAGGTCCCCGGTCCCACAGTCCCAGCTGGAGCCGCCGCCGGGTGCCTGGGCTCAAGCAATTAGCTGGTGCATTTTTTTTACTTTCATAACAGACGTGGCAAGCCCAGAGGTGCTGTGGCTATGAACTGCCAAGCCTAGAGGTTTTGGGGCTCAGACCTGGCAAGCCCAGAGGTGCCGGGGCTATGAACTGCCAAGCCCTGGCACAAATTAAGTACTGCTCAGGAGCTCCCCTCCAGTCCTAATATCCCTGCTGAACTACTTCATGAGAAAGGGACCTCTTATTCATGAGCTCTGGTGTTCTCTAATGGTGCATTAGAGATTCCATGGCTAGCTCTATTAAGCCCCAGAACCAAGCCTTCTGGGCTGGTGGGAATCAGGAGGATTTTCTGTTTCAGTGTACCCCTTATGTGACTTGCCTTGAAAGGCACCAGATTCTTCTCTGCCTAGATTATTACCTACACTGCTTCTGAGAGGAGCTTTCAATTTCTGGTTACTCTTTTCTTTCTGTTCAGAAATGCCACTAGTGATGCATTCAAAGTAAATCAGAAGGTGACAGCTGAGGAGATTTTAGAAAAATAAACAGCACAAGCTGTACACTCAAGAAGTTTGATGCTTTCTTTTTTCTCAGCGTGGCCCATGGCCATCTTGTCTTCCAGATACACTTCCCACCCCATAGGCTTATTTTCATAGTGAGTATGTAAGGGTCATTTAGAGGTGATTCATGTCTGATACTTTGCACTGAATCTGGTGAGTAGTTTCAGGTCTTCAGAAGGATTTTCTGGAGATACCTTGTGTGGAATCCCACCCAACACATGATACCAATGCATAGCACCAGCGATTCTAACTATTGCCAGGAAACCACAAATGTAATGAAGTTTTAGATCTTTGCAAATGTTTTCTGTGGCGATACAATTTTGGCCAAAGCCATGCCTATTTCAACCACCAGGCAAGCAGTCTTCTGGGTTGGGCCCAGAAGCTCTTCTTGAAAGTTAATACCAACAAATGAGTTTGAAACATTTGGCAAAATCAGAGTGGGACTATTTTTCTGGACAGCACTTTGATTGGACTACTATTCATGAGTGGTTATAAATATGTAGCTTGAAAGCTGAGCCTCACTGTGATCAGCTCCCTTTTTGCATTACAACAGGGACCACCCAAAATTTAGATCCAGGGAGCAGATAGTTTAGAGGAGATAATTTCTCTATCTTACTCCTCTATTTATCTATAGGACGGGTACACCAAATGCAGTGCATACTGCTCCAGCGATAATGACATAAGAATGGCCATACTGGGTCAGACCAGTGGTCCATCTAGCTCAGTATCCTGTCTTCTGACAATGGGTGGTGCCAGATGCTTCAGAGGGTGTGAACAGAACAGGGCAATTTATCACCCAGTTCCAGCTTCTTGCAATCAGAGATTTAGGAACACTCAGAGCACAGGGTTGCATCCCTGACCATCTTGGCTAATAGCCATTGATGGACCTATCGTCCATAAACTTATCTAATTATTTTTAAAACCCAATTACACTTTTGCCCTTCACAACATTCCTCTCACCATGAGTTCCACAGGTTGACTACACATTGTATGAAGCACTTCCTTGTGTTTGTTTTAAACCTGCTGCCTATTAATTTAATTGGGTGATCCCACGTTTGTGCATTAAGCGAGGGGTAAATAATACTTCCTTCTTCACTTTCTCCTCACCATTCATTATTTTATAGACCTCTATCATATCAGTCATCTCTTTTCCAAGCTGAACAGTCCCAGCCTTTTTAATCTCTCCTCATATGGAAGCTGCTCTATACCCCTAATTATTTTTGCTGCCCTTCTCTGTACTTTTTCCAATTCTAAGGGCTTGTCTACACTTACCGGAGGATCGACACTGCAACGATCAATGCATCGGCAGTCGATTTAGCGGGTCTAATGAAGACCTGCTAAATCGACCGCTGCTCGCTCTCCCGTCGACTCCTGTACTCCACCTGATCGCAAAGAGTAAGGGGAGTCGACGGGAGAGTGTCTCTTGTCGACGTCGCGTGGTGTGGACCCCACAGTAAGTAGATCTAAGCTATGTCTATTTGAGTTACACTATTCACATAACTCAAATTGCATAGCTTAGATCAACTTTTCCCTTTAGTGTAGGCAAAGCCTAGGATATATTTTTTGAGATGGGGCAACCAGAACTTCACATAGTATTCAAGCTGTGGGCATAGCATGGATTTATTTAATGGCATAATATTTTCTGTCTTATTATCTACTTCTTTCCTAATAGGTCCTAAAATTCTGTTGGGTTTTTTGACTGCTGCTGCACCTTGATCTTGGCATTGGATAACTATCCACAATGATGCCAAGATCACTTTCTTGCGTAGTAATAGCTAATTTAGACCCCAACATTGAGCATTTATCAACTTTGACTGGTCAAGAAAATAGCAGATGAAATTCACCCAGTTTTGTGAGATCTCTTTGTAACTCTTTGCAGTCAGCTTTGCACTTAACTATCTCGAGTAATTTTGTATCATCTGCAAACTTTGCCACCTCACTACCCCTTTTTCCAGATAATATATGAATATGATGGATGGTACTAGTCTCAAACAGGGGGACCCTGCTATTCACCTCTCTTCACTGTGAAAAGTGACCATTTCTTTCTAACCTATTATTTAACCAGTTATTGATACATGAGAGAACCTTCCCTCTTATCCCATGACCCTTACTTTGCTTAAGAGCCTTTGGTGAGGGACCTTGCCAAAGGCTTTCTGAAAGTCCAAGAACACTATAGCTACTGGATCACCCTTGTCCACACATTTGTTGACATCTTCAAAGAATTCCAATGGATTGATGATGCATGATTTCCCTTTACAAAAGCCGTGTTGACTCTTCTCCAACATATCATGTTCATCTGTGTCTGATAATTCTGTTCTTTACTATAGTTTCCACCAATTTGCCTGGTACTGAAGTGAGGCTTACTGGCCTGTAATTGCCAGGATCACTTCTGGAGCCTTTTATAAAAACCGGCATCACATTAGCTATCCATCAATCATCTGGTACAGGGGCTATTTAAGCAATAAGTTACATGCCACAGTTAGTAGTTCTGCAATTTTATATCTGAGTTCCTTCAGAACTCTTGGGTGAATACCACTTGGTCATGGTGACCTATTACTGTTTAATTTATCAACTTGTTCAAAACCTCCTCTATCGACACCTCAATCTGGGACAGTTCCTCAGGATTTGTCATCTAAAAAGAATGGCTCCGTGAGAATCTCCCTCCCACCCTCTGCAGTGAAGGCCAATGCAAATAATTAATTTAACCTTCTCTGCGCTGACCTTGAATTCCTGGAGGGACCTCTTCCACTGTTAAGAGGGGGACCCATTCAATCTTTGGCCTCCATGCTCAGGCCAGGCAGGATGGCTACTACTACTACTACAGTCGCTACTATACCAGGACCAAGGCTTAGGTCAACTCCTTTCTATAGAGCAATCAACAGACACTTTTGGTTAGTACCAAACTGGATTAGATTTACAGTGGTGACTAACCTGGCTCTTTACTCCCTTTCATGACACATTCTGTTCATCTTGGATATTTCAACAATAAATTAGATATACTTGGGAAATGATTTTTACTTATCAGGGACTCAAACATGACTTGAGTGGCATTTTTGCATCACAAACAAGAGCATAGTCTCAGAATATTGGTAAATGCTGAATTTAAAATATATTAATATTTGTGCTTATAACAATGACAGCCGATTAACTTTTTTACAGTTTTAAAGGATGAGAAACTGGGGCGGGGGAAAGGAGGGGGCATGTACATTAGTAACCCATATTTTTGTCCCATCTAACAAAGGGAAATCAGGTTTCTCCAAAACTGAGATTTCACTTGAGTGGAATTCCCATATTTCAGTTCAATCATGAGCAATTAAGGGCTTCCAAGCAGATGTATGTGTTATAGGCTATCTGCTTTTTATGCGGGGAACTCCCATTAATGCTAAAGAGGTTTATGCACAAAGATCAAGGGTTAAATATAGCCCTTAATCTTCTGCTTCATGTCTTTCCAGGATGCAATGGCAAGCATATTAAGAGGGTTATAACTTTCCTTATTTATTTTTTGCAGATACATGCTAATTACTTCAGTGAGAGACCACAGGGTAACTTTATCCCATATCCAAATTTGTAAACATTTACCCTACAATAGCTATACATCAGAACTCCTTTCTTCCTATTTCTGCTATATTCTTTTTTCAATAGGGTTATCAGAAATAAACTCAATGTTCCAGATGAGGGCATAATATTGATTTATATCAACCATTTTCAAGAACAAAATAACTGGTATTACAATAATTCTAAGGTATGTTAATACTCAGATTTGTAAATACAAATTTTTATATGCACTTTTGTTCTCTATTTTTAGTGGCTTGCAGAAAAGCTCTGGACAGTACTACAGTAGCAGCTCATGAATCTGAAATCTATTGCAAAACCTGTTATGGAAGAAAATATGGTCCCAAAGGTATTGGGTTTGGACAAGGGGCAGGGTGTCTCAGCACTGATACTGGCGAACATCTAGGCTTGGATCTGCAACAGTGAGTTAAATCCCATTGATTATACCTTTTTTTAAAATGTATATACTCCATTTATTGGACACTTCATTAGGTTTCCATAACAACATCTAGCATAAGTGGCACAATAAATGCAATCATAGGTTTTTCTTACATGAGTCTCATCATTTCTGCCAATTTTTAATAATGTTCAGTCTCTTGAAAGCCTTCTTTTTAAATTTTTTCCCTATTCCAATAGGCAATTACGGTACAGGAAACCTTGCTTTACATATCACCACAGACCTAGATAGTCACTGCAGCTGTAATTTGCTAGTAGCTGCACAATGCCACAATCATGCTCACCATAGAACCAAATATCTTTCCCTCTGACTGGCTGCATTGTACTTATATTTTACTAATATAGTAATAGTTACAGTACCCTGTGCTGTTAACTTTTTTCTCTCTACAGGAAAATATCCATTATAAATCCTCTCTCATGGGTCACATACCATTTTGAGGATATATGACTCAACAGAGGAATAGAATTCTGACTGCAGATAACTGCCTATGTCACTATGCTTTTATAATAGTTTTTTGCAATTTTCAAAGCTGCACATTTCTAAATGACTTCAACGTTTTCCTCTGTAATGAAGCTAATATATCCATACTGAAGGTACAAGCTTAGAGAGTGTATTTATCAGTAATCCTTTGTCACAGGCACATTCATTACTGTGAGTGTCACATCAGGAATTTTTAACTTTCTGTAGACTTAATGACATGTTGCAGTCTGACAATCCAGGAATTCAAAGGTCACTCCATGAATGACTAAGAGCTGACACTGGGTTGGGCTGATAGTTCAGAAATATAGGTTGAAACCATTTTTCTGCATCTGACCTTGACATAGTATAGGCCTTTTGAAGGCAACAAAAACTACCTGCTGATGCTTTACAATGAACAAAGAGGACAGCATTTCAGATTCCAGTCTCTTTTTATTAACCTCTCACTAACAAGTCCCAGCAGCTAGCTGATTAGAGAGAGGACTCTAAGTATTGCTGCTTTGTATTTTTCAGTGTATCTTTAATACAGATATTTTTTCTTAGACTCCCCACTTGCCTCTCCCTTTCTGTTAAATACAGTCTTTTTTGGCACATGGCCACCGCCATGTGCACAGCCAATGTTAGGGCTGGCTGTAACGTTATGACCAGCAGCTATTCACTAAAACCAAGGCAATGTCATCTGCTACCTTAGTCATAGCAATAGCGCCTTAGCACTGTAAAATGCACTTACTTCTGTAGAATTTTTTTATTTTCTTGTATTACACATCAAGCTTCACGTCCTGTGAACCAATACTGTAATGTTGACTAACCCTTCCAAAAAATACATTGAATTGGAAAGATTTCGAGAATGGAAACATGATTTTTCAAGCGATGTTTAAATGTACTGAAAATCTCTATGTTTCCATCAGCTCACCAAAGCCTGCTCGCCCTTCTACGCCTACCAACCCTTCAAAGTTCACCAAAAAGTTTGGAGATGTGGATAAGTGTCCCCGCTGTGGCAAATCAGTATATGCTGCAGAGAAAATAATGGGAGGAGGAAAAGTAAGGGATTGTTACATGATTTTTATTCTATTATTTTAAAAGATCTTTTAAAACTGGTTTTAAATTTTGCTGAATTATACCATATTGAGAGAGCTTCTCCCCCCGAACATAGCTTCTGCCATTTGCGGAGGTGGTTTTATTATGCTGACGGGAGAGCTCTCTCTCATTGGCATAGAGCGTCTTCACCAGACATGCTGCAGCAGTGCAGCTGCATCAGTACAGCTGTGCCGACTGCAGCACTGTACATGTAGACATGCCCTAAGACACCATTCCCTCCGCCCCTGCAGCTGCTCCCCTTGAAGAAAGGGACTCTGAAGAAATCTGTTCACAATCCTCAGGTTGCAAACTCATTCTTTGGGATAAGTGCTCTCAAGCTTTTTCACTGTATGAACCACATCTTAATTGGGTTTGGTGGCTCCTCGTTACTGTTCACTATTGCAGGGGCCACCTCCTCTCCCTAACATCCCTGTGCCAGCCAGAGTAAATGCTTGTTTATTTTTTAAGCTTTTAATGATTGTGTAGCTGGAAAAAAAGAGAAGCCGGTGTCATGTAACCTGCTACCACTTTGTGGATCCCAGTTTGGGAACTGCTGTTCTAGGATCATTCACTGAAAATTCTCTGCAATCTAAAAGTTTGAAGCAATGGCTAACATGCAATTGCTGTATAGCCCACGGGGTCTGATTCAAGTGCTGACCACCATTTGAGACATCTCAGCTAGTAAGGTCATTAGGAGTCACATACTAGGATAGGGTGCAATGACAAAAATCAGCATAGTGACCTATTGACTAAAATGGAACATGTTACTGAGATGAAATGAAAAATTAAACAAACATAATTTCAGTCTTTTCATCCAAAGAAAATATAAAGCTATTACCCTTTATATGTTGCTTGTCAAAGTTTCATACTAGCTACTTGATATAATCTAGGTATGATTTTTTTGTAATGTATAATGTAATGTCTCTGCTTTCTTTCTCAGCCTTGGCATAAGACTTGCTTCCGTTGTGCTATTTGTGGAAAGAGCCTAGAATCTACAAATGTTACCGACAAGGATGGAGAAATCTACTGTAAAGGTAAGTACAATCTATTTATGAGATATTTCTGCTATATGGCTGAAGATATTCTTCTAAGACTGCTCTACTCGGACAAAGTGTAGGCATCGCCACCTATCTTTGTTAGATACCTGAACTTGGGAAAGTATATTTAGTTCACCCCTTTTCTTTGCTTTAAAGAAAGATCTATAATTTGTACAATCCCATAGCAACACCAGTCTCATCACTTATTGGGAGTGAATTTAAAAAGCAAATTAATCTATATCTTCTATCATAAATATTAAGTCTTCTCAAGTTTGGGATCTCTCTCCACTAAGAATCACATTGATCCTGCAAAATAATTTGTGTGGGGAAACCCCTGCATCTGAACTGGTTTTCACTGACTTCAGTAGGTTTCCACAAGGACACAGGTGTCTGCCCACAAGCTTCTCATTATAGGATCATGGTCTTAGTTGAGATTCTTTCCAAGGAATGTTACACTGGGAATCAAAGATCTTCACAAATATGCTAACAGCATTGAAGATAATGGATTTACTTTGGATTTCTCTCTCTCAGATCATGCAAGTCCACAGAGTCAATCCTCCTTTAAACAGTCTGAAAAGGGTATGAAGAGTTTTATGTCAATGTTCTAGGCTAGGATTGTCAAAGACGCCTAAGGGAGAATTCAATAGGAATTCCCTTTGGCCCCTTTTAAAAATCCCAGTCCATATATTTATTCCACATGCTCTGCAAACAAAAAGCATTCACATGAGTTAGAATTGCCTCTAATACCTATAACCTAGATTTTTTCTGAGTATTTTACAGTACTGAAAGTTGTTCTTTGAGGAGCTTGACTTGACTTCAGACAGAGCTAACAAGTTTGTCTATCTCAAAAGCAACAAGAGTGAACGAGGTTGCATTGTCAGAGTAGTCGATGTGCCTGAGAAAGAGAATCCATGTTTATTTTATTCTTACAGCCTTCCTAGCCATTGTACTTTATTTACTGTGATTTCCAATTATAAATGAGGTTTTTTTAGTATTACTTAGTAATTAATATTTTGAGTATTTTTATGTAGTAACTTCTTTCTCCCTTTCTTTTGCAGTTTGCTACGCAAAGAATTTTGGTCCTAAAGGAATTGGGTTTGGTGGCCTCACTCAAGTGGAAAAGAAAGAGTGAAACTTTCTAGATCAGACACATTTCACACTTCTGTTGATGCCACAGATCGATTGTTTGCTAAGTAAAACAGTGATGCATTGATAAGAACCTAGGGCATTTAAAAAAAACTTCTGCTTCTCCAACCTCACTGGAGAGATTTGTAAGCTTATTTCTTAAGAAATTATTGCAGTAGCTAGAAAATACATTTTGACAAATGGATTTAAGTTTATTCTACACTGAAAAAGAGCCTAATATTTTGCTAAATTCTAACTTGTTTGTGAACAATAGTGTAAGAAATACTACTACTTATCTTGTTAAAAAATGAGGTTATAATAGCTCTGTGGACTTTGCCACTAAGAGGTTATTATCCTAGGTAAGGGGGCATAGGAAGATGTTTTGGATTTATACCACTCCGACAGAGCAGAATCTTGCCCATCCCTTAGTGAAATACATTCTGATGTTATGGTGGTGCTATGGTATGGCAGGAATTTTTTTTTTTTAAATGCACATTCTAATCTGTCGTAATAGCTAACAATTTCAGCTCCATCCTCCTGAGTAAAAGAGAAAGGGAGTAAAAGACAGACTTCTTGAACTGGAAGTCAAATTTTCATAAAACATGGTAAAATCAAAGTGGATGTTAAATCTAGTTTTGTCATTGTAGATTTCTCTAGATACAATAAACTGTAGATACTGCTTTTATGCTATGACTGGTTACGTTATTTTGCTCCCGTTTTGTACTCTAACACTCAATGCGCTCACCTAGTTCACCAGGCTAAACAAACTATACCTATATTGAAATTGTGAGAATTCTCTGGTTTTATTTCATTCTATTTTACTGCTAACCTGCTAGTAATAGATCATATTTTGAATTTCCTCAGTTTATTGCTCTCAATCTGGGCTTTTCCCTCCCCCCATCTCCATAAATGTCACTTTTGTTCTTCTCTACTGCAACATAAACCTCCCAGTAGGACACAGTGGGCTCATGCTGTGTGAAGCACATTTGACATCTCTGAAAAGTGACTCACAGACTATATATTCTCCAAATATAGTATTAATCCCTTTAAATTTATCAAGGGCACAAGTATATCACTTGGGACTATGGTAGCCCTATGCTTGCAGGCTGAAATAATGTGAAACAATCTTATGCTTATACCATTAGGTTTTGGTCACATACCTACTAGTGGTTGAGCTATCCATTTCCAAGTGACACTGGTATAAATGAGTGCAAGATTTAGTCTTCCGATCAATTCTTGTTAGATGTTTAAAGTAGCAAGATAAGTCTTTGCTGCTGTTACGTTTAATGATTTGTAAATATGTAAGTTTCATACTTTCCCTTGAATATTTAAAAAAAATAATCAGTGAATATAAGCATGAAAGCTAATTTATTTAATGTGAAGGCAAACAGTAAGTCTAAACAGTGATTCTGTACAGATTTACATAGTATAAAGACAAATAAGTTATCAAAAATACAAACTAGTGTTAAAAACTTTTTGAAATAGCCAATTCAAAAATGTTAAAAATATTTTATTTCCCTTAACAAATGTGTTCTTTGTAGACACATGAATCTGAAAAATTAATCAAAAGGTATTAAATAAAAATTCTGGAGTGCTGTATAAAAATCTCTCATAAAAATATATTTTGAGTGACATCTCATAGATATGAAATTTCAAATTGTTTCAGTTGAAAGTACATACAAACCACCACAGTAATTCTTTGATCACTTAACTTTACTATTTAAACAATAGTAACAATATAAAAAATTAAGGCAAGAGAGTTNGCCATTGTACTTTATTTACTGTGATTTCCAATTATAAATGAGGTTTTTTTAGTATTACTTAGTAATTAATATTTTGAGTATTTTTATGTAGTAACTTCTTTCTCCCTTTCTTTTGCAGTTTGCTATGCAAAGAATTTTGGTCCTAAAGGAATTGGGTTTGGTGGCCTCACTCAAGTGGAAAAGAAAGAGTGAAACTTTCTATATCAGACACATTTCACACTTCTGTTGATGCCACAGATCGATTGTTTGCTAAGTAAAACAGTGATGCATTGATAAGAACCTAGGGCATTTAAAAAAAAACTTCTGCTTCTCCAACCTCACTGGAGAGATTTGTAAGCTTATTTCTTAAGAAATTATTGCAGTAGCTAGAAAATACATTTTGACAAATGGATTTAAGTTTATTCTACACTGAAAAAGAGCCTAATATTTTGCTAAATTCTAACTTGTTTGTGAACAATAGTATTTCTTACACTACTACTTATCTTGTTAAAAAATGAGGTTATAATAGCTCTGTGGACTTTGCCACTAAGAGGTTATTATCCTAGGTAAGGGGGCATAGGAAGATGTTTTGGATTTATACCACTCCGACAGAGCAGAATCTTGCCCATCCCTTAGTGAAATACATTCTGATGTTATGGTGGTGCTATGGTATGGGAGGAATTTTTTTTTTTTTAAATGCACATTCTAATCTGTCGTAATAGCTAACAATTTCAGCTCCATCCTCCTGAGTAAAAGAGAAAGGGAGTAAAAGACAGACTTCTTGAACTGGAAGTCAAATTTTCATAAAACATGGTAAAATCAAAGTGGATGTTAAATCTAGTTTTGTCATTGTAGATTTCTCTAGATACAATAAACTGTAGATACTGCTTTTATGCTATGACTGGTTACGTTATTTTGCTCCCGTTTTGTACTCTAACACTCAATGCGCTCACCTAGTTCACCAGGCTAAACAAACTATACCTATATTGAAATTGTGAGAATTCTCTGGTTTTATTTCATTCTATTTTACTGCTAACCTGCTAGTAATAGATCATATTTTGAATTTCCTCAGTTTATTGCTCTCAATCTGGGCTTTTCCCTCCCCCCATCTCCATAAATGTCACTTTTGTTCTTCTCTACTGCAACATAAACCTCCCAGTAGGACACAGTGGGCTCATGCTGTGTGAAGCACATTTGACATCTCTGAAAAGTGACTCACAGACTATATATTCTCCAAATATAGTATTAATCCCTTTAAATTTATCAAGGGCACAAGTATATCACTTGGGACTATGGTAGCCCTATGCTTGCAGGCTGAAATAATGTGAAACAATCTTATGCTTATACCATTAGGTTTTGGTCACATACCTACTAGTGGTTGAGCTATCCATTTCCAAGTGACACTGGTATAAATGAGTGCAAGATTTAGTCTTCCGATCAATTCTTGTTAGATGTTTAAAGTAGCAAGATAAGTCTTTGCTGCTGTTACGTTTAATGATTTGTAAATATGTAAGTTTCATACTTTCCCTTGAATATTTAAAAAAAATAATCAGTGAATATAAGCATGAAAGCTAATTTATTTAATGTGAAGGCAAACAGTAAGTCTAAACAGTGATTCTGTACAGATTTACATAGTATAAAGACAAATAAGTTATCAAAAATACAAACTAGTGTTAAAAACTTTTTGAAATAGCCAATTCAAAAATGTTAAAAATATTTTATTTCCCTTAACAAATGTGTTCTTTGTAGACACATGAATCTGAAAAATTAATCAAAAGGTATTAAATAAAAATTCTGGAGTGCTGTATAAAAATCTCTCATAAAAATATATTTTGAGTGACATCTCATAGATATGAAATTTCAAATTGTTTCAGTTGAAAGTACATACAAACCACCACAGTAATTCTTTGATCACTTAACTTTACTATTTAAACAATAGTAACAATATAAAAAATTAAGGCAAGAGAGTTTCAGAATAACTTGCAAACAATATAAAGAATATCCAGTTTTATTTAGCTTTCAGCTCAGCAATTTGATGTTGCTTTTCTTCATACAGAGTGAACGTTTTTACCTTTTGCTGGATGAAATGTTAGAGTATATTGTTTAGTCCAGTCAACTATGTTGGGCTTGAACATACCAAAGCAACTGCACTGAAAAAAGTCTGCAAGGTTCTGGAAGCATCCGTGACTGGAAGTCAGAGAAATATCTATTAATAAACTTAACAAAAGAAGAGGGCTGACACAGCAAATATGGTACACTAAAGAGCATTTCAAGCACAAAGCTGAGAAGGAGAGCTCTTGCAGAAGAAATAGAAAAACAAACACCTTTCCCCCCTAAATACCCTTATCTATTATATTTTCATAGAGCCTTTCCAGCCCATATTACACTTAAATGTTAAAAAAAAAAAAAAAAGGAGAATTCAGTAAGTGCTAATTAGAAGTATTAGGGTTGATCTGAAATCACAGCCACTAGCACAAAGATAGTGAGAAAGTAAAGATTTCTACTTCAACAGAAATCCTTGAGGGCCAGATTCTCTGTTATGACAAGTTTACAGTAGATGGTTATGTCACCCTGATTCTCCGCTTGGCTGTGGGGTAGGTTAGAGCCCCCATGGGATTTCTCTAACCTATAAACAGTGGGCAACAATCCCCAAAGAGTGTCTGTCAACTGAGGAGAATCAGATACTTTGGCTATATCTCCTCCCTGCAGCCCTGTACAGAAGGGTTCCACAGTAGCTGACTATTCTGGTTCTTCACCCACTGGAATCACTCATCTCCCTTGCTGGAGAGTCCCCTGGTGTGGAACAGATGCATCCCCTTTGCATAACTCAGAAGAAGAGGCATATTCAGCACACACCTAGTAAACTAACTTTTCTTTGGCACATACAAAGTAGTTAAACACATTATTATTAAAAATGATTAATTCAATTTCCTTACAAATAATTCTCTTACCAAAATACTTACTTATATGGAGTTTTCCTGAGAGAAGCAGCATGCTTAGAACACTTGCTCTGTATTATGAGGTTTAGTCTCTCATGTGAGGTCAAACCCAGAAATGCAATCTTCAAGGTGGGTGTGGTGGAGGGAAGCAGACAGTTGAAATGTGGATATGTTAAAGCAGTTAAAATAATGGAGACACCAAAGAATTTAATTCATTTTTTCTGCATATTTAACACAAAGAAACTACAGTATAAGTTATTTACAAACATGCCACTAAGGCAGTGATAGAAACCAAGGGAGTGTCAATGCCAAAACCGAGAACTCATCCTTAATTGGTTCATTGTGCCTAGATATTTGCAGCGGTGAAAATGCATGACGTTACCACTCAGAATACAGAGATGGGAAAAGACCTATTACACCACCAAAGCCATCTCCTTGCAAGAACTATGTGCAGTAATACTTTGGCACAAGAGAGCAAGAAGAGGACAGAGTTTGAGCCTTAGTTTTCAAGTTTCCTCAACTGCATTTTTACATTTAAGTATTTTTGCCTATAATTTCCCATTGCCTTTTCTGTTGTGTAACATTATATGTTAGGTCAGAGATATTTATGAATTATTGTCTGGCTGCTGGGCAACCTCAACAAATATCTTGCTAGAAGTCATTTAATATAGGTTGACAAGCTACTGTGTGCACAGCAGAGAAGTTGATTGTAAATATTCTGTCTGTTTCCAAACATTTTTCCACAGTGTCAAAATATCCTTTAATATAGTCTAATCTATTTTTAAACACACACAGATCAGTGGTTTCTGAAGAAACCTAGGAAGCTAATTAAAAATAATTTTAGCTTAATAAATTTCTTTAACATATGCAGATGTATATACACAGCAGACCCTAGTTTTCTGAACACTGGTAAAGAAATCAGTTTTTTGGATAAAACTACCAGCCTGGAACAATTCTGTATAGGAAGCCGAGTTATGAATCTTTGAAAAGCAAGGTTTTTTTTAAAAAAATTGCTTGATACTGCTAATCAGGGTTGAGCCAGGGTCATATATTTTTATCTTAATTGGACTTTAAATGGATTAATGAAGCACTGCTGAGCTAAAACACACATTTCTCAGTTCAGCACTAATTACACTACTAGGCAAAATGATCAACCATACAATATTTTTAAAAATTGACAATATTTTTAGAAATTGACACCAGTTCTATATGTCACTTAGATTCTTTTCCTCCAAAAACTAATTTCTTAATTTCCCTAAATATTTTTGATTTGCATAAAAAAAACAAAAAAACCCCACTATGAACAGCAGACTTCTGTTACAAGGTTTGATTTTGAGAATCTCTTCAGACTGAATATCTGAAATGATCTCTGCACAAATAGCCATGGAACCAAAGGCTCAGCCCTGGGGGTTTAAGGTGTGGGTCATCCTTGCACATCACTGAAGCTTGATACTGATGGGCCAAGGAAGGCTGACTATGCGCTCTCTCCTGCCATCTGACAGCACTTTGTGTAAGAACATAAGGACATAAGAACGGCCATACTGGATCAGACCAAAGATCCATCCAGCCCAGTATCCTGTCTACCAACAGTGACCAATGCCAGGTGCCCCAGAGGGAGTGAACCTAACAGGTAATGATCAAGCGATCTCTCTCCTGGTGCAACATAAGGCCTTTGATAAGGTAAGTCTGCCAAGGAAATTTTTAAAATTCAAAAGTCCTCAAGAAAAGCATATAAATGAAGCAAAAAAGTACCTGATAAAGCTGAATAATTAGCATCAACGAAGCCCATGAAGTATGAAAAGACACTAGTGTAAAGATGTACAAAACCCATGGAGAACAAGACACTATCTGTGTAAAGTAAGTCCATGCTCCATCTTGCCGGTAAGTTGTTGCACAATGTTCTGACCAATCTGAGAATGAGTAAAGTTAGCCTTTACTAAAAAAATTAATAAACTACCTAAGAACAGATTAAGACATCCTAGCATGGAACCGGACATTACAAACTCTAGAAACAAGACTTCTAGTATGTTACCACTTACAAAAACAATACAGATGCGGTTACTGAATGCATACTGCATGCAGCATACACATTTAACAAATTACAGTTGGTATCAGAAATCACTGCAAGTTAATTTATTACACACCATGCAATATACTACAGTAGTATGGTCCACTTATTCAGGATACCTCCCAGTGAGCCAATTTAAACTAAAGGTAAATGTGAATTGAAGCTCCTGTCCTACAAACATCATCATAACGACCTGTGAAGATCAGTCTGCCAAGATGGGATAAACAGACCTATATTGTATTGTTATTAATGTGCATTTTTATTTCATGGAATGGGTATCCTGTGCATTGGATGGACCTAAGAGTTTTTATAAAATTAAATAATGATACTGAAAGGCAATGACTACTACTTCACTGGGTTTAAATAATAATTAAAAGCATCTACAGTTTGTGACAGTCACCTTTTTGTTTGCATTTATAAATCCAAGGAAATAAAAATGAAGTTAATGGAGAACATATTCAATCAATGCCAAGAGGCTAAGCAGTGCTTCACCCAAAGTTACAGAAATATGAAGTGTTTTTTTTTTTTTTTAAAAGTCTTTGAGACAATTACAGCTTGGGTTATGTGCTATTACATATAAAAATCTAAAACTAGGCAAGTTCGTTTTTTAGGCTCCAATTCAGCAAAACAACTATGTACTTAACTTTAAGCACATGCTTAAGTCTCACTGAAATCTTAGATTTAAGTTAGTTTTAGGATTTAGATAGCTAAGAGCCTTCCCTGGTTTTGGATCAAATGCAGTGTTTACTTTAGGAGAACCCTACATTCTTGCACACTCAAGGCTCTCATTGAGGTGCACGATAAGAGTTCAAGTTCAGGCCTCATTTCTTACATGGTCATATACCCACTGTACTTCCCTATATGTTAGTACTCCTCATTTTCATATAACATTACGCAGAACACAAAGGCCAACTCCTTGTTTGGATTTTTCTTTGATGTTAATATTGCAATTCACACTCAGGAGGTCACACCATAAGGGCTTTTAGTTCATAAAAAAATGTCTGAATCCTCCAATCAGAGAAGAACTTGTGAGCTCCAAGGAGATGAAACATGTTGCATAATTTTCCAGCTTTATTTTTTAACCAAAGATGCAAATACTATAAATTGAACCCACAAATCACATCTCTCAGAAAAGTGGCTGTGTATGAAATGGATGCAGGATGCTTCCTGGGAGCAACAGCTGCAGGAAAATAATTTGCTCTTCTTTGAAATTATCACTACATTTTTAAAGATACTCTTGGCACTAGTCTTTACTACAGACTTGTCCCCAATAACCTTAAGATCAATAAGTGTCTGTGATAATATATTCAGGATCACATTTTCTACTGCAGGCAGAAGAGTAAAGACCACTAGCGTACACACACACTTTTATTCCTTACACCTCTTGAATTTTGTTTCTAGTATAACCTTTACTTCTCTTCTGATGTCACATTTCCTAAAAATGTGGATCTCTATAGCAATACCTTTTAAAAATATAATTTTTGAACTGTTATTAATACTAGACAAAAATTTAACCAAAAGCTTGATCATGAGTTCAGATATGCTGATTGTTCCTGCACAACCAAGATCAGGATTGAGCCACAAAATGACAATATATGAAATGCTAGAAAATGAAGAAAGTATGCAATAGCTCCTTGAAAATGAAATGAAATTAAATGTATGAATACATACAGAGAAGAGTTCCATATACCATCCAGACTCCAACCATAGTTAGGAAGAGCAGAAACAAGATGAAATAATAATGGTTGCCAACACCTATATTTGGGACGAAGAAGAAAATACTTTTTATTGTGTATTTTAACACCATTAGTATTTTCCCAAAGTTCACAGAAGTAGAAAGATATTCAACATCATTCAAAGAAAGTTCTGACTATCCCTTCCACCATGCTCAGTAAATTTTACCACAGCTTGACCTAATTCCTTCCCAACTTTCTCATGCTAGTAATCCCAGTTACATCAATGGAACTATGAGAAAGGTGACAAGTATTTAGTCTGTATTTGGAGCTAGCCTTAACTAGCAACCCCAGCTCTGTTCTAGCTCAAGATAATCACCTCATTATAAAACAGTAAAACTGTACTACTGCTATTTAATTTAGCTATCTGAGCTCTGTGTTCTTCAGCATTATGAACTCACATGTAAAAGACAAAATAGACTGTCTTGGGTATTGTATTACACAAACTATAATCTCTCTTTAAATCTTGATTATAAATATGTTCAAAGCTTTACATCAGAATTACTTCAGTCTAACAAATAACTTTGTATACCTCACACAGTGCAGTGGAAATTCTAAATATTTACCTTTCCAACTTACAAGTAAAGTTACAATAACCTAAACATATGCTTTAAAAAGACAGTCCTGCAGCTTTAAGGTCCATAACAATCCAAACCTATCTTTCTCCATTTCCTCCCTAATGATAGTGCTCAAAGCCCCAAGGAACCATTTTAGCTCCCTCACCTTAATGGCTTCATTTCAGAGACCATAAAACAAAGGAGAAGGGCTGGATACAGATCTCACTGGCTGTCGATGTCAATACCCATTCATCTATCAATCACAAAAGTTAACTAGATTGTGATATTAGGTGCTGTCCTTCAGGAGATTAGCACAAGGTGTCTCCAAGTATGCTAAAATAAACAAACTCACCTATGCATTGTCCAGTCCACAAACAATGTTGGTCATATCTAGCAGTACATGAGTTGCAAGCAATGCAATGCATGGATCTCAAAGGCTTTTTTACCTAGTTGAAAGCGGAAGGGGAAAATGCAGTAATTCATTACATGCATAAATCATGTAAACAACTTATTTTTGCTCTACATTTAAAAAATAAAGAAAAATGCAGTTCCCATTATAGACCAAACTTTTCAACATAATTTAAATGACACAATTATGCATTTTTCCTTTTATAGGACAAGTAATACTGTAACAAGTAATACTGAAGTCAGACCCAAAGGATAAGAACAAAAATATAGTCCTCTTATTCAGAGAACTATGCACATAACACCCTGTGCATCAAAAAGGAGTAATATACATGAAACATGCAATAAAAACCTCACTTACAAGACATGATGTGCAAAATGTTCTGAAATCCAAGTGGCCAGCTTCTGCAAGAGTAACAATACTCTGAAAGACACAAGTTATTTTACAATTCTATTTATCTAATTTTTCCAGGGGGGTCAGGAAGATCAGGGGCTTCTTAAATACTATCAAGATGACGAGTCCTCTTCAAGTGTCAAGTATTATTATTAAAGATATGCAATCAAAATATTTACACTGAGATGAAGCTAAATTATTTCCTGGAGTAGACAAAGACAGGTACACATATTCAAGGAAATGCAAGATGGAAGAGACCTATCTGATTTAGTCCTCTAGTACCCCAACCATGCAGGATGTTGTTTTTTATTTTCTTTTTTTTGTGAAGTAGTGCTTGTCCAGAATAGTTAAAACAATTCATATAATATATATATATTAGAACCACTCTCAATTTTTTTAAAAGTACCTCTCATGCAGTTGGTAGTACTTCTGACAGATAATGAGGGCAGAGGCTGCCACATGTGGTGTTCCCCCCACAATCCCAAGTGACCATGAAGCGGACCATAGTAAGCTACCTGTTAATTGCATGGCAACTTCTTGCCCCTGCATCCTAAATGCAATTGGGTAACAGTTGCCCCATTACTTTTCCCAGGTTTCCATAATGTTCAACAAGAAGATCATGAAAATGCTCTTAACAAAACTTATAGCACCCCTAGCGCTGAGCATCAATATAACTTTAATAATAATAATATATGGAGATATACCTATCTCCTAGAGCTGGAAGGGACCCCGAAGGGTCATCGAGTCCAGCCCCCTGCCTTCACTAGCAGGACCAATTTTGCCCCAGATCCCTAAGTGGCCCCCTCCAGGATTGAACTCACAACCCTGGGTTTAGCAGGCCAATGCTCAAACCACTGAGCTCTCCCTCCCCCCCTTAGAAACACAAACATCCATAATGCATTATAAACATATGGAAACCACATGAGATAGTCACAATTTGTGGGCCAAGTTTTCTATTAATTTATACTACAGACAACACCAATGGCATTTTATTGGGTGAAACCAGTGTAGAATTCAGCTGCATCTCAAACTTCAACAAAGACATCTATGTGAGATGATGTAGAGAGGAAGTTATTTTTTTAAAGAAAGCAGTGATAAGAGAAATAATTTACAATATATAAAAATAGGTAAGTATTAGCTGCCACTTATGGTACTAAGTGTTAAAATAAATCTCTTTGAAGACTAAAGGAAATATTACTGTTTAAATATAAAATCACAGAAAAAACAAATGAACAAACGTATTATACTGTGGTATATTTTAAGTTGTTTTGTTGAGATAAAATACCTTTCTTCTTTCTTCTTCAGAAATCTTAATGTATCCAGGATCCGTTCTCCATGTTTTGTAGAAATAGTAGAGAAGACCCATCACGCTGAGGATGAAGGGGATCTGGAAAATTGTGTCTGCTAAATGTAGCATTGAGGTTAAGGAATATTGTTTTACATAAATTTATCAACATTTTGTCCTTACAAACAATGATTATACTTTAAAATTAACTTGCACTGCATCATTGTAATTTTACAAGTATTTCACTAATAATGAAAAAGGATGGACTTCACTTTTTGTATTAGTATACTCTTTGTACTCCCTAGGCTCTCACACAGCAAGGGCTTTACTGTTTTGTTCAATGTAGTTCTAGAGATTTACTATCACTAGTTATAACTTACAAGCCAAATTCAGGCCCAAAGATCTCTTTTTTCCTCTCCTACAGAGTTCAGATTCCTGCCTTTGACCACACCCTGGAACGTGAAGGTGAATCACATCCCTTCTCCACCAGTAAGGAATACTGCATATAAGGAATGACACTAAGAAGAAACATATGCTAAGACGACATCCACTAGTGGAGGATGTCACAGGCCAACTGACAATAATTCTACTACCAATCACCCTCAAAAGGAAAGACATTTATAGGATGGAAAATGAAAATCCTATCAGCATTCTGTTACAACTCAAGATCCTGGACTAGATGAACTCCTGATTTGATCTGGTATTTGATCTTTTTCTATTTCTACCCCATGACTGAGCAATTTAATAATATTTACACATAAATATATACTGTACAAAATATACTGATAGGTACACAGGTTTTAGGCATAGTATTGTTGTGTATATAGATATTTGCTGCACTACTGTTACACTAACAAGTGTAAAGCTTTTATATAAATGAAGATACAGGTGTATTATATACAGAATTTTTACACCCCTCTATTATAAGCATTTATACACAAGTTTGGGGGGGGGGGGGGGAGGGGGGCTGAGAAGGGCACCTAAACAAATCACACCAAGTTAAGACTGATATCTTCCTAGGTACAGCACTGTGCACTTGTAACTCAAAGTTGTTCTCACTTGCATATTACAAATACAATGAGGTAACTCAGTGGCTAAAACCAAAAACGTTACTCTAACAAATATTGATATTTTGTGTTTTAAGATGTAATCTCTTCCATAGCTCGTATCATGTTTAGTCATGATGCAATTGCAGGACATTTTCTTGTGAGCCCATATGGTGCTGTATTTCCTTGTGGATACCGTTAACACTCTGCATCCGTTTCTGTTTTGTAGATCTGGGGGAGCAAATCCAGAACATACTAGCTGGGAGTTTAGCAAAGTGTATGGGAAAGGTTCAACAAACATGTATAAGTATGTCCAAAGAGTTTGGCTCTATCAGTCAAAACATTTATACCACACTCATGGATCTGTGGGTAGTCCCAGAAAGGAAATATGTACACACGTAGGAGGATGGGGGAAACTAATGGAATGGGACCTACTTGCCCACCACTTCTCAAGTACTGGCCAGGGCTTTCTGTGTTCATTTTGTTCACTATTTCTAATGCACGACCAGTTAAAGGTTTTAATTTTTAAGTACAGAAACAAAGGACTGAATTGACATAAATCATTTAAATTTAAGTTTTTAAGTACAGCCAGAAACTCAAATTCCACATTTACACACTGCAGTAACAACAAATAACTTACTTACAAGTGAGACAAATACATACATGCATTCCCAGCTGGAATATACCCACCACAGAAATTAATCCTGATAATCATATTAAGGAGATCTCATTAGAAATAGTGCAAAAGAAAATGCCACTTAAGGGATGAAGTAATTAAAAATGTAATGCTACTTAATGTAGGAATATATTAATGCTGGTTTAATACAGAAATTATTTTCAGTTACAAATATCTCCCTAAAGGCCTTCTGTTTTAATGGAAATGTTTTACAAAACTAAAAGATAAAGCCCTCTGTGTAACAACAAAGCAGAATACAGGATGCTGAGTACAACAAACACTTGTACATCGTTTTACACATACTATCAATCCATAGCCTGTTATAAGAACTGAAGTATGTTAAAGAAAAGCCATGTACCACACACGGAGAATGCAGCTCAACCCCTGAATGTATATGAAGGCAGGAAACTTTTGAAGTTCTATTTAAAAAAACAAAAACGATAAAGCAGCAGCAAAAAGAGTTCTGAATCACTGTCCTTTTAGAATGTGGAGATGTCATTTACTTTTTATTTATCTGGGCCCCAATCCAGAAGGCACTTAAGCATGTGTCTGAACACTGTGCTTGATCAGAGCCTTGATGAGCGAGGTAGGTGGCCACATGAGGAACTAACCTGGAGGGAAAACTGGGTTTAAAAATGGCACACACTAATTTGTATTCAACAAAACATTAAAAAAAAATAAAAAAAAATCTACTTTTGTGCCTTCACATTTAAACCAACTTGTTATCTGATGGCACTGCTTAAGTTTAATCACAGGAAAGCAGAATTCCATCTCCTGGTGCCCCATGTGACATCCAAAAGGTAAGAAGGCAAATCTTATAAACAAATACACCTCTACCCTGATATAACGCTGTCCTCGGGAGCCAAAAAATCGTACCGCGTTATAGGTGAAACCGTGTTATATCGAACTTGCTTTGATCCGCCGGAGCGCGCAGCCCCGCCCCCCCGGAACGCTGCGTTATATCTGAATTCGTGTTATATCGGGTTGCGTTATATTGGGGTAGAGGTGTATATGTTGTTTTGTTATTGGCAATCACACAGAACAAGTTATTGTATCCCCTCTAACAACCTCAAAAATAAATGCATAAGTGAAATTGAAGCTTACTAAAGGTAAATGTTATTCAAAAGACATTTTACCATGCAGGCAAAATGCAATTTTAAAGTAATAATGAACAAAAGCTTTTTATACATTTTTACTCAACTAATAACTCTATTTAAAGGAATATTTGAATATAATGGATAAAACTTGAAAAGCCCAATCTCAATACTATCAACTATTGCCCCAAAAGAAAAACTGTATTATACTTAGCAATTATTCTCTAATCATGTAAACCTCAATTTCTGTCCATTGATAGCCTTCAGATAAAGTAGTTCAAAATTACATCATCCCTTCCTAATGGAAGCAAAACACCAACCCTATGTATACTTACACGTTAGTAGCAAAAGCATACATATTTGCAGGACTGGGGCCCAAATTTATTTGGCATTTCACTCCTTGAGTATAAAGGATATCAGGCAGGAACCAGACAAACCAGGTCATAGACAGCCAAAAAATGGAACTTAGCATGAAAATTGCTGGTAAATATTTTAGGTTCTTGAGCTCCACAAATTGCCTGAAAGACATTATTAAAAAACATCTATTTCCAAGCCATATCAATTCACAGTCAAATATTTTAAAAAGTATTATAAAGGCTTTACTCATGTTCATTTTAAGTCGTCATTTAAACTGAATTATAAACTACTGCTCAAAAAGCTTTTGTGGCCTTCTATGGCATGCCACCTACAGTGCTGCTCTGTAAAGGAAATGTCCTGAAGAACACGGTGTTCCAATCTAATACAATGGCAACAGAATTGGCTTCTTTATTGATGAATACTCTAACATGTGAAGTGTACAGTCTATGCTAACTCCTGGGTAGTACCAGTATCATTTCAACAGACACTAGTTCCAAGGTGTTGCAGTGGATTAGAGGTTGGGGGTGATGCTAGGGGGAGGAAGATTTCTCAAACACAATCCAGGATCTTATCCCCAGGGGAAAAAAGGTTAAGCTAACATACATTTTTGTAATTAATTACTGTTAGAGGGTAAGCTCAGCGTGTAGCAAGATCAGACCCTCAACAATATTTATGTTTAATTTCTTTTTGTGTGCGTCATTCATTTAAAATGGAACAGTATGTCTGAACAATTCTTATCTACCACTTAGGTTTACTGTTACTGGGAGATTAAACAGTTTTTTGCATTTGTAACTTTGTTACCTTCTGTAATTGTTTTGATAAACATTTAACCATAGGATTCTTTAAAAACAAAACAAAAAAAGCTTAGCGGGAAATAATTATTTTTAACCAGTTAATTTACTTACAGCTAAAGTGAACTTCTAAGACCCTCTGAAGGGAATACTGTATGAGAGACATAGAAAAATAATTCTTATATAAATACATGTACAGAAAATCTAAGTGAACAAACCTTGTAAGCAGACTCATCCCGAAAAATATGAAGAGAAGCAGACTTCCTTTCAAAAGCCAAGAATTGGAATTTAAGTCCATTATGTATCCTATAGCCCACATCAGTGTCAAGGAAGACAGCAACAGCAGGAAAAACTATCAAAATGATTACTGTTACAACACTATATCTAAAATATTACACAAAGTACAAAACAGCACATGACACAGCAAACGCAAGATCCAAAAATTAATGGGAGTTCAAAGGCAAAGAAAGAATTCCCTGAGGACAAACAACAAGCGGGAAAGCAATATCACTATATTTTGCATTAAAGTTTTTCTCTACAACCCATCTCTTCTTCAATCTGTTTTCTAACGCTGTTCCAAAAGATTATTTTTAACTTCTTAAACCAAATGCTTCAACTGCTGTAGAATATTACTAGTTTCAGAAGTTTCTCTTAAAAAAATTGTGCCATAGGAACTGTAAGTGTACTATTTTTCTAATAAATAGCAAACTACAAATTAAATTGCAGCCATTCTTCAATTATAAAAACCTCCAGCTCTTTATTAACCACATTAGTTGAGAAAAGGTCTAACATCACACCCAATGAAAGGTATTAGAATTTAAACAAATATTAATTTCTTATTGTACATCTCAAAAAAATATCATGCTACATTTTGAAATCAGGTGTTTTTTTCTTATAGAAATTAAATCATTGCTGAACCTGAAAAAAAACTGACAGATGGTTTTGCATCATCTTGAAAGTGTACTGAAGCAATTCCATTAGTTTTACCTCAATCAGCTTACTGATTATGAGCTTACTGAATATGAGCCTAAGATTCCATCAAGTCTACCATGGATCTTGCTACGCATGTCTAATTTAATGTAAAAGCATTTACATACTATGACTAAACAAAACCCCAAAATAGATACAGAAGAGTGCTGGACCATTATACAATATTCATACAAGAATAAGGACATAGGCCTAAATTTTCAAAAACTGATAGTAATTTGGAGTGTTTCAATTTCTAGATGCCCAACTTTAGACCACTTAAAATCCTGACTCCTTCTAGATGTCTTAAATTGGGCTCCTTGAAATTGAGGGACCACCCCCCTCAAAAGTCACTTGAAAATTTAAGCCTAAATGACTAACATAAATCGAGTACTCTTCTCAATGGCTTAAACCAGGGGTGGGCAAACTTTTTGGGCCGAGGGCCACATCTGGGTGGGGAAATTGTATGCGGGGCGGGGGCGGGGGATTGGGGTGCGGGAGGGAGTGCGGGGTGTGGGAGGGGGTGCAGTGTGCAGGGAGGGGCTCAGGGCAGGGGGGTGGGGTGCGGGAGGGGTGCAGAGTGCAGGAGGGGACTCAGGGCAGGGGTGCGGCAGGGGGCTCAGGGCAGGGGGTGCAGGGTGCACAGGGGTGCAGGGTGCAGCAGGGAGCTCAGGGCAGGGGTTGGGGTGCAGGCAGTGGGCTTAGGGCAGGGAGTTGGGGGGCGGGTTGCAGGAGGGGTTCGAGCTCTAGCCTGGCACCGCTTGACTAAAGCGGCTCCGGGGTGGCAGCGGGGGCCAGGGCAGGGTCCCTGCCTGCCTGCCCTGTCCCCGGCCCCGCGCCGTTCCAGGAAGCCCTGCGGCCCCTGGGGTGGGGGGAGGGCGGAGGGCTCTGTGTGCGCTGCCCTTGCCGCGCCTCCAGGTACCTCCCCTGAAGTTCCCATTGGCCGCGGTTCCCCATTCCCGGACAATGGGAGATGCGGGAGGCAGTGCCCGGTGGCAAGGGCAACACACGCGGAGCCCTCTGCCACCCCCTCTCCCCCCCGCCCGGGGGCCGCTTCTGAGAGCGGCGCCGGGCCCACGGCGGACTATCCTGCGGGCTGGATCCATAGCCCTGAGGGGCCGGATCCGGCCCACGGGCCGTAGTTTGCCCATTCCTGGCTTAAACGGAGGCAAGATTAGACTACATAAGTCATATACATTAACATATATGTAAAAATGTCCACTGCTGTAGTCCATGAATTGTTCCTATATGAAAGAAAATACCTCATATTTCGCTAACATCCTGAGTAACCTGGAGTTTTTTCTGATTCTCATTTTTTCTTCTTGAGTTAGCATATGAATAATCAAGCGATTTTGAATTTGGTGAGCAAGGTCAAGCGGTGTGTCTCCCTTTAAAAATAGAAATTAAAGTTTGCTTTTCTAAATGTGTTGTACATTTAAATAACTACCGAGAAGTAGCAGAAAAATGGAATTATTTGGTGGATGTTTATTTTTCAAACTAATTTAAGTTACCAGTGGCAGGTTAACTGCAGAGACACAATAAAATTAAGTTAACCAAGTAGACTGTTCTGATTGCAAATGTTTTCAGTGCTAACAAATTTGAATTATCAGTTGTATGGTCTATGAGGAGATGCAATAATATGAAGTTCTAGCAAAGTCAAGGTAAAAAAATTTGCATTCCCAACCACAAGGGCAAGACAAGAAAAGTATAAATAAGGATGGTATTCTAGGATTCTCACATGAAAGTGGAAGATGATATCATATGCTTCCCAGTGTGGGTAGGCAGACATGCACTAGTTCTGCTCAAGCTAGCATGTGAAAAAGAGCAGTGTGGCCATCTTAAAAGGGTTTGTGTTTTCAGAGGGAAGACGTCCAGCTTGCCTAAGATAAAAGGACATGGGTGTTTGTTGAAGTAACCTAGCCATGAATGTCTGTATTCAACCTCTGCACCACACAAAAACAAATCCCCATCTACATTTTAGAAAAACTGAATAAGAATGCCAACCGGTATGGTCGTATTCAGATTCCCATTATAATGGACATCAAGGTCCCAATTACCTGAAACAGGATTAGACAGAGCCCTCAGATTGTTTTCTGAAGTAATTTCACATTGTTGTACTACACAGAATGAAATGGAATTTTAAAAATTGTACCTTGACATTTTTTATGTCCAAATTAGATCCAGCATCCAGCAGTAGCTCTACAGCATTAACATTTCCTGCTGTAACTGCCCAATGCAATGCAGTATTCTTCTGAATTTTGTCTACAGCACTGAGAGAAGGATTAAACTTTAAAAGAAATCCAGTGGGTTCTGGTCTAGATGAAAATAAACAGGATATACAGACCAGTTAGCAAACAGAAGACAACTTAGATTAGAGATAAACACATTTTTAAAACACTTTATAAACTAAATTAATCTTCACACCATCGTGTGTCTATCCTCATTTTAGGGTGGGAACAAAGACGGATACAGTTGTCAGTGACTTGCCCAGGATTATGCAGCTAGTCAGTAACAGAGTCAGGATTAGAATTCATGACTTCCCAGTACTTATTTCTCTAAAATACACTTCCCCATACTTCTCTCATATGCAAACGTCAAAGCTTCATGTCCAGATTCCACAACCAGAGGATAGCCTCTGTATTGGGGAGGCTATAAATTGTAAACCACCCTCGAGATGTCAGGTTGAGTATTCTTCCACCACGAGTTGTTGTCTGCAATGCTGCCCCATAATCACAGCATGGGGATGAAACCAAGTTAAGCCAGTGTACAGGTACGGCAACTCTGGACAAGCCAGAGCGCAGCCTTGTTGACCCTGGTCCCGAATCTGCAGTCAAGTGGACAAGGAGGCAGATGCAGCAATGGACTCCCAAATTTATGTAGTGTTTAAGTAAATTTCCCACCAATGCTTCCACTCTGTGAGAACATAGTTTTCAGCTCCTTGGTGGCATCATCTGTGTATGGGAAAAGGCCAGTCATGCTCTTGTCCAGAAGCAGGTGAGATGCTGTAGCAAAGGGGTGTTGAGTGTGACACCATGGATGATCTTTCCAGTCCACAGGAGTGGGATTTCTGCCCTGAATATGAGCAGGCCTTTGAGTTGGCACTGTGTGTTGTTTCCTAACTGAGAATAGGGCAATCAATCAGCTGGAGACGTATTAAGTTGGTTTCATCTGTCACACTCTCCAGGCAGAGCTAACAGTAATGGCATCTTGTCGAAGGTCTGGTGGAGCTATGTGCACTAGCACATACAGTCTGGAGGTCAGTGTATAGTTCAAACAGCTAATAGCAGGAGTATCAACAAGTTGAGTGTGGTGGCTGCATGCTTAGACGGGTATTCAGCTGGAGCAAACACCAGGGACAATAAAGATGTACAAAGGACTGAAGGATCTGCTCCCCAGGAGTTTTTCCCGATTTTTTTCCTATCAAGGAGGTAGGGGGAAGAGATCTTCATTTTTAGGTGTTGCAGGTGACGCTGATATATCAGACCACTGTCAAGTTTTACTCCCAAGTATGTGCCAAACGTCTCGAATGCCTCACTGTTTGAATGCTAGTAAGTATGAGCTATATGGGTAGCTTTTCCAGAGTATCAAATTAACTTTGTACTAGCCTAGGGCTCTGCCTTTTTCCTACTGTGATCCTACTTTCACCTATTTTTCTGGATTGTGGGAGATGGTTTATAGGTGCTGGCATTTGAAGACCACCAGTACTAGGGCAGAAAGTAGGAGTCTTCATAAATAAAAAATGAATACAGATTCATAGAGGTGCTCACAAGTTGTATTTACGGACACACTACTTCCATGATACACTCCCCCACCCCACCCCTTTTTTTTTAAAGGATCCACCAATCAGCTGAAATAATTTGTTCTGGGGTGAAATTTTTGGCATTTGTAACCTCTGATTAAAAGTAATGTATTTCATTATTCTAAAAAGCCTATGAGTTATCTGGGTGCAAGAGGATTGGTAACTTTTTAGTTGTCCATTACTTACCCAATTACTTTCTGTGCTGACAGCATAAGAGGTGTTTGTCCGCTGAAATCAGTTGTGTCTATACTCTGAGTATGAAAAGATATTGAGATTATTAGATATAAAATTATTCATAGATTTCAGAAAATAAGAGATACTCTGCCAGATACTCAGCTGGTGCAAACTGACATAATTCTACTAAAGTTAGTGAAGCCAGGCCAATTTACACCAGCTGAGAACCTGGAACTCACTTTAGAAGGAATTCCTTTCCTCTTCCTTTCTCTCAATTCTTGTATGTAGTTTCTTTTAGTACAGATAGGTAGATTCCAACAAGAATAATTCAAGAGAAAATTCTTCACTAGTTTTCTGCCTATGTCCATCTAATTCTATAAGTTAAAATAGCTTTACCACATCAGTATATTTTGGAAGGGAAAAAGAGAGATTATTTTTTCCCTTGTGTAAGGAGAGGTTGGGGGGGGGAGGGGAAGAGGAGGTGAACTAGTAATCAGTATAGAAAAGGAAGTCAGCTATAGCAAATAAGGAAATAACCAATTTTCTACCACTTGTTCACTGATCTCCTTCCCTCTGTTATTTTCTCCCTTCTCACACACAGGTAGGCCTACTAGAATTACACATTCACATTTTGAAAGCAAGAATTAAGGTTCATGTACAAAAATGAAAGTATAATATAGATTGAATTAAAAGGGATTTTTTTTTTAATTTCTAGAAGATTCTCACAGCAAATGAGGTAGCAGAAGAGTCTTCTTAAGCATGTTTGTGGCACATACCATCTATATCTTATTTTATTTTATACCTAGACTCCACAGGTTACAATTATTTTACTACAATGGGCTCTAGGATAGAGAGAAAATGTGTTTGTCAGATTGTATAATCTTGTTGCAAAATATTATCTGAGCAAAGGGTCCAATACTGCAAGCATTTACACACATGCCTAATTTTACTCACAAGATTAAACGTATTAACTTCAGTGTGACTACTCACACGAGCTAAGTTACACACATTTAAGGGCTTGCAGGATTGGGACCAAAGTTTTCTAGGCAGTGCTGCGTGACACAGCTGGTCTGATCACAATGTTATCCAGCAAAAAAATTCTCTCTGACACATACATTACACTGTCTCATTTCTACCTTTAAATTTAGCTTGCCACAGGTGCATAGTGGTGAAGTTTTAAAAAGAGTTGAGAGATGACGAGAAAATATTGAAAGATATAGTGTCAGGTTGATCATGTGTTTTGTGAGCTTCAAATAACAGACTGTTACAGAGTTCCAGTTATTAACTGAATAATGAAATACTATTTTCTAGGATGTGTTTCAAGGATATATTGTCAGTTTTGGACTTAAATGCCAGTTATATTGCACTATAGGTTTGCATAATGCTGGACAGGATTGCTTATGTATTTTGACTTCTAAAAAGACAGGAAGAGGTAAAAAAAGCAGGAAAGGCATTACTATGAACTTGTGGCATAGGGAATATTTGCTTAAAAACTGCTTGTCTACAAGGTTCTTTTTTCATTTAAAAAACAAAACCCAATATAGATAAAATGTATTAGCAAAAGAGACAACTAGGTAGGAAACAACATTTGGGATATCTGCTGCATAACTAAAACATACCTGGCCTTTTGATATGAGATAAGCTATTATAGGCATATGCTGAAAGACCACTGCTAAGTGAATGCTGCTGTATCCTTCACCGTCAATAAGGGTGGGATCTCCTCCACATTTTAACAACAATATTACCATAGATAAATGCCCTTGCCTGAAAATAAATATGAAATCTTTTTCAGAAATCTTTAACATGTAGATACAAGAAGTTATGAAAGAGCTCTATTCAAATTCACACTAAAAGAATCTTTGAGACTGACTGACTAACCATCCAATAACGTGGAAAACCACAGGGAAAGCTTTAAAGAAACTAGTTACGTTTAACTTGTTCTAAAAGTATATTTAACCAATGGTTAAAATTAACCTTTGGAACAGTGCTGAATATTTACTAAGAATTTACTTTGCTGTCTGTGTGGGAAATTCTAGCATTTAAATGAATATTGTTAATAAACGTGAATTAAAACATCCCTTGTATATGAATACAATGTATCAGTCACTCCAAGAAGTCTATATCTTTTGCTTACATGATCATTAATACTTTATTCTCATTTGTACTTAATGCATCTATGGAACATTTCAATTTGGTTATTTAAACCAGAATCATATCTCTGGATATGGGAAATCTAACTTTTGACCACAAATTTGAGCTACTAAAAATTGTACTAAGGGCTAGTCTAAAAGTTGACTTGAAAGTTACTTCAGAGTAAGGTAGGATATGAACTTAAAGTGAAACAGCTATTCAGGAATAGTTCCCGGTGTGGACACATTTATTTCAAAATGGATTAAGCTAAACCCAGCAAAAGGTACTCTTATTCCAGAATGAGTATCCACACAGAGCTATTTCAGTTAATTTTCCTGTGTAGACAAGCACTCCATTTCCTTTCCTGACCAGCTTACTGAAGTCCTGTCTTGATGGACAAAAAGGGTATGTTCTTAAATTATGTTAAACCCAACTGATTTAGCTAACACGCTAACTCACACATTTTTAGAAGTCTAGTATAAACACAGTACAGTGCCTTTAATACGTGCTAAGTTGGTCAAGTTGAAGCCTGGGCTCCTCCCTTAAATCCAGCTAACACATTTGAAACAGTGTTAGTTGGCCATGTTGCATCCTGGGTGGTCTTGGCTATAACGTGGCCAGCTAACTTGTCTTCAGAAGCATTGGCCTGTGTCTTAACAGGCATTAAGAGGAATTTTCAATCATATTATTAAGGTAATACACATTAAAAAATCCTTTTTGCCGTTTGACCTCAGACACAAGTTCTGAATATTAAGTATTGCTCCATCCATAGCATAGGCCCAAAACATGGATGTACATGATAATACATAACTAAATAGTAACTTATTTTTCAAGCTCCACAACGGTATGCACCTGAGTATCTGAGGACAAGTTTGAGTGCTAATATACACATACAAGCTACAAACTCTTTGTTCGTAAATAAAAGAAATGCAGAACTAACTAGGATGAAGACACTAACTAATAAACAAACAGCAGATGTATTGTATTATTTAATATTGACAGAAGTATAACTGGCATCTATAAGTACCATACCTAATGGCCCAGTGAAGTGGAGTTGAATTTAAATCTCCACCTAGTTGATCCACTACTGCACCTTTGGAAATATAAAACCTGTGTAACAGCAATAAAATAAAATGGTTGAGTAAATAAGAGATAGATGAAAAACTAATACTTAGAGAACAGACTGCCCTACTAATGATTATTGTTGTAATAATGACACTTTCACTGGACAGGCAAACACACAGATACTTTTACTGTAACAACTGCTGTTTGGAAAAGATGCTGCATTTAAAGAAATACAGTAATTAGCAATGCACTTACGACATCAAGCACTACACTACTGAAATTTGTATGCTATGCAATTTATTAGCTCCACACTAACTAGACCTCCTTCCCCCAATTAAAATATGCCCTGTGCATTCTTGATAGTGAAATCAAGCAAATGCTTAAGTATTTGCTGGTTGGATCCTTAGGTTTCAGTCCTTCAAGCTGCTTCGTGTGAGTGGACTCCCACATTTGTGCTGAGCCCCACTGAAGTCAATGGCTGTTCGTCTGCACGGATCTCATATTTTAGGGCTTGTCTCCATGGTGTGTTAGTGCACACCAGAGATGTGTAAATTCTAACGTACACCAGCGTGTCATGCATTAATTGGCTCAGGTTGACACTGCTAGTGTGCACTAAAAGTTCCCTAGTGTGCACTGATGTAGTCCGGATTCAAACAGTACTATGTTAACATACAGAAGGGAACTTTTAGTGCACACCGGCAGGGTTTACATTGGTCAGTTAGTGCGCAATATGCTGGTGTGCACTAGAATTTACACCCTAGCTGGTGCGTCCTAATGCACCATGTAGCCAAGCCCTTAGAGATAGCAAAAGGACAGATATATACTATTGAATGTACTTAAAATTGCATATCACAGGTTAAATCCTGCAAGGCACTGAGCACCCTCCATTTCTATGTACTTCAGCAGGATTGGACCCCAAGATGTGAAATCTGTGTTGAAAGTTGAGCGTTAATTCTCTATTTTACTATTTAGAAAGAATTGGTTTCAATTGCCCTCTCTTTCTCGGCTACTCCAGGAAAGCACCTCGAAGTTCCAGAAAGTAAGAACTCCCATCTGAAATATCTATTAAGGTATTGACAGATAAAAATTTGGAGATGTTCATTTCAAATGAAGATTTTAAAATTGTATTTTGTACCTGAAACCTGGGTGTTCAGTAACATACTGGATTTCATGTATTGCACAAATTCACATTAAAAGAAAGTGAATAGTAATACTATACCATTTCAGTGGCATAACCTATGCAGACTGGATATAGGTAAGTATATTAACACAGTATATGCTATTGGTTTCACTTGGTTATGAAATATAACAGCAGTGAACATAAAAGACAAGAAAAATATTCTGCCTAAATTATTTATTTACAACTATATGGTCATATGGACACAGATACTACAGCTTACTTTACAAGATCCAGTCTGTTGTTTATTGCTGCCCAATGAAGAAGTGTCACATTTTCTTTGTCTGGTTGTCTGACATCATATCCTGCTTCCACCAATTCCTTGCACCGCTCCAATATGCCATATCTCAGGTAAGAAAAATATTCAGTTTTAGTTGTGATTCTTTAGTATTTTCTAATTTAGAGGTTTTCACATATTCAAAAAAAATAAATAAAAAATCTCCCATTAAGGGCCTGATCCAGCAGTTCCTACTCAGGCAAAATTTCCTGTTGTGTTCAGTGGAAATCTTTCCTGAGCAAGGATAGGTGCTGGCCTGAGCCCTAAATTAGTTGACACATACAACCTTACACCAACTGACACTAATCTGGTTTAGCCACAGCTATTTTTATATTGTTTTTTAATCATAAACATCGTAGAGCATAGTTTTACAGTTAGTTTTCTGATATTATTTAACGGGGGGGTGAGGGGAATCACATATTCTGCTCTGTTAACAAATAAATATTACAAATGGCTTTAAATTTAAACAACCTTCACAAATTCCCTTATTTAATACAAAATAGAATACACAACTGACTTACTGTGTAGCTTTGACAATATCACAGCTACTGTAGTCCTCCACAAGTGGAAATGCTGCTTGCATTTTTGATTGATCTTTATGGATGTTATGCCAATTCTGTGCTTGAGGTTGATGGGGGCCATGGCTGTGATGTTTACACTGTGGGTTAACAATGAAAATATTTACCAACAAATATTATTTAAATTAGACACTCTTTGGGGAAGGGTTTGTGTCTTCCCTATGTAGAAAACACCCAACATACCTGGAGGTGAGGGGAACACTACAGCAATATACACAAATAAATAAATTTAAAGACATCATTAACATTCATCAATTAAGACATTGATTCTGCATTTCTTGGGTGTCCAAAGCTCTCAATGAAGCCAATAACATTTTGGGGGTGAGTAGCACAACACAAAGAATACAGTTTCAGGTACTCTGGGCTCAAACCTGTAGGGCACTCAGCACCTTGCAGGATTATGTCTAAGCAAAAAAAAGGGATTTGTTTACAATAAAGCTACTCTATAACAATGGCTTCAAAGTTTATACAAACAGGGTATAACTTTGTGTTGTCATGCACAAGAACCAACAAGCAAAAGCACAGTTATAAAAATATTATAATATATTGTACTCATTTCCTAATGAAAGTGACAAGTGTATTCATTTATTCATTTCCCTTCCTAAAACCTTCTGTGAAAATCAGTTGCTGTTTTTTCTTCCAGAGAAGATTGCATTTCAATAATTGGAGAATATTCCTGCACAAACATGCCAAGATTTTGAAACTCAGGTGCCTACACTTAGGCAGTTAAATACATATTTAGGCACCTAAATAACAGTGACCTGATTTCCACAGCTGCTGAGCACCTGCAGGACCCTCAAAATTGGATCACTTTAATTTAGGTGTGTAAACATTTAGTTGTTTGAAAATATGGTTAAATCTGCTTCAAGAAGGAAAAAGTTATTATTCATAGCATGATCTGTTTGTCAGTCCTAAGTGAGTAAGGGGTTGCTAACCCACAATACTTTTCATTACAAGTCTCCATCTTTGGGATTGGCTTGGATGATATTTTTCATTAGCTGTATATTTTGTTTCCAGGTGCATCCCATCTCTAATCCGTCTTCACTCTGGTCCAAGATAACACACACATTCCAAACTTCTGTGAACTTCCCTGCAAGGACTGAGGCCATGTGTTGCTTCTCTCATCCTTTTACCTGAACTACTGAGTGAAATTGGGGGGAAAGAGAGGCTGGGACGGAATACAAAAAAACTACAAAAAGGTAAGGGGTGGGGAGCAACGTGGAACACACCATCGCTACCTCCTCTCCAACTGACCACCAGCGCCGGAGGCGGACATCAGCAATAGCGCTAGGGCAGGTACACCGTGAAGGGATTAAGGAGGTGGGCACAAAGCTGGGAAAGGGACAGCAGAGCAGCCTGCCCCCTCACCCACTGCTGATATGAGCCCCCCAGCACTGTCCACACCGAGGGGAACCAAAGCCTCGGAGGGGGGAACCAAGCCAGCATCTCCCCCCCGGCGGGGCAGGGCCTCCCCTCCCCAGCTGCACCGCGCGCCCATCTCGCAGACCCCAGGCGCCTCCAAGGCCTCTCCTCCATCCCGGCCACCCCTTCGCTCCACAGCGGCTCCTCTCCATAGCCGAGCCAGTGAGGAGACCCCGCCCCCTCTTCCCTGCGTCCCCCCCTCACCGCAGGGTCGGCCCCGCCGCCCCCCTCCATGCCGGCTGCTCACGACACGGCCCAGGACTCTCACTTCCTCCGGCCGACTCCAGCTTCCTGCCCCGCTTCCTGGTTACAGCCCAGTCCCGGGGCGCTGCCAATCACGGGAGGAGTTTCCCAGGGGTGGGCGGGGCTGCAGCTGCCCCTGTGTGGGCGGGGCCTGAAGCGGGGTAACACTCCCCACTCGCACACGGTGGAGTCGCTCAGGGCCTAGGGCAGCCCCCCAGGCAGGGCCGGGGCCTCGGTTCCCCCCCCAATATTCGTGGAAGGCCAGATGTCACACCCCTCACATGCATGGCACCCACAAGTCAAAACCCACAGCAAGCTCAGGGCCCACCCAGACATAACCCCAGCCCCACATCTGGCATCCACATATCGCCCCTCACCCGTGGGGTGCCCACATGTCACCTTCCCAGGACAACCATGGCACCCAGATGTATCTTCTCCAAGGTGTGGCTCCCACACGTTGTCCCTGTCATGGGGTTCTCTGATGTCACCCACATAGCAGAATGTCTATCGTGCCAAATATGACTTGCTTCATGATCTCAGCACACCCCATTAAAGCGTCATGTCTCATCTACAACATCACCCCATCACATAAATATTTCCCACACATTGTATTGGTACACCATCATGATGCCGCAGAGCATAATGAAAAGTTTTATCTAGGCATCACATTGCACTGGAATGTTGCACAGTTTCATCAAAAGGTTGTTATGGCCCTGATCCATATAAAAAAATTAACAAACTCACAAAGTTATATTACTTTGAAATTTCATCATGCCACAACATGCCACAGTGTTCTCAGGTTGCATGACAATGGCATCATGCTGCAGAGGAAGACACCATGATGAAGCCACATCAACATATTGTCTGAGGTCAGTATACCCTTACACTATAACAATGCAATGTAATTACATATTTTATCACCCATACGAGGGCTGTTGCATGATGAAGGTGCATCAAAATATGATCATGTCACATCTATACATCACAGCACAGCAGCTCAAAGTTGAAAGGTGGTGTCATTTGATGACCCCAGAATTATTCTGGGTCCGGGATTATGTTTGCAGCTCATAGGATTGCCCATATAAAATCAGGACAATCCCTCAAAAGCGAGGCTCAGTGAATGTGCATTATGTTTTAAATTAATTGCATTTACTGAATTTTATCATTATTATTAACATATCGTACTTTGATATAATCTTTTATCCAAAGATCTGAAATTGCATTATAAATAATTAATTGTGCTTCACAATTCTCCTGTTTATTATTCTCATTTTTCAAATGAGGAAACAGGCACAGGGAATTAAATAGCTTTCCCAAAGTCACATAGTGAGTTAGTGACAGCTCTAGGATCAGAACCCAGGAGTCCTGGCTTTCCTTCTACTGAAGAAAACACCAGACCAAGTAGCATAAGAAATATAAGTGACAGGGTTCAACAAAACACATAGTATATTGGCAAATGTAGGGTCAAAATGACAACACAAGCTATTGATAATATTTAACAGAGAAATGAAAAAAGATGTCAGAGTCTAAGTTAAACACTTATCAGAATATCACCACTATGAAATGTCTTAGATATACGTGTCTGGTTCTACAACAGTTTATGTTATGCAGTGTGACATTTCTGTCTATGAATGACTAACAGGATCTCTTTTTCTTAAAGTATGTCTTTGTGATCTTGAAGAAGTACATTCATATTATGGATAGCTAATATTTTACTGGTCAGTGTCATGACAATCAGCCTGTTGGTCAGTCATTCATAAGACAAAATGTAAAAGCCACTATTGTGGGACCACCACTCACCAGTCACTGCTGCCAGAATGTTCTTCTATATGCTAATTATGTTAGTAAAGGGAATTAATTTGATTTATTTGTGAAATTCATAGAGGTGAAAAGCCACATACAATTTTTGAACCTGACTTGCAGATGGAGCTAAATGGCACATTGTAATGCATCTAGCAAACAACATTGCAAACCACAGAAAAAGTAGTAAAAGTGAGAATAAATCCATTCCTGGGTTGGGATATTATTGTAATGTTTAGAACCAGGGAACATGTTTAGAAGCAGGGTAGGAAATTTCCCTGGTTTTCCCACTTTAAATAAACCCCTGCCTCAGATCCCACTTAATTTGAGTGAGCTCTAGATCACCAATTTTAAGCTGGTTGTGATTGGAAGTCCATTTTTCTTTTCTTAGGCAGTAGTCTTATCTACCTAACGTAATATCTGCTGTGTATATTAATATTACATAGGGCCCTGTCCTGCTCTCATTGAAGTCAGTGTCAGGGAGCAAATTCAGACTGACTTCACTGCTACATTCATTGGTCTCAGAGAACTTTAAATGGCACGGGGTGGCTGACTGTGAACAAGTTCAGTTAATAATAATCCTAGGTACCAAAGTAGTACCACACCTTTGTTAAAACATTAAATCAGCATTAAAAAAATCTGGTCCTTCCACCTTTCTCTTTGCAGATGATAGGGCCAAAGGAAGTGATGGTGTGTGGAAGCAATGCTGTTTTTAAAAGCTGACAGGGCCTTTAATGTTCTCCAGCTGCACTCCACGGTTACAACCAAGCAGTAGTTTGTTTACTGCTGGACACTAATAGAAATTATTTCCTTCACAAGTCATTTGGAGTTAGTCCAGAACAAAGTGTTTTTGAACCTGGTTCAAACAACATTGACGGCAGATCACTGTACATGACTCAAGGTACTTACTATATTCCTAGGATACTGCTACTTGTTTTGCCACTGTTCTATGGAGAGAAGCCAGTGTAGCTAGTGTTAGCCTACAAGAGGTAAATAACTGTTTCGCCAGTGATCAAGATGCTACAGAATGAAAGCAAATACAAACTCTAGTTGACAAGTTAAAACACATAGTGTATCTTTTCTTCTGCATAACTTCTATATAATATCTTTGTGAAATATGAGGAGCAACTCTGCTCAATAAAAGGTTCAGAAGTTTGGTTTGGATGAACACCTCTGGAGTATCTGACTCTTGGGTACAAAAATCATATCGGAAGCTCTTGAGAACAGGCTTTTGTGTGATAATTCCTGCTTCTGGTCATGTCAGAAATACCACAAAAACAACCTTTTTTCACAGTGTTCTAGTATTTCAGTGTCAGAGGACACCCACAAATACAGTTGTACAGAAATAAAGGTGAAGGAGAAATTAGATTTTTATAATCTCAAAATAAGGTTTGGTTTGGGTTGTAGTGGATGTTGGGGTGAAAGTTAAATGGAAGTGGGAGTTTCCTCTGTGTTATTTTATCTAAATCTATGCACAAATCCTCGATCTCATGATGACCTTGCAAAACAGATAGAATCAGCAATGGATTATTATAGCAATATTGGCTATTTTTACATTGAAAATCAACAAAATGTTTACATCCTACTTACCAATCTGTATCTCATAGTTTTTAGCATCTATGAGAAACCTCGAGGATATTATCAGGACAAAAATGGCTTTTCCCGATTTCTACAGGCTAGCTTTTCATTTAAGGCCAAATTCTGATCCTGTTTAAGTCAATGCAGAGTTCTCCGAGGAAGAAATTAGCAAATTTTGTCTTCAGGCAGCTGCTGCATTTGGACACTTCCTCTTAAACCTAAGTTTTACATTGGTGATTTTTAGCCAGCACAGCGCATACTGATTTCTCTAGGATTGTTTGATCAACAAGCATTACCTAACAGCATCACAGTGAGCCAAGTAACCTCAGACAGGACTTTAATAAAATCCTTAGGACAATAGCCAAGGCTGAATTGGGCAGTATTGTCATCTTTTGATTGCACAGTTAGAACTGAAAACAAGAAAGTAAAACATTTCTTGTCCCTGAATTTATCTATGTTATTTTTGTTTTCCTTCACATTGAAGATGACTGATTTGGCAAGGCTTTTTGCGGCCTTGTCTTTAATTTGGGTAACAATGTCTTGGTTAATGAAGGCAATAAACTTTCATTTTTATAGATTCATAGATTCTAAGTCCAGAGGGGAACATTGTGATCATCTAGTCCTGAGGTTCTCAAACTGTGGTCCGTGGACCACCAGTGGTCCGCAAGCTCCATTCAGGTGGTCTGTGGACAGTTCCCTCTAAGGTGCATGCCTGAGTGGCTGCACACAAGAGAATGAAGGGCCACCCACCTAATTAGTGGAACCGCGCAGGCGTGGATCCACTCATTAGGTGCCTGGACCTGGAGAAGACGCACATGTCAGGTGAAGTGGTGGCCTTGGGGGGAATAGGGGGTAGATGGGAGGGGGTGGGATGTGCAGGGCTGCGGCAGCCAGAGAAAGAGGCGACTTTCCCCAGCTCCAGGGCTGCAGCTGCCGCAGAGAGATGGCCCTCCTTCCTAGCCTCAGCTCTGTGGCTGCTGTGGTGGAGGAGAGAGGGCACATCCATCGCATTAGAAAGGTAAGATTACCGATATTAAAATATGAGTTGTGTGCTTTTATTTGTAGAACAAAAAAAGTTAATTATTATTAAGTTTTTTTTAATATAGCACTTTTATCCAAAGCGCTTTACAATAATTAGCTAATGGTACAAACAACATTTGGAAAGATCATTAAGTGGTCCACAGAGACCCGCAGCAATTTTCAAGTGGTCCACACAAAAAAAAGTTTGAGAACCACTGGTCTAGTCTGACCTCCTATATAACACAGACCATAGAACAGTGGTCCCCAAACTGTAGGGTGTGCCTGGTTCGGGGTGTGTGCAGTGGGGCCCAGGCTAGCTCACACTGGGGGGCAGAGAGGGAGCGCCACCCAGCCCTGCTCTGCCTCCAGCCCAGCTCCGGCCCCAGACGCAGCTCCGCTCCACCCTCAGCCCAGCTCTGCCCTCATTCCCTTTCTGCCCCCAGGTCAGCTCTGCCTCTAACCCCAGCTCCTCCCACATCCATACTTCCGCCCCAACTCTGCCTTCAGCCCAAGCTCCTCTGCTGAGCCATCTGTGCTGTAATGAAGGGGGTGGGGGGTGGACAGATTCCATTACTGGTAAGGGGGAGCGTGACAGGAAAAGTTTGGGCACCACTGCCATAGAACTTCTCCAAAATAATTCCTAGAGAAAAATATCCATTTTTGTCAGTGATGAGGAGTCCACCATGATCCTTTGTAAATTGTTCCAATTGTTACTTACCCTCACTGTCAAAAATTTACACCTTATTTCCAGTCTTTTGGATCATGTTATACCTTTCTCTGCTAGATTGAAGAACCCATTATCAAATGTATGTTCCACAAATAGATACTTATAGACTGTAACCAAGTCACCCCTTAACCTTCTCTTTGTTAAGCTAATTAGTTTGAGGCTAGCACTATACATCATGTTTTCTTATTCTTTAATCATTCTTTGAACCCTTTCCAATTTGTCAACATCCTTTTTGAATTATGGGTCCCAGAACTGGACACAGTATTACAGGAGTAGTTGGACCAGTGCTAAATATAGAGGTAAAATAACCTCTCTTCTCCTACTTGAAATTTATTCATCCCAGGATTGTATTAATTCTTTTGGCTGTAGTGTAATATTGGGAGCTCATGTTCAGCTGATTATCCACCAACCCCCAAGTCTTTTTCAAAGTCACTGCTTCCCAGGATAGAGCCCCCAGTCCTGTTTGCTTGCACCCAGTTTACCAAGCGATCCAGCTCACTCTGAATCAGTGACCTGTCCTCTTCATTATTTACCACACCGCTAGTTTTTGTGTCATCTGCAAATTTTATCAGTGATTACCGGGTATGTTATATTTTCTTCCACGCCGTTGATAAAAATGTTAAATAGAGTAGGGCCAAGAACTGATCAGCGCATGACCCCACTGGAAACACATCCACTTAGTGCTGAATTTACAGTTACATCTTGAGACCTATCAGTTAGCCATTTATTAATCCATTTAATGTGTCCCATGTTAATTTTGTATCATTCTAGTTTTTTAACCAAAATGTTGTGCGATACCAAGTCAAATGCCTTAGAGAAGTCTAAGTAGGTTACATCAACACTATTACCATTATCAACCAAACTTGCAATCTCATCAAAAAAAGATATCAAGTAATTACGGATCTAATTTAATTACAGTGTTCTCCTTTAATTCTTTATTAGTTGAGTCCAGTATCACATGCTCCATTATCTTACCTGTAATCAGTGTCAGGCTGACAGGCCTGTAATTACGCAGGTCATCCCATTGACTCTTTTTTAAAAAATTATCCCAATTTTAGCTTTCTTCCTGTCTTCTGGAACTTTCGCAATGTTTCAGGACATTGAAAATCAGCATTAATGGTACAGCAAGCTCCTCAGACAACTCTTTTAAAACTCTCGGATGCAAGTTATCTGGATCTGCTGATTTATAAAGTTTGCATGTGCATAATTGAAAATATAGTTTTCTTTTGTCATGAAGTTATTGTCAGTGTTAATCTCAGAGCAAACTTTTATCACTGAAGTTTAAATCACTGAAAATAAAATTTTAGCATAGAAACACAATCTTAGCCTCTTAATGTTCACAAAGATACTCCATCTCTTGCCATCCCCTTTCTTTCATCCTCTGATAGCAAAGTACCTTAGATTTAATCATAAGTGTCCAGTTATACCATTGTACAGTTTCAGGTGTATCTTACATTTGATACTAGATACTACAAATACAAAGCCCTGCTATCTTGTAATCACATTATGTTATTCAATACAGTTTGTCCAGAGCTCATTTGGATTACTAGCAACCTATTTCTATTTTAGGTTGTAAAGTAGTATAGTAATTCCTGCTGCATGTCACCATACCTTTTTAAAGGACACCCACCCCTAAAAAAAATCATAATCTCCCTGTCTACCATAGCCATATATATTTTTGCATGTATTCTTATGCTTTTCTTAATCCTTCCTAAATCCCAATACGCAGCTGGGTGAAGGGATCATGTTTTAGTGTGAATTCAAAACACCCTTGAAGTATTTTGCAATATGCACGCCCTGCAACTATCTGTTGTGAAACAAGCTCTTGCCAAGTCATCTCACATCCAAGAGACAGTTTCACAAAAGGAACTCATTGATCTGGGTGAGGAAATGCAATTCAGAAACTGTTTGCTACTGATCTGGTCCTGCAACTACTTAAGCATGTGATTTCAATAGGACGACATGTGTGAGTACATTTACTCAAAGTGCTTAAGTGTTTGCAAGAGTGAACTCAATTCTCCCTAGAATGAGAAGCCCACAATCACAGTGAAATCCTCAAGAGAAATAGCCCGAAGAGAATAGCATTTAAAAATTAAAAATCGACTTCCCCCTAATTTTTTTATAAGTGCCAATGCCTGTGACTCTATTCATTTTGATTAGAAAAAGGTAAGGCACATATTCAGGTCTTAGGCAGCTTTGAAGTAGCATTTTGCATACACTTCACTGAGTAAATGAGAAGTAGAAAGTGTAGAAAAAAAACATTAAATCACATATGAAAATTATAATTTAAAAAGTAATAAAATATTTTACTGTAGTGACACTGTATAATGTGCTTTCTATATTCCTTTAATGGCTTTAATGTCTGCTTTATGGGGCATGATATGTAATAATACTTTACACTTATAATGTGTCTTTCCCTGAAGAGCTCAAAATGTACTGCTAGAGCTCATTTTATTTGGATAAGCTTTTGTCCTTCCAGCTCCTTTGCCCAAAACCTCTTTGCAACTCTGAGTTTCTCAAGGAGCTTTCAAGTTAGTTGATGAAACATTGCCAGTGTCAAAAGATATTAGTTTAAGGATTGATGATCTTTTTTCCCGTGAAAATAAAATGTGGATTGCATGAATGTTCATGAAAGCAAATAAAAAGGGTTGTACATGCACTCTCAAAGTGACTCTTGACCCAAGAATGTTTAAATACTTTCTTTACATTCTTTGTCCATCTCTGCTTACATCTTTGTGATAGGTAATGTGCAGCTGGAGGAAACTGAGGTATGGATACATTAGATGACTATCTCCAGATCATAAGTGGGAGTCAGTGGGAAAAATTCAAATAATATAAACCAAGAATCCTAACTCTGTCTCCCATTATAACCACTGTACTACCAGCCACTTAAGAGAACTACCCAGTACAGATTGCCTGTACCTATGACCTACAGCCAGATTTTCCAACTGTCTTAAAGAAGACTACAACAAACAAACAAACAAACAAACAAACAAACAAACAAACCCTGAGAAAAATGTGTAATTTAAAGATGTTCATTCATCCCAGGTAAGTCTACTGATACCTGAAATACTATGCAAATGCAGTCCCAGAATGTTTGCTCTCCCCAGTTTCCTTTTCCTTACATTAGGACAGCATGAAAAACAAATTATTTCTCATGATCTTGTCTGGTGGTTAGTAGATGGAGCTTGCTGCTGAAACAACTCATAGTACAAAAACAGGTGTGTGTTCATGGACCCTAGACAAGCAGGGCAGGGCACAGTTATTAAATAGCTCAGCTAATGTGCTGTGGAAAAGAAGGCACATTGCCAACTGGCTTGTCCAGGGGAGTTGGCCAGAATCTCCTGAATGAAGCAGTGCACCTGTTGTCTCAGTGCAGAATGATGATGTTGTCTACCAGAGGGAAGGATGGAACTATTAAAGAATGGCAAAGAAACTAGGGAGTTACTTCACTGTAGCTGAGCTACCCAGGCTGTAAAACTTGGAAATGTGTTATTCTAACAAAAGGATAAGATACAGGAATGAGGCACTGGGGTAAAGAAACATTGAGTGAATATAGAATTAAATAATGAAGTTTTAAATAATAACACCACATATCTCAGAAGAACTGACATGTTTGTGGTGAGGAAAGTGTTCCTAAGCCCGTGGACATTTTTTTGCTGCAATGCAAGTGAACTCACTGGGGAAAAGAGCCATGTTTCCAAGGCAGTTAGCATTAATGGCAACAACCTTACCCAGGCAGTCCTGGAGAATCTCAGAACCATCAGACCTGTGTTCACACTCAAAGGTAAATGGCATAGATTTGGAACAAAGCAGCAATAAGCTCCTCATTTTAAAATTAGTTTTTAGATGCTGAACATTATGGATTGCATAACAACTTTATTCTGAAGGTATTTTATTTTGCTGAACACAAAAATGCTGACATAGGGCATCACAGGAATTTCAGAATGTAAATATTCTTTTGGCAGGAACACACTCCCATGCAGCCAGGCATACAAAGCAAAAGACATGTTTAATGAGGATGTATACAATCAGTGTGTCTTTGATAGCCATTGCTTATATTAGAGACAATGGGCCCTTTATGAGGCACAACTCCTTTGATGTTATTGGTTACACAGACATAACATTAGTGTCATGGAGAATCTGGCCCAATAGGTAAACTTCAGCTCTGGTATAACTCCACTGAGGTTACAAAAAGGATAAATTAGAGAAGAATTTGGCCTGTTGTGTGTGTTTAATATCTGGGCAACCTTGTTAAGTTCAAAGGAACTGAACGATGTAATTGAAGGAGGAAGTTGGCTCAGTGTATTTGAGGAAATGTATCTTTTTTTGGATCAAGATATGCATGCATAAAGCCTACCCTCCAATTTAGGCTCCTGGGACGTGGTTAGAAATATTGAGGAAAGAGACTGAACAATTCAGAAAGAGTGCTGAGATCAAGCAACTCAAACTCCAGTAGAACATGTCAAATATAAACTAAATCACTGCAGTAAACAGCAAAAGCGACATCCTGTCCTCATATCCATACATGTAACCCTACTGTGGTGTGAAAGGCAGAATTTGGACCTGGAAGTACAGAATGTTGATGATCTGCTACCTTTGGATTCTACAAATTGGAATGTGATCCTGCAATCCCTCAGCATATTAAACTCCCAGTGATTTCAACAGGTATTCCATCTATGAAGTGTATATTGGCCATAGCCATTAATTTGTATGTACCTTTACTGTATGCACTGTTGTTGTAGCTGTATCGGTCCCAGGATATTAGAGAGACAAAGTAGGTGAGGTACTATCTTTTTGTCTCTATCACCAACAGAAGTTAGTCCAAGAAAAGATGTTACTTCACTCATCTTGTCTCTTTGTACCTTTACTGGCATTTAATTAACCCAAGCTTGGATTTTTGCACTCTTTAAAAAGAATGCCAGTTTCTAGCTGTTCTATTGTTAAGCCCCAGACACTTGTTTTAATTAATTAATTTATTTTTGGCTTTGATTTACTGTATACTGCTATTTTATATATTGGGTTAAACACATTTACTGTAACCATGTGCATGCAGGCAAAGTTGATGCTAGACCTATTCACCATGGCCATTTCAGCTGCTTTGATCATTTGATCACCATGGCCATGTCACCTGCCATTAGTGCTTTGATCACTAATGGCACACAAGGTAATGGGACTTGTCAATTTTTTTGACAAGCAAACAACAAAGCAACTGTGACATACTTTTAAGTTTGATTTTCCTCAGCTACCATAATTTTTTTTTTCTCTTTGGCTAGATTCGCCTTATTGGTTTTGATGTTATTACTATTCTTCATTTGATAGCAGTAACTGACAAATTTGTGCTACAGCCTACTGTTTTGACAATTATTTATGACATCACTTGCCTGGAGGGAATTAACCCTTTACTCTCAGGAACCAAGATTTCTGCCTGCTGATTGAGGTAATACAAACCTTCCAATTAGAGCTGTGCAAGAGTTATTAAATTGTACACATTTTTGTTATTAATTTTGTTAATAACACGTTATTAAATTGTACACACATTAAATTGTACACATTTTTTCCATTTTAACTTGGCTGATTTCCTATTCCTGTTTTATTTTTCTGTGAATTGGCTACTTTCACATTGAAACATATTAAAAAAATCTAATGCACACACAGTCAAAAACATGAATGGAAAAATATTTCATGAGAATAATCAAGTGATGGTCCAGGTACACTTCAGCAAATCACTAAAGAAAGGATGTGCCATTCAAATAAAAAAAATTAAATATCTAGTAATTAATGTAGTAGGTAACTAGACCAGGGGTGGGCAAACTACACCAGCCGTTTTAATCCATTCCTTGATCTCCTGCTGCGGAGCAGGGTCTGGGGCTTGCCCTGCTCTGGCACTCCAGCTGGGGAGCAGGGTCGGGGGCCTCTCCGTGCGGCTCCCGGAAACAGCAGCATGTCCCCCCTCCGGCTCCTATGCATAGGGGCAGCCAGGGGGCTCCGCTCCGCAGGCTGCTTCTGCCCCAAGCATCACCCCTGCAGTTCCTATTGGCTGGGAACCGCGGCCAATGGGAGCTGCAGGGGCGGCGCTTGCGGACGGGGCAGCGTGCAGCAGAGCCACCTGGCTGCGCCTCCGCGTAGGAGCTGGAGGGGGGACATGCCACTGCTTTTGGGAGCTGCTTGAGGTAAGCGCTGCCCAGAGCCTGCACCCCTGAGCCACCCCCCCCACACCACAACCCCCTGCTCCAGCCCTGATCCTCCTCCCACCCTCCGAACCCCTCAGTCCCAGTCCGGAGCACCCTCCTGCACCCCAAACCCCTCATCCTCAGGCCCACCCCAGATCCTGCACCCCCTGCTGAAGCCCTCACCCCCGCACTCCACCCCCCTGCCCCAGCCCGGAGCCCCCTCCAGCACCCTGAACTCCTCATTTCTGGCCCCACCCTGGAGCCCACACCCCCAGCCAGAGCCCTCACCCCCTCCCAACCCCAATTCCATGAGCATTTCTATACCCAGATGTGGCCCTCAGGCCAAAAAGGTTTGTCCACCCCGAACTAGACAGTAGGATTCTAAACATAACACATGTAAGTTACATTTCAATATCAGAACATCTTCCTCAGAACTAAAATAATCTATTACCTTGAAGAGGAAAAGCCTTGTTCATACATGACTCGAAGCAGAAAAGGCTCATTTATACATGACCTGCAGCTTTTGAGAAGGAAATAAACCACCACACAGACAAATGTTACTTGGAATTAGCGTAAGAACATATTTTCCAGAAACCAAGACAGTTATTTCTCATTGCTTTGTTGAAAAAGGACAGTCACATTTCAAGATGCTTTGTGTCATTCTGACAACCTTCCACCTAATAAGGTAAAGTTATTTGCTATGGGTGAAATGCTGACCCCACTAAGTCAATGGTAAAGCTCCCATTGACTTCAACGGGGCCAGCATTTCACCACATGTTGCATTTTCCTTATTGCACCTGCATTTTCCTTATAAATGATTCAACTCGTTGCGTAACATATATTAACCTGTTGCAGATTTTGAACAGATAAATATGTTTCCCTAACCCAGTGCATTATCTTCTCTCTCAGGCCCAGATTCACAAGTCCATTCTTGGTCAGCAAATCATGTAAGTAGGTGCTTTAGCTTTAAGCATGTTCTGATGTTCCATTGGAGTCAGTGGGGACTTCAGCACATGTTTAAAGCACCTGGTTAACGGCCTGATCCAAAGCATATTGAAGTAAATGGTGGTCTTTCCATTAGCTTGAATGGGCTTTGACCTCCCAAGTGTTTTGATGAATAAGAGTCAACTTAAGCATATGTTTACCTGCTCTGCTGAACTGGGGGTCCAATACCACTAACAATCACATGCAACCTCCACCACAAAAACCTGAAATCCACCATTATTTCATTTTTACATTTGAGTTAGTTTCCATTTTGTGAGATCAATACTTCATTTCCCCCCAAGTATCTGTGTGCTGTGAAGACGACTTGCTCATCCTGGTCCAATCTGGTTAGGTCATACCTCCCGGTATGAAAGTCTGACAGAACCTACAAAAGAAAAAAAAAAAGGCAAGTTTATTAACTAAAACTAGTATAAATCTCAGACATATGAACACCACCTATAAAATGGTTGCCAGCCCTTCAGGACTTACATTCAGCAGGAATTTTCCTGTCTTTGCAGTCTTCAAAACTCCACATTTCAGGATCTTGTGAGATTATACTAAAAACCATGGGCCAAATTCTGTGCTCAGTAAAACCTCTGTAAAAATGGGAGTTTTTGAGCATTCCATATTGGTGAATGACACAATAAATACTCCAAAACAGAGAACTGGTAGCGTTTCTTAACAGACAGCGTTATTTGCTTTTTTTTTGGGGGGGGGGGGGGGGGGGGGGGGGGGGGGAGAGAGAGCTTTAAAAGGTCACTGGGTTGATAAATGAGAGAACAAATAATGCAGATTTTCCTCAGTATTTTCAAATTCCTTATTATCATTCACAAGGCTTCAATACACATAAGAAGCATTGAATAAAAAAGTAAAGAAATTGATGTGATCAAACATCTTTTTATTAATGGAGGGATACAAAATCAAAGGCCCTGTCCACATTAGAGAAATACCGGATACTGGATAAAGTTGAACTGCTGTAAGCTCTACTTTACATCAATGAAGCTTATGTATATCAGGATTTTGAACTGCATCTGTGTCAATTACACCAGTGCCAATTTCTCTAAAGTAGACAGGCACTTCATTGCATTTACACTCAATGAGTGATGCTGCAAAAGGGGAGAGTTGGGGTGCAGAGAGAAAAACAGAGGGTAACGGCCTTACATTTGTCCTGGAAGCACACAACTTGTTCCACTGTAACTAAGAAGAAAAAACAACAAAACAAACAAAAAATTCTCCCTCTAGTGGCCTGAGCGACCATATGGCATTTAATACTGGGAGTAGGACTGCAGTATCTGGTACAATCCACAAGGGCACTGAGCCCTTATAAAAAGATCCATCTTTAAAATGTTATTCAGACATTAACATAAAAATCTTTCATATTTCCAGTCATACATACATGTGCAATATTCAGAAAGGAGGGCCCTGGATGCTGGGAAAGAGACTAAAAGAATAATTCCATTTTCTAACAAAAACAGGTAATATTGGCTATTACTGCTGCTTGACTCATGCCCAAAAGGTGTCTTGCAAAGAATTCTTTTTTTAAAAAAAGCATAGGAACATAGGAATTGACACACTGGGTCTGACATAAGTCCATCTAGTCCAGTGTCTTGTTTCCAACAATGGCCAGTACAGGTGCTTCAGAAGAAGGCATAAGAATCCTGCAGTAGCAGATGTGGGATAATCTGCCCCGAACCATAGGTCACATCCTGAGCTCTGATAGAGATTGTTTTTTAAACTGTAAAGCACAAGTTACAGTATCTCTTCCAACATTTTTGTTATCATTAATTATTACTTTGGGTGTTCTTGATATCCATATAAATGTCTACTCGCTTTTTGAATCTTGTTAAATTCTTGGCCTCAACAACTTCTTGTGCAATGAGTTCCACAGTTTAATCACATGCTATGTGGAAACGTATTTCCTTTGATCAGTTTCCAATTCTCACCTTTTAATTTCATTGCATGCTTTCCGGTTCTTGTGTTATGAAACAGGGAGAGTGGAAGTTCCTCATTTACCTTCTCTCAACCATGTTATCATGTCCCTTCTTACGTGTCTCCTTTCTGAGCTAAGCACTCCCAGTCTTTTCAGTCTCTCTCCATATGACTTTGATCATTCTTTTCACCCATCTCTGAACCCCCCTCTAGTTCTGCAACACCTTTTTAGAGATGGGGTGACCAGTACTGTACATTTATTTTAGACTAAGCTTGGATTGTACTTTTTTTTTATTTGGGCTTTATAGTGTAAAAATAAGACCTGAAAGGTTTAGGAAAAATTAGATTTTTTAAAACCTTAAATCTCAGATGGTAAGTATTGTAAACTCTCATGCTTTTTAAAAACAAAAAAATTTGAGAGAAAAACCACTCTAGCTAAATATCCCTTCACAATTTAATTGGTTCTCCAGTTGCCATAGGATAGGGAAGACTTGCATTTGTCATGTGAAAAACAAGCAGCATTTTTGTTGTTGTTGTTGTTTTTTTGTTGACAAACACCATTCAGGCCTTCCTTGTAGAAAAAGAAGTAGAAAAATAAAAAGCACCAACCCAATTTTATTTTCTTGTACAGGTCACCTATCACTCACTCTGATAATGTATTTTTTCTGGCATCCCTGTCTATGGGTTAAATCAGGGGTCAGCAACCTTTCAGAAGTGGTGTGCCGAGTCTTCATTTATTCACTCTAATTTAAGGTTTCGCGTGCCAGTAATACATTTTAACGTTTTTAGAACATCTCTTTCTATAAGTCTATAATATAGAACTAAACTATTGTTGTATGTAAAGTAAATAAGGTTTTTAAAATGTTTAAGAAACTTTATTTAAAATTAAATTAAAATGCAGAGCCCCCCGGACCGGTGGCCAGGACCCGGGCAGTGTGAGTGCCGCTGAAAATCAGCTTGCGTGCCGCCTTCGGCACGCGTGCCATAGGTTGCCTACCCCTGGGTTAAATGGTAGCAGCACATGATCACAACTGTGTACTGCTAACTTATAGCAGAAAATGTTTTTGGCTGCCACCAAGTGACAAGAGTGTGTAATGCCATGTTGTAATTTGGACTAGGCTTTACAAATAGAATTGAATCAAATCAGTGGACTGGACTGGATAAATAGAATGCGTTAAAATAATCAGTCACATTATATTCCAAGCACAATGTTTCACACTAGTCTCTATACCGCTTTGAGATACAGATTTTATTATATAATTGTACATTTTTATAACATTTAAAACCTAAACTATGTACAGAATACCCCAATCTTGAGTTCAAGTCAGCAAAGTCTGATCTAAAGAAATCATATTGAATTATAATTATTCTCTAAGGGCTACAGTGTGATACCCTTTCTCATGCTGAATAGTATCTGATACTTCAAATAGCCCCTTTGAAATCAATGGACCTACTTACAGAGTAAGGTAACACTCAGTGTGAGAATTTTGAATTAAAGCTGTTTCTCCTGCTTTAGAAGTCTGCTGTTGGCAGATGGGTACTTTTCTTCCTCTAATCTCTTAATCTATGGTCCAGGAGAAGACCTCCCTTCCCCTCCCCTACCTATAAAATGGATATTGATGAACTGCAAAAAGTACATTCAATTGTTCTATTAATATTATTCGGAAAAAATAGTTGACCTCCTTGGATAAGATAGTCTGAAACAATGTTAGGCAGCTATGCCCCGATTCTGAACAGGCACTTGTCTTTATGCACAGTGAATAGTCCCATAGAAGTCAGTATATTAAAATGTTGTGCTAGTCACTTAATATTTTGGTAAACATCAAGATTCTTTTCACTCCAGGTAATTATCAGAAGCATTGTCATATGCATATACTGATCCAGTTCCTGATTTCTCTTTGGAATACTACAGGGGTATATGTCTCCAAGTGAAAAGGGGACACGACCTGCTCACTTAACAAAAAACAATCTTGGGGCCAACATTTTTTTTATTTTACAGAGGCTTAAACCAAAACCTATGTTTGTTTGTGTCCACTGGAATACAACGTCACACACATTCCCCTGCAGTGACTGCTACCCACCAACATTGACATTGCTCAGTCCGAGAGAAATGCCAAAAAATCATTAACTTTTTTAAAGTTTCAGCTTTAAACACTGATATGTTAGTCAAATAATGTTTGCTTACAGCATCCCTTTTGACTATGTATTTTAAGACATCTCTTTCATACTTCTCCAAGAGTCATATACTCTTGAGAAATATCAACCAGACTGGAATTAGTTAAGTTAGCCAAATGTAGATATACAGATCCATGTGTACAGATAAGTAGGTATCCAAGCTCTTATCTGTGTACCATGAGCAGTGCTTAATTTGTGTCAGAGCTTGCCAGGGCTGAGCCCGGTACCTCTAAACTTGGCAGTTCATAGCCCCAGCACCTCTGGGCTTGCTGCATCAGTTATGAAAGTAAAAAAAACATTGCTTGAGCTCCAGCAGCCTTTCATTAAGCACTGACCATAAAGTGGAAGGTAAATAAAATCCACCAGGAAAACTGATGGGGAGGGAAGAAAGAACCAGAATCTAACAGTTCTATAATAAGTACCACCTTACTGTGGGACAGGTTGTGAAACCCTTACTCACGTAAATGATCCTATTCACTGCAGTGGAATTACTCTTGTGAGTAACTGCCCATGTAATATTGCTGCTGGGGCAATGGGACTGTCTACAGAGTTAAGTATTGCTCAGCGAGACTAATGGAGACAGAACGTGGATCAAAAGACGAGAGAGGCAGATGACAAGTGTTAGACACTGTGGTGAGAGATGCTATAGAAAACCCTTAGATAGGCAAAACTTGATCCAACAGAGCTTGATTAATGAGTATTCAGAAAGGACTCAGCAAATTGGAGCTTAAATAGTTTTGCTGACAATATCTTCCCCTCCCCTGATTGGCATCAGTGCTCAAATTATGGGGGAGCTTTTGCCCCTTCACTACTTCTAGGGGCTTCCTCACTTCTCACTTATACAAAGGTGCCAGGAGGGCTGTGTTTTGGCCCCCTTACTTCTCCCTGCACGGCTAGCTGCAGAGCCAGGAGCTGCAGGGAGAACAGCAGCAAGTGTTGCCACCCATGGCATGTGAGGCAGCGACAGGGGGGTGGAGCTGTCTAGTTGTGACGGTGTGACAGTGCTGCCCGTGGGAGCCAGCTGAGGTCACTCAATCAGGGTGAACTGCAAACAAAACGGGGCAGACAAACCCCAAACGCTGGTGGACATTCCAATACTTAGATTTACCAAGCCAGCACAAAACAGCTTCTATAGTACCTCACTGGTTACTCAGAAGTCCAAACAATGCAGTTCCCTTAAAGTACCCAGCCCCAGGCCTCCATCCAGACACACCTGTCAGATATGATGATGATTACTGAAAATCTTATCTCATCTTATCTCAATCTTATCTCATCTTATCAATCCCAAAGGATCAGCCACATACCCAGGTTCAATTATAACTTAGATCTTACCCAAAATACACGCTAATAGCCAATTCTTATTAACTAAACTAAAATTTATTAAAAAAGAAAAGAGAGAGAGTGTTGGTTAAAAGATCAATATACATACAGACTTGAATTCAATTCTTGAGGTTCAGATACATAGCAGAGGTGAGCTTGTATTTGCCAAAAGTCCTTTTAGAAATAGTCCATAGTACAATATCCTTATTCAGGGTGGCTCCAGTCAATGACTGGGGATCTCAATCCTTGTGGCTATTGTGTGTCCAGGGAGGTTGAAGTGTTCTCCTACACTTGCATCCGAAGAAGTGGGTATTCACCCACGAAAGCTCATGCTGCAAAACGTCTGTTAGTCTATAAGGTGCCACAGGATTCTTTGCTGCTTTTACAGATCCAGATTAACACGGCTACCCCTCTGATACTTGTGGCTTAAGGTTTCCCCCTCTTGAAACCCAAAGCAGATCTGAGATGAAGTAGGATCATGTCCCAGGATCCTTTCCAGCAGCCTTTCTGCCTGAGAAAACAATAGGCCTAACTCTCCTTCTTCCAAACATCCTGGCAATTAGCACAGGGTAATTTATCCATTAAACAGTTCAGATACAGGTTACCACAACCTTCAAAGAGACATATAGACAATAATACTATTTCACTCAAGTACCATCATAAATGTTAATATTCATTTTTTGATCTTTGAATTAAAGTTATAGCAATAGACAAGACTTGTTTGCTTACATCACAAGACCTGAGCAAACATCTACCCTTGAGATCTCTAACAATGCAGACTTGCATTTCAAAGCTCTATTCATTTATATATCTGCCTAACCAGTCCTTAAGGTTCGGCCATAGGTCAGGTCAGTCTGCGTCAATTAACTCTTTCTGGCCCTGTCACCTTTCAATGAGATATTATATTACATTCATAACGTCACAGACGGGATGGTCTCTGGTGAGAGGGGGAAGCTGCAAGAGCGATCAAGGGTCCAGGCACTGCTGGGGGGGAGGGGAGGGGAGGGGAGAAGAGGGGTGGCCATGTGTCTCCCGATCACAGCAGATGCTGCTATCCAGCCTGGACACTGTGCTAGTGGTTCCCAGATTCTGACACTGCCCGGCTCTGGAAAAGCCCCTTTATCCCAACAGGAGGAGGAGGCTGCCTGGGACGCTGGCCTGCTGCTCAGCAGAATTGGCTCAGAGTGGAAGGGGAGACAGAAAGGGGGCAGGACGAGGCAGGAGTAGAGCTGGGCAGATGCAGAAGGTTGGGGGAGATAGGGGTGGGGGCAGGTTAGAGGAAGGGCAGAGGCAAAAGGCAGACAGGTTATAAGGGATAGTGGCCGGTGGAAGGGGTGATGTGGGAGCAGAAGAGGAAGTTATGAGTGGGGGCAGAGAAAGGGGAAAAGGAGGGAGATAATGGGTAGGGAAGGAGGCAGGAGGTATGGGCAAAGGCGGGGAAGTCTTGCTGCAGCTGGCCTCTGCTATGCTCCACAGCCCAAAGGTTGCCAGCACAGGAGACGGCCAAGGGATATCTTGACACCTTGCTCTGTGCTTCCTTCAGGCCTGTCCCCATTCATTAAGCCCCCCTCTACTATTTCCTCCCCCCCCAACTCGAGCCTTGGTGATCATTGCAGAGTTTTATACTTTTATTCCTATTTCCATGAAAGTATAGGAAAATATCCTCTTTCAGGCTTGTTTATCATAGAATCATAGACTCATATGACTGGAAGGGACCTCAAGAGGTCATCTAGTCTAGTCCCCTGCACTCATGGTAGGACTAAGTATTATCTAGACCAGGGTCGGCAACCTCTGGCACGCAGCTCGCCAGGGTAAGCACCCTGGCGGGCGGGCCAGTTTGTTTACCTGCCGCGTCGGCAGGTTCGGCCGATCACAGCTCCCACTGGCCGCGGTTCGCCGCTCCAGCACATCCCTCGGCCCGCGCCGCTTCCCACAGCCCCCATTGGCCTGGAGTGGCGAACCGCGGCCAGTGGGAGCCGCGATCGGCCGAACCTGCCGACGCGGCAGGTAAACAAACTGGCCCGGCCCACCAGGGTGCTTACCTTGGCGAGCCACGTGCCAGAGGTTGCCGACCCCTGATCTAGACCATACCTGGCAGGTGTTTGTCTAACTTGCTGTTAACAATCTCCAATGATGGAGATTCCACGACCTCCCTAAGCAATTTATTCCAGTGCTTAACCACCCGGCAAGTAAGGAAGTTTTTCCTAATGTCCAACCTAAACCTCCCTTGCTGCAATTTAAGCCTACTGATTCTTGTCCTATCCTCAAAGGCTAAGGAGAACAATTTTTCTTCCTCCTCTCTTTAACAACATTTTAGGTACCTGAAAACTGTTATCATATCCCCTCTCAGTCTTCTCTTCTCCAGACTAAACAAACCCATTTTTTTCAATCTTCCCTCATAGGTCATATTTTCTAGACCTTTGATCATTTTTGTTGCTCTTCTCTGGACTTTCTCCAATTTGTCCACATCTTTCCTGAAATGTGGTCCCCAGAAGTGGACACAATAATCCAGTTGAGGCCTAATCAGCATGGAATAGAGCAGAAGAATTACTTCTCATGTCTTGCTTACAACACTCTTGCTAATACATCCCAGAATGATGTTTGCTTTTTTTTTTTGCAACAGTGTTACACTGTTGACTCATATTTAGCTTGTGATCCATTATGCCCCCCAGATCCCTTTCTGCAGTACTCCTTCCTAGGCCGTCATTTCCCATTGTGTATGTGTGCAACTGACTGTTCCTTCCTAAGTGGAGTACTTTGCGTTTGTCCTTATTGAATTTCATCACATTTACTTCAGACCATTTCTTCAGATCATTTTGAATTTTAATCCTATCCTCCAAAGCACTTGTAACCCCTCCCAGCTTTGTATCATCTGCAAACTTTATAAGTATATTCTCTATGCTATCATCTAAATAATTGATGAAGATATTGAACAGAACTGGACCCAGAACGGATCCCTGCAGGACCCCACTCGGTATGCCCTTCCAGTTTGACTGTGAACCATTGATAACTGCTCTCTGGGAATGTTTTCCAACCAGTTATGTATCTGTCTTATAGCAGCTCCATCTAGGCTGTATTTCCCTAGTTTGTTTATGAGAATGTCATGCAAGACTGTAAGACCAAAGCTTTACTAAAGTCAAAATATACCACACCTACTGCTTCCCCTCTATCCATAAGGCTTGTTACCCGGTCAAAGAAAGCTATTAGGCTGGTTTGACATGATTTGTTCTTGACAAATCCATGCTGACTGTTACTTATCACCTTATTATCTTCTAGGTGTTGGCAAATTGATTGCTTAATTATTTGCTCCATTATCTTCCCAGGTACTGCAGTTAAGATGACTGGTCTGTAATTCCCCTTTGTTTCCTTTTTTATAGATGGACACTATATTTGTCCTTTTCCAGTCCCCTGGAATCTCTCCTGTCTTCCATGACTTTTCAAAGAGAATCACTAATGGCTCAGATATCAAGTCAGTCAGCTCCTTGAGTATTCTAGGATGTATTTCATCAGGTCCTGGTGACTTATAGACATCTAAGTTTTCTAAGTAATTTTTAACTTGTTCTTTTCCTATTTTAGCTTCTGATCCTACCTCATTTTCACTGGCATTCATGATGTTAGACTCCAATTGCTACTAACCTTTTTGGTGAAAACTGATTAAAAGTTGGGTGGTGTCACTCTTCCACTGGTTTCAGGGGAATGGCCTTTATCTTATGAATATGTAGTTTGGTAATGCATAGATGCATTAGGGTAGTAATTCTTTCTTGACAGTTTTATTTCCTTTGGCTTTGTGGTAAGAGGGTCTTAGAACATCTTTAAGTTTGGAGTTTTCACTCTCTTATTCTGTTATTTTTTGTAGATATCCCTTTAGTTCTATCAGGGTGTAATAGGACTTGAAATTCTATTTCAAATGAGCCCAAACACATCTGTTTTTTCTTTAAAAGTCAGCTCTCAAAAGAGTCTTTTTAAATTAAATTCTTGTAGAGAGTCTTTAAGGTTAAATGGTCAAAAAAGGTATTCTCTTTTCTTTTCAAATAATCTTTGGAGAGGTTCTTCTTGTCTTCACAAGTTTGGTGAGGGGTTGCTTAAGCATTGCGAGATAACTAAATTTTTCAATTAATATAAACATTTCTATCCTCAAATGGCTTATATTAGTAACCAGTTATAGCATCAAATGACCCTGCTACATTTATACGTAAACAGTTTACTGATCATATAACAATGATATCAGGCAGTTGTTACATAAAGGCTTGCATTTAGTTAACATATTTGTAAGTATGCATTTCACCAAGGTGTCTGCCATTTCAACAGTTAAGAAATAAAAGCTTTAAAACATTTCCAGCCATATATGTTTTACATGAAGTTTTAAAGATACAAGCAGAGATTTTCCTTTGAAAAGAAAGTGAGAGTTGGTATAGGCCCACTTTATGACCTATAGATTTATTACACTGATAACACATCCCCACACTTTTTTACAACCATGAATGTTTTACGTGGTTTGTCTCTTGACCCAAGCTCCTTCCAGTTGCCATCTGTTTGTTTTATCAATTGAATATTGAATACTTTGTACAAAGCACAAATTTCAATAACTGATACATATGTTAAACATAGCAAAAAAGGAAGTAGTATATAGTTAAAACAAGGTATAGTTTAAAATGCAGCTTTTCTGAATTAATATAAACACGTAGGGGTAAACAACATCCTTAGCCATAAAACCATGTTTTCTTCCTGACATTTGTTTGTCCTTAGGAGATAAGGTAGAAGCCTCCTAAAATTCCTTTGGTTAGCTTGGATATTCCATATAATTAATAAACAAATATATATGCATGTGAGGTAATTTTCTCCAAGTACTATATGTACTTGATAAATATATCCTAAGTGTAACAGGGTCTATCAGGCCTTCTCTGCCCCTTGCTGGAGGCATCGGTGCCCTGACACCCCTCCTCAAGGAAAATCCCTCAGACCTGCGTACCAACAATAATCTTCCAGAGGCCTAGAAGGGCCTGAAGAAAATAATGACCAATCAAGAGCCAGCAGGCCAGTTAAGAAGGCTTGCTGTCTTCTCAATGGCAGAGCTGGGTGAGACTGGGAGAGAAGATGAGCTCGTCAGTGCTAGCCCAGAACCCCAGGCCAGGTCAGGGCCATGCCAACAAGCGCTGCCTTTGAGTTTTGTTTCTTTATTTAAAGGCACAAATAGCAACATTTTTAAATTGATTTTGTTACTTAACTGTCTAGAGACTGACACTGAGCTACAGCACGGGCCATCATGCACCAGGCACATGGCCAAAACGTACAGGCTAAGGCAGGGAACACCTGCAGTAGTACCATTATTGGCCCTGAAGGTGGCACAATGGAGCAGCACCAACTGCCACAACTTGGTAGGAGAAATGGGATTGACTCCCCTATTTCCATAAAGGTGGGGAAGAGATTGTATAGGCTAACCAGATAGCAAGTGTGAAAAATCGGGACAGGGCGTGGGGGGTAATAGGAGCCTATATAAGTAAAAGCCCCAAATATCAGGACTGTCCCTATAAAATTGGGACATCTGGTCACCCTAAGATTGTACGACTCCTAGCTTAGCAGCAGCGAGCCCAGGCCAAGCAGCTTTTTCTGGAAGGGCAGCAGGAGACCCGGTGGGCCACCCAGCAGCAGCAAGCTGTGCTCCTCAAGCTTTCAGGAGGCAATGCTTGAGTGGATCACTGGCTGCTCCCACTTCGAAATGACCTCATCAGCACCAGGTATAGCCCTTTCCAAATTGGGACCCGTGGGTTACCCCGAGGCATATAATTACATTTGACAAGTAGCCCTTGCTGCTCAATGAGAAAAAAAGACTACTTGGGCTATGCGACTAGCCCCTTTTCTGTCTGGGAAGCGAATGTGGCTTACTGGACCTTAGATGATGAAGCTGCAAAGGACTATGACACCTTGAAAGCTGCCATCAATCCCAGTTTGTTGAGATCACCAGAGATTTATTGTCACTGGTTCCGGACAGAAACTTTCCCACCAAGGGCACAACCTCAGGCTGTGTAGTGACTAAAGGATTGGGCCACCCACTGGCTTCAGCCAGTGTCCCACTCTCCAGATGAGGTTATAGAGTCTGTGTTACTCAAACAATAGCTAGAGGTTTTGCCGACTGGTGCACCAAAACAACCCAGCATACTGAGAGCTGCCATCCAGCTCACCAAGGATTTTATGTCAGCAGATTAGCCCGGCCCCAACCTTCTGAGGATCAACCTGAGGTGCCAGAAAAGGGCCAGGGAGCTCCTGGAGAGGGCCTGCTATAATGGGTGCCCTCATGGTGGACCCCAGAAAGCATCCTACACCACCACTGAAAGAGCCACGACAGAGCAATCATACGGAGTTGTGCCTGGGAACAGGTCAGGGAGCTTCCCTGCTAATCGGACAGTCATCTTTTTGCACTGTGGGAAGCTGGGGCAAGTCAGCTGCTTGTGCCACCTCAGGGAGTGTGATATCATGAAATGTGCCTTCATGGAATACTGGAGCCTCTTACATGAGACAGATGAGAACTGTTGCTGGGCAATTGTAGCTCCAGTAGTCCTGGAGCTAATAGACTCAGGGTGTTCCCAAACCCTAGTCTGGGAGACCCTAGTGGATCTAGGAGAGCTATGGGAGGAGACCCAGTGCAGGTGACTTGTGCCCACAGGGATACACATACCTACCCCATAGCCTGGGTACATTTGAACATAGGGGATCAACCCAGAATGCTTCGGGTTGGTGTAACCCCCAACTTGCCATGGGAAATAATAATCGGGAGAGACTGGCAACACTTCTCCTCACTACTACTGTGCTACTTGGAGAGCCCAGACATCACACCGGACCGATTGTTCAGCATTTTCCTGATTGCAGTATGCCACCCTCGTTTGTCTGATGGCCCCTTGTGACCCAAGAAGACTCGGAAACAGCCATGGCTGGTGGGAAGGCTTGGTGGCAAACAGTCTTGAAGGCTGATGAGCCAGCTGGCAGCTCAATAGGACCAGTTCGGGACAACCCTCTTCCCAACATTGGCCCAATACTACTAGCGAGATCCTTTGATTTGGTCCAGTAATGAGGTGATGACATCCTTCAAGGAGTGTAAACCAGACTCGTGGTGGTTAATGGAACCAATGCTCAGGAGACTCACGCCTCCCACTTTGAGCTGCAAAATGACTTACCTTATTGAGTGGAGAACACCACCTAGACAGGTCAGGTACGCCAACCACTCCTGGTGTTCCGAAGCATTCAGAACGAGGTGCTATGACTGGCATGCTCCATTCCCTTCACCAGTCACTTGGGCAGAGACAAAACCCTAGAGAGGATGCTGGCTAGATTCTTTTGGCCTAGTGTCCTGTTACCAGATTTGCCTGTTACTTTGGGGTATGCTCATTTATTAGGGTTACTCTTCTGGGGGGGGGAAGGTGTTTCTGTAATTCTATCAATTTACTGCTTGTGTCACTTGTGTTTTCATATGGAGCTCTACTTCTCCCTTATGCAAGTCCCCTCCCAATGGAGCTATCCTGCGGGCCCTCGGGATCTCTCTCTCTCTCTCTCTCTCTCTCTCTCTCTCTCACACACACACACACACACACACAGAGTCAAGCAGACCTTCCAGGCTGCCACCTCGTATGTCACAGATTCAGTCACAGTTGCTGCAGAGTAAATGGGGAAGCTAAAAACACAAAAGAGTAAAGTTCAGAGACAGAGGGAGGGAAGCAACCAGCTTAACCATAAAAGTTATTTATTGAATAATAGTGATAACCACACAAGGAGAGCCTAAACAAACATAACAGTTACATTATAAAAGATTACAAAAGTCATATATAGAAAACTATACCTGTCCAAACAAGTCAGGGTTAAAAAGTTATACCTGAGGTAGAAAAGAAAACAGAGAGAGAGAGAGCGAGAGCTGGGAGTCTCACCACTCCATGAAGCTTGAACTGGTTGGGGTTCCCAGGTAATGGTGGTAGCTCAGGGTCCTGAGTGCTGGAGACATGCAGAGCCCCCAGCACAATCAGTCAGGAGAAGATGAAATCCCAGTGGAACTGATGCAGAGTTTGGATCCATGCATCAGAACACTTACTGGAGCATGGGTAGGGTTTTTTGTAGGGAAACAATGGTTCAAGGGAGAACCCTAGATTTGTTTATGGGTAAACTGATGACTCAAGGGTTTTCTTTAGGCTAGACCAGGGGTAGGCAACCTATGGCACGCATGCCGAAGGCGGCACACGAGCTGATTTTCAGTGGCACTCACACTGCCCGGGTCCTGGCCACCGGTCCAGGGGGCTCTGCATTATAATTTAATTTTAAATGAAGCTTCTTAAACATTTTGAAACCTTATTTGCTTTACATACAAAAATAGTTTAGTTATGTATTATAGACTTCTAGAAAGAGACGTTCTAAAAAGGTTAAAATGTATTACTGGCACGCGAAACCTTACATTAGAGTGAATAAATGAAGACTTGGCACACCACTTCTGAAAGGTTGCCGACCCCTGGGCTAGACAATAGGAGCTGATCGCTCCTAGCTATGGGTGGTGTTCCTTCCAGGGAGCTCACAATGCAATTAGGCAGCTTCAGTATTTTGGATATCAATCAAGGATTCATTACTAGAACTGGTCTAGTAACTGCTGAGCTGGGTGTGTGCAGGCGTGGGTTCATTAACATCTGGAGCAGAAATCCCCCATGATGCAGTGCTTTCCTGCTTTTCTGGTCCCAGAGTTCAGTGCAGTTCTTGCCTTGGAATCTCTGTTCTCCATTCTGTATGCTAATGGAGATGCCTCCCTGTCCCGTCTTTGATGCAGATGAGGCTAGGGGAGTTGCCTTAATCCTATCACCCTTGTCAGGAGGGGTTTAGGTATGTCTCCCACCACCTTTTCATTGCTTTCTGTAAGTCTTTCCTCTGATCGGTTTTGGTTCAAGCAGAGGCTAAAAAGGGAGTGGGTCCTTCATGAGTCAGACAGGCTGGATACTGCGCCCTGGTTCCCCAAGAACTCAGAGCTGACTGGTATCAGTCCACAAGGAAGTGGCAAACTTTTGTGGATCCTGTCCTGAGTGCCAATAAAGAGCACCTAAAGGACACCTTCAGTCTCCCTTCATCCCTTACCCCTTACAAATACACCATTTGAACACATAGGGCTAGAGATAGTGGAGACATAGGGGGGAAAATGCAAAGGGGCATCAGTACTTCTTGGTTGTAGAGGATTATGCAACCTGCTATGCTGAGGCTGTTCCCCTCCACTCAATAAATGGTCAAGGCCATGGCCAGGTTCCTAGTCCTGCTTTTCTCATGGATGGACTTACCTACTGAAGTCCTCATAGATCAGGGGACTAACTTCACTTCCCTCCTACTGCAGGAGGCATGGCAGCTCCTTAAAATTATACCCCTCTGAACTTCAGTATACCATCCCCAAACGGATAGGTTTAGCTGGATTTTTAAGCAAATGCAGAAGAAATTTGTGAAGATGGACACCAATGATTGGAATAAGCTATTCTCTCCTCTGCCATATGATAGGTGCCCCAGGTCTCAACAGGCTTCTTGCCCTTCGAGTTGTTATATTGCCAACAATCTTGAGGAATCCTGGACCTCCTTCAAGAGGTCTGGGAAGAGCAGCACTCACACTCTCAAACTGTGTTACAAGTGTCTCAAGTGGGTAGGACAGTTTGCAAAGAAGAATCACTTGTAGGCCCAACAAACCCAGGACCAAAGGTACCTGGGAGAGGGATTTCAGCCAGGGGACCACATGCTGTTGCTCCTCCCCAGCTTGGAGAGCAAGCTCCTGGCCAAATGCAAAAACCATATGAAGTTGTTTGAGTCTACTATGAAATTCACTGTCTCGACAAAAAGAAGAAACACCTGTTCTTTCAAGTCAATAGGTTGAAACCCTGAGGGGCTCCTGAAAATTTGTTCACAGACTCAGGGATCTTCCTGAGGACATGGGCCCTCAGACACAAAAGCCAGCAGGTCCTCAGGATGTGTGGATAGCGGAAAGCCTTAACTCTCACTTACACTGTCAAGCCAGGAACTTGTTGACCCTCTATGACATGGTGTTCTTCACCCAATCAGGTCAAATGCATCTCATAGAACACCAGACCAACCCAGGGGTAAAGCTGAAACATGTGATTTATCTAATTCCTGAGTGGCTCTGCAGAACCACAGAGCGGGAGGTACAGGCCATGTTAGATCTTCGTATCACTGAGGAGTTCAGGAGCCCCTGATGTAGCCTGGTGGTTCTGATTTCCAAATGCAATGGGGCAATCTGATTTTATGTGGTCTTCAAGAGGCTTAATGTAGTGTCCCAATTTAGCACCTAGCTAATGCCATATCTTGACCAACTCCTCAACTTCCTTGGGAAGGCTAAATATATAACCAAATACCCCTCACTCCAGATGCCAAAGAAAAGACTGAAGTTGCCACATCTCTTGGGCTATTCCAGTTTAGGACCATGACCTTTGGGCTGCATGGGACCCTGGTCACATTCCAGAGGCTTACAGACCATGTCCTTTGCCACCACAGCCAGTTTGTGTTGGCCTATATAGAGGACATGGTTGTTTTTAGTACAAGTTGGCATTCACATCTGGTACGCATGGTCTCCATGTTGAAATCACTAAAGGAAACTGGACTCATTGCTAATCACTGCCCCCCCCCCCCAAAGGTAAATTAGAGTTGCAGAAAAGCTAATACCTGGGGTATCTTATGGAGAATGGCTGCATTAAACCCCTGCAAGATAAGACAGATGCCCTGAGGAGGACTTCAGTTCCCACCACCAAGGAACAGATACATGCTTTCCTCGGACTGGTTGGCTATTACTGAAGGCTAATGACCCACTTTGTAACCTTTGTGGCACCACTGACAGATCTCAAAAAGGCCAATACACCCAGAGCAGTCCAACAGACAACTGAATGTGATGAGGCCTTTATCAAGATAAAATGTTCTCTGTCAGCAGCCTGTACTTTGATGTCCTGACTTCTCACTCCTGTTTATAGTACTGACACTTCCACAGTTCTGTTGGGAGCAGTGCTCTTGCAAAAGTTTCAGGGCGTGGAACATACTACACCTATGTTGGAAGCTGCAGCCAGGAGAGACTAGATATTTATGATCTAGATCAGGAGTTCCCAAACTTGGTTCGCGGCTTGTTCAGGGTAAGCCCCTGGCGGGCCGCGAGACGCTTTGTTTACCTGAGCGTCCGCAGGTATGGCCGCTCCAGCTCCCAGTGGCCGTGGTTCGCTGTTCCCGTCCAATGGGAGCTGCGGGAAACAGGGGCCTGGCCCGCACCGCTTCCCGCAACTCCCATTGGCCGGGAACGGCGAACTGCAAGTGGCTGTACCTGTGGATGCTCAGGTAAACAAAGCGTCTCAAGGCCTGTCAGGGGCTTACCCTGAACAAGCCGCGAACCAAGTTTGGGAACTCCTGATCTAGAGAGTGCCTAGCTATCAAATAGGCTGTGGGGGCATTATGTAACTATCATTTAGAGGCTCCCTTTGACCTAACAACAGACAATATACCCGTTAAATGGTTGCAAGTGATGAAGGTCACAAATTCTCACATTATTCAGTGGTGTTTGGCACTGCAACTATGTGCCTTTCCTGTGAGACACGGACAGTGTTCTCAGTACCAGAATGCAAACTTCTTTTCCAGGATAAGGGGCTGAGATTGGGCCCTTGGGGTCATTCTGTGGGTGGGAGGGTGTGAAGGGGTCTCTCAAGTTGCCTTTGCCCCCTGCTAGAGACATCAGTGCCCTAATACTCCCTCATCAAGGAAAATCGAATCAGGCTACCAACAAGATAGTCCTCTATAGGCCTAGAGGAAATACTGACAGATCAAGAGCTAGCGGGCCCGTTGAGAACACTTGCCTGCCTCTTCTCAGTAGCGGAGTTGGGTGACAGAGGAGGAGTGCCTCAGTGCTAGCCTAGAAGCAGGCCAGGGCCTTGCCTTCAAGTGCTGAAACTAAGCACTTTCCTTTGATTGTTTTCTTCATTTAAAAGGCATTGACAACCAGTTCTGAATTTTGTTACTCAACTATTTAGAGACTGATGCCAACCTTATGGCACAGACCACCCTATGCCCAGCAGATGGCCTAAAATTTATGGACTAAGGCAAGGAGTGCCTGTAATACCAAGCTTGGCCCTACAGTGGGTGCTATGGAGCAGCCCCACCTCCCATTGTAAATGTCAGTAAAGGCACAAGCAAGTTTAATGACTTAATATTTCACAACAATAATAATTTTTATTATTACTTTTGCATTGCTATCACAGTCTCTCCTCTACACCAGATTGCAAAGCCATCATCTCATTTAAATCCCTCACCAAGATTAATTTACTTTGTGATGCCTTCAAGAACCTAGTTGACCAAGTCATATATTTGTTTGCTTATTGCATGAGTTAACTATTCATGTAAGTGGAGAACTTAGTATTTAATGTACACGCAACCATCACAGTTTTATTTGACAAGACATATGCTGATCAGCTTGATCTCTTTTGCTTGCATACTGTATCTTTCTTTCCTTTTTTAGGGTGTATACTGGTTAGGGCAAGGACTGTATTCACTCTCTTTGAACAGCTCTATCCCATAGTGGGGGATATTGTTCATGCAGTAAGAGGTGGTCCAATGGAGGACGCTCAGAAAGTCGGGGGGGGGGGGGGGAAAACCATATCCATTGTTTTAAAAATGTATTTAATAGCATTGCTTTCCCCCCCCCTTTCATCCTGAAACCAGGGTTTTAGCCTCCTTGGTTGTGTCCACTTACAGATATGATTTTGGTCACAAGTGATAAAGATTCAAGTCTCTCACCTGCAGTGGAAAAAACTGTTTCCCATTATCAAATATTTGTTTAGAAACTAATTCACATTGCAAGCAAACTGTGCCAGACTAAAATCGGAACATCTGGGCTACATCCTCCACAGCTGCATATTGGCGTCTCTATTGGCCTAGTTCCAGTGATGTCTGTCTATACCTGCTGAGGATCCTGCTCAATATTCCTCCCCCCCTCCCACACACCCACCCCTTCATCTTTTTCATATAAAGCAACGCAATGTGGGAAAGAACACTTCAGGAGCTAGATTCTAACAAAAGTTCTTCAGTCTTCAATTTCTGTCTTATTTGGAGAGCTGGCCATTTTAGTGCTGCAATGTTCTAAATAGCTACTGGGAATGTGTTACAATAGAAGGTGAAGAGTTATTCTTCAAACCACGCTTTCTCCCCCACAAGATGTTCTACAGAAAACTGGAAATAGTTTTTGCTGGTGTCAAGCAGAGTGTGTGAACACTGCTGTCCTCAAAAAGGGGTATGTTTTGTCTGGAACTCTCAGTCTTAAAATACTCCTGGTATTAGTCGGTAAGGAACTGCAGTAGTGTAGCGCTTCCAGTCCTTGCCGTATTTGCTGGAGCAACGGTGTTCATCCCTGATGCAGCGGTGGGTCAGCAGAATGGTCATGTAAATGATGTAGAAATAAGGCAGGATGTGCCCAAAGCCACAAGTCAGGCAGTATGCCAGGGAGCCCATCAGGTCACCTGTGTAGTTAAAATGGCGCGTCACTCCCCAGAATCCTGAAATCATCAGCTTGCTGTAGTATTTGGTCCCATCCACTGACGTGTAGGAGCATTCAATATATTCTGGCTTCTTACCCCAGATCTTGCAGTTCCCATCTGTGCGACGGAAGAGATCTTTTTGGTGGTTAGTCATCCTGAAGATATAATAGCCAACCAGCCCCAACAGCAGGATCCCAACTGCATTAGCTGTTGCGAGCTGTACAGGATGGTAAACCAAATATAAACCCTGCAGAGTGAGGAAGAGTTAGAGGTTTCAGTGAATTTCAGTAAACAAATGTTTCCTCCAAGCTGAGTGGCACCCCCTTTGCCTGGAGGATGCTAGACTACTTCTCTAAGCAAGTGGGGAGCCAGGGTAGAGGAGAGGATCAGTGTGAGTAGGGAAACTTGCAAGACTCCAGACCCACACTACAAATTTATGGCCATCTCTCCAGGTAAAGCCACAGGTGGTTCTTAGAAAACCACCCCTTTCTCTCACTGTGATGGCATTGTAGGTGACTGTAGGAACAACTTATATGTACAGCATTAAAAGCTCAGGCAGCAAGTAGCCTGCGTGCTGTACTCTGCTATCATGGCATTCAGCTCAATCTTGGATGGGACCAGTGATCTTCAGACCCCAGAAATAATAAGCTTTCTGGTGAAGCTTCCTGGGGACAAGGAAAAGAGAGAGGCTAGAAGGGTGGGGGTGTGTGCACTGGGGAACAAGAAATAATTAGAAACAAAAAAGAGAGAAGAATTAAAAAACCCTGAAAAAAATACACAAAAGGAAGACAGTAAAAAACAAGAAAGATGATTGGGGGGGGGGGGGGAAAAAGAGAGAGAGAGAGGGGAAGGAAGAGGACAGAAAATGAACAGAAAAAATAAGAAAGATGGCAGGTAGGACAAGACAAATAGTAGGACATGGTGCTTGGAGACACAGCGGGGCCCCTATCCACTAAATCATCCCAATGTGGGGGTGTGACAGAATGCACCCCTGTATTCACACCCTACACACTATTGTAATCACCTTTGTACAACGTGTGCCTTGTAAGGTATCATGTGAAAACTCATAATTTGCTGGTCAGCACTCTCCTGTTAAAATATGTGTGGCAACATTGAATGTGAAGTTATAAGATTCCCCTTATGTTTCAAAACACGTTTCAAACTCCACAGCCGTGCCCAAGCAAAAGTTGGCAAACAGGTCTGTCCTAAACAAATAAATGTGTGTGCTGCTTAATTTGCATTTAAGCAGTAAGTAGTGTCATCAAGCAGGAAGGGAAGACAAAGGAAGTTCAAACAGCTGAAAAAAACAGCAGGGAATATCCACAGATTCTTTGGCTCCTGGGTCTCAGCTGGAAATGTTTTTCCATGTGGGTGACTGTAACTATAAAAAGGAGGAACAAATATCTCAAGGCACCCCTCTCTCTCCCTCTGCTTATCACATTCACTGCATCTGAAGAGACAAAGAAAACAGGCACTGGACTCTGGGGGAGGGGTCCTGACCTAAAGGGTTTGGTCAGTAAGACTGCTGAAAGCATGTGGTAAGAAAACAAACTACATTCGATTCAAAGCAAAGTTAAGTAAGGCACCAGGAGGCATTATATCTTTATTTTTCCTGTAACCATTTCTGACTTTTATGCCTCATTATTTGTGCACAAAATCTCTCTCTCTCTGTAGTAATACACTTGTTTTATCTAACCCAGTGTGAAGTGTCTGGGACATGCCATTTGGTAACAATTTGTGTGCATGCATATTATTCCCTTAAGGGAATAACAGGATCAATATATCTGTACTGTCCAGGAGAGGGCTGGGCAGTACAGGACATACATTTCTGGGGGAAGATCTGGGACTGGGAATGTGTTGGGGTTACCTTGTTGTAATTTTTAAGCCTGGTAAGACCCAAGGTGTGTCTGNGGGAGTAAATTACATGCTGGAGGCTGTTTGTGAGCAGCAAGGCATTGTAAAGGGCACCCCATGTCACAGGGTGTCTAACAAAGGAATGATAGCTAACGGTAGTGGTTCCAATCTATTACATTACTCAACTAAGTTTACCTAGAAGCCATTTATTTAGGATGCTAGTCATGCTGCTAGGGAACACATTTTTAGGATTTCTATATTTACTTTTAACTTCTTCTGCTTCCATGAAAATGCTATTCACAATACAATTGTATTTCTACCTGCAGAGTGTAGAGGTAAGGCAGCCAAACGCAGTCTCCCCAGCCCAGGTACCATCCAAAATGATCATGGCAGATATCAATAGTTTTCAAATACCAAGCTTCATTCCAGAAGAAGTCCAATACATAAATACCCTGGAAATAAATGTCTTGTGCTTAGAACAATGCTCTATTGTATTGCTATTAAAACATCTGTCAGTCATCCAGTCTCATTGTACTAGGATCAGGCTGCTGGTTTTATCTTGTGGCAACAGCCTGATAATCTTTCTGCATTTTTACAATGGCAAAACAGAGTATTTTTTTAAACATTACCACAATTGTACTAATGCGCACACGTATAATTGGAATTCAGTACTTTCAAGGTGACTGCTAAACCAATGCTAATGTTCCTAGCTTATTACTTATTAGGGCCAACCCATTCTAGACAGACAATAGAAACAGCACTGCCCTTCTATGGAATGGAATGTGATGTTTCCAGGCAAACAAAACCAACTTAAAGCCACAGACACCCTTTAGGCATTTCACTGTACCTAGATAATGTTGATCATCAGATCCAGTGCTAACGTAATGTACACAAAGGCACAGTGGTGCACTTCAAGACACATTTGAGTGTTAGTCTTTGACTTTGTGTTGGTTTAAGTTAGATCCTTAATCTATGTAGTTTGTCTGCTTTTACCCGACAGAGATTTCAACATATCCTGGTCACAGCAGGACTGCCAACAGCCACAGCAGGAGATGGAGTGACTTCCTGGTCTTTCAGCCCATCTCCTTATTCCCCGAAATGGACCAGAATAAACTGCTCTGGTCCAGTGGTCTTGATTCACATGCCCAGGACCAACAGCTTTCAAAGCCTCATGGCTTGTCTACACTCCTGCTTAAGTCGATGTAAGTTACGTCGCTCAGGGGTATGAATAAGCCACCCCCCCTCACCCCCTGAGCGACGTAACTTACATCGACTTAAAGCGATGTCCACACTAGCGCTATGTCGGAGGGAGATGCTCTCCCACTGACGTAGCTTCTGCCTCTCGTTGAGGTGGAGTAATTATGTCAATGGGAGAGCGCTCTCTAATTGGCATAGCACGTTTTCACCAGATGTGCTACAGTGGCACAGCTGCATTGGTGCAGCTGCGCCGATGTAGTGCGGTAGTGTAGACTAGCCCTTAGTCTCCTGGCTGTTCTCTTTTGCTACACTCTCATCTGCCCCCTCCTTTATTTTGGTCAACCTCATGCCTTTGTCTCCTCTCTGTTCCAGTTCCTGCCTACTGCTCTCCAAAACCAACCACCTCTAGAAACATCTATTTTATCACTAGCTATCTCACTCAAAAAGCCATGTGATGATTTTAGGCTCCCAAGCCATTCTAACATCTTTGGAGCCACATGGCTGAAAATGACAGCAAGTTTTTTTAAAATTCAAAACGTTCTGTGCCTGCACAAGGCTGGGATTCTAGCTGTTATCAGCCAATATCAGTCCTCAGTCAACGAATCCAAATTATTAACATTTTTTTTTAAAGTGTGCTTTTTTTTGGATTACACAAAAAATATATTATGAATCTGTAAGTCTTGAGGGTTTTTTTGAGTATACATTATAAACAAAGCAGAGAATATTTTTTTAAAATGAGTTAATCATTTGGATACCAGGAGTCACGCCAAAGGGATTTTGCAGTTCCACAGGTGTAAACATCTACATAGAAATATTTAACAAATTTTTTTAGCAGCCGCTAGCACTGTTTTAGGCTCCATGCTGGAAAGGTGCAGTGTCTTCCCCTACATGGTGGTGAATGTCTTTTGGCAGTGAAGGCAACAGAAGTTCTGTGCACTGAGAATCTCAAAGGAGGGAGCTCTGAATATGGTTGGGGAGGGAAAAACGACATGTGGCCTCAATCTTGATCCCATTGAAGTCAATTGGAATTTTGTCAGAGTCCAAAGGAAACAGTATCAGGCCTGTTTCTAGAATATAGACTGAAAGACAAATATATTTCTTAGATTAAATAGGTCCCTGATCCTGCATCAAGCTCTGCGGATGTGGATGTGACTGTGCCACTGACTTCTGTGGGACTCTGCATGAGTGTAAGGGCTCACACTAGCAGGTCCCGATGCATGATCATGGCTGAGATTATTCTATGTCAACAAGAAATAAATTCAATTTTATCATGAGGATTTAGTCTGTTTTAATATCCACAGTTTCCAACCAGGTTTAATTCCACCATTCCAGACTTACCTGTAGGACATTGACAAGGATCATCGAATTGGTCACCTGACCATACAGTTCCAGTTGTTTGGCAGCGTAGGAGAGGTTAATTAGAGTCCAGGCTACAATACCAGGCCGGCCATTGAAGAACAGCTTGAAATCAAACCACTTCCCTATTCGAGGGTTAAATTCAATCCCCATCATATAGTCATAAAATAAATTGCCGGTGAATTTGCTAAAAAGGTATAAAAAAATTGTAAAGGTAATACATTCACATGCAGCTGTAGCAAATTAAGTTTAAATATAGGTTTCAGTTCATTTTCCAATACATGAACTATTGTCATTTTGTGAACTGAAGTTGTGTTAATACATAAAACCAAGTAATTATTAAGATGATACAGGTTGATCCAATGAAGGTAGTACATTATAAAGGTAAGTTCCGACTCTAAGATCTTCCTAGTTTAGTTTTGATATGTCTTTTGACCAGTCATAGCATTTTCTAGCCAGATTAAGATATTAGTCAAAAATGCATTTTTATCACTGTGCTGAAGAAGATTCAATGTTCACATGTCAAAGTTCCCCATAACACTGCACTATATGAGTATTAACAACAACATACCAATCATTGGGGCTACTGGGGAAAAGGTAGCTTTTAATCATTGCAAATGTGGAAACTGCATATCCCAGAATATTAGCACACCACAGGAGAGGAATCCAGTTGTCAAAAATGATGGTGGGTGAGAACCAGTGGAAGTAGTAAGCATTTGCAAACCAGAGAGCATGGGTAATGATCCAGGCTTGAAGTCCATTGATTTCATATTTATTTACTGTGCCTAAAGAGGAAGAGGTAAATTGTTCAACATTCTGTGATAATGCATGAATTAGGTATAAAAGAAGCATGCCTTTTATTAGCACTGGGCATAGACACTATCCAGGAGTGCAGATCCACTGCCCACTATGAAAATGAGTCTTTCCATTGTCCTCTTTGATCCTCCTGAAGCACTCAAAGATCTCCTTCTCCCAAACACTTAAGTCTTATTGTGGCTTCCATCCTTCAAACCAATGAAGACCTGATGACACTCTACATGTATGACACTCTACATGATGTAGTCATCAACATAGCTGTCTAGGCCTGGTCTTGACTTCAGAAAGGGGATGGGAGGTGGGCAGGGAAACATGTTTCTTAATTGAAGTTAAATAGCTCAAGGTAAAATCCCAGTGAACACAAGGAAGTGTGTAGTTTTCACACAACCTAATTCTCTAAAGTACATTATACGAGTGTTTGTCTATATTTCCCACTTCCAAATATGTATCTGGATTATTATAGAAGTTCAATTAACTATAGCAGGTAAGAGATCTAATGGAGGTACTGTCATTTAAAAGGAAATACACATTGTATGTGCTAAGGGAAAAAACAAAACCCTTACCAGCAGGGGTCAGAGCACCTTCTTGTACTCCTCCTACATATCCAGGTAGAAACTTGTGGCAGAAATCAGGAACTAATATATATAACATCACCTACGTTGCAAAGAATGTAAGAAGAATAAATAATTGGCAGGGCATAAAACATTGAACACCTATATATACACACACAAGCTATGCATAAATATTAACTTGTAAAAGACCTCAATATTGAGAATGCACATATGCAGACCCACCAAAAGGTCAATTCACTTTAAATGTCATAAACCAGAATTCCTTGCAGAACTGAATTTTTGTATACAATTAAAGTATATAAAAGTATATCACATTTATCCTAAATAATATTTTATTAAAGCTAATACAATAGAAATGTTTCCATGAAAATAGAGGAAAAAATTGGAAGAATATTTTTAAATAAATGTTTTCCTTCAGTATTTGCAATCATGCGTTAATGGATAAGAATCTGGGGTTGATTAGGAGCTGACTGTAAGCAAAGTTGAAACTAACCTACTGAATAAGATGAGAAAATAAAGTACAATAGGAGAGAGAGAGAAAGAACTGCATATAATATTACAAGTATATTAGATGTAAAAAGTAGCTCAATTTTAGTAATCTAAGCATAGTAATAGTCTACTCCCACAACAGCCAAATCCTGAAATATTTACTTAGCCTTTACTTAAACAGCTATAGAAGCCACTGAGATTATGCCCAAGTGAGAACTCCAGGTAATGCACAAAATTATGAAGCTTGATTTTTAACCTGTCTGTGACCCTTTAAGCTCACTTCACCTGGTGGATAAAAATTGATTTTTTTATTTAAAATCAGATTTTTGGTTTTGTTATTTAAATGACAATAAATTTTTCTTTTTTAAAATAGACCTGTTAAAATAAAATCTGAATTTAATACAACATATGTTACCTTACTATACTGTAGTTGTAAATGTGAAACATGTTTTGATAATAGAAGTTTATGTATCCAAAAGATTTAAGGTTGTTTTATTTAATAAAAATAAAATGTATATGCTATTTTGTGTGCTTAATTAAATTCCAATTACTATCCTAATGCAGCTTGACACAAATCATGAGCAAAGCATGAATTGACTAGTAAATAACCAATATATCATTCACCATTAGCTAATATAGTAAAAATGTACAATTAACAATCTGAAACTATAAAGCTATATAATTGTTTAAGTAAATGTATGTTACAATGTACGGTCCTAAGTAGCAAAAAAGTGTACCGAATCTAATGAAATGTTCTATTTAGTTGTAAATCAACATGTTTTAATGGTTTCATCAAGAGAATGCACCTTTCTTTACAAAACAACTTCTCCATTTGTACTTCAGTTAATTAAAATCAATGCTTTAGACTGATTCCATTTGGTGATTTAAATCGCCTTGATTTAAATCCACCTGCCATCACCCAGTTATCTTGTGTAACCCCCATCAGAGCACATTACATTGCAGTGCAGCCATATCGCCTCAAGCTGTGATCTTGTCAGTTCTTGACAGAGGGGCTGAGTCTGAACTTGGATGAGATATTCTGTTTTTAAAAAATGCACATTCTGCAGGAAGTGATGGTGATTCACTTGATGACATCCTTACCCCTGAGTCAGTCAGTACTAACAGGGTGTGGAATGAGATTGGGGAGGAATGCTGCCCTATTATAGAAGGCTTCCATCACATGAGGCGTAAGTGATATCCAAACTACAGTGACGGTGAAGCAAACCAGTGCGTGTTACACTCAGTTTGCCAAGGGCTTAAGATCTATTCGGGTGTCAGAAACTATAATCATTTAAGACTGTTAATTTACTTCTTCTATCCTTTTCACATAATAGGGTTCATTAGAAAAGTAGTCATGAAAGGAGATAAGCAACGTATGCCTAGGTCAAATATGTGGAGTAATTATCTGACTTTATGGCTGACTTAGAACAACGCTTCCTTAGCTCTCGTCCCCTAACGCCCCTACTCTACTTGCGCTACACTGATGACATCTTCATCATCTGGACCCATGGAAGAGAAGCCCTTGAGGAATTCCACCATGATTTCAACAATTTCCATCCCACCATCAACCTCAGCGTAGACCAGTCCACACAAGCGGTCCATTTCCTAGACACTACTGTGCTAATAAGCGATGGTCACATAAACACCACCCTATACCGGAAACCTACTGACCGCTATACTTACCTACATGCCTCCAGCTTCCATCCAGGAGACACCACACGATCCATTGTCTACAGCCAAGCTCTAAGATACAACCGCATTTGCTCCAATCCCTCAGACAGAGACAAACACCTACAAGAGCTCTATCAAGCATTCTTAAAACTACAATACCCACCTGCTGAAGTGAAAAAACAGATTGACAGAGCCAGAAGAGTACCCAGAAGTCACCTACTACAGGACAGGCCCAACAAAGAAAATAACAGAACGCCACTAGCCGTCACCTTTAGCCCCCAACTAAAACCTCTCCAGCGCATCATCAAAGATCTACAACCTATCCTGAAAGATGATCCCTCACTCTCACAGATCTTGGGAGACAGACCTGTCCTCGCTTACAGACAGCCCCCCAACCTGAAGCAAATACTCACCAGCAACCACACACCATACAACAAAAACACTAACCCAGGAACCTACCCTTGCAACAAACCCCGCTGCCAACTCTGTCCACATATCTATTCAAGTGACACCATCACAGGACCTAATCACATCAGCCATGCCATCAGGGGCTCGTTCACCTGCACATCTACCAATGTGATATATGCCATCATGTGCCAGCAATGCCCCTCTGCCATGTACATTGGCCAAACCGGACAGTCTCTTCGCAAAAGAATAAACGGACACAAATCTGACATCAGGAATCATAACATTCAAAAACCAGTGGGAGAACACTTCAACCTCTCTAATCACTCAGTGACAGACGTTAAGGTGGCAATTTTGCAACAGAAAAGCTTCAAAGACAGACTCCAACGAGAGGCTGCTGAACTTGAATTAATATGCAAATTAGATACCATTAACTTAGGTTTGAACAGAGACTGGGAATGGCTCGGTCATTACACTAATTGAATCTATTTCCCCATGTTGAAGTAGCCTCACACTTTCGTGTCAACTGTCCGAAATGGGCCATTTGGATTATCACTTCAAAAGTTTTTCTCCCCTGCTGTTAATAGCTTCTCTTAATTAATTAGCCTCTTACAGTTGGTATGGCTACTTCCACCTTCTCATGTTCTCTGTATGTATAAATATCTTCTTACTGTATGTTCCATTCTATGCACCCGAAGAAGTGGACTGTAGTCCATGAAAGCTTATGCTCAAATAAATTTGTTAGTCTCTAAGGTGCCACAAGTACTCCTGTTCTTTTATCTGACTTCAGTCTGTAATACAGAAACTGAAAGATTTACCTGGAAAGTGACCCAACATATATAGATGTTAGCAGCTTTCCAGCTCAGGGAGGGTGTCTTGTTCCAGATGTCGGAGAGATTCCCCATGAGCACATCAACAATGGGGTCCGTCAGAGAGCAATGGTACTGATCACACGACATTATAAAGTAATATACGATGAGTGGAGAAAATGTAAGCAGGAAGAGGACGCTGGCCAAGGAAAACCAGTCTACTTCCCTGTAACAGAGACACAGGTTATCTTCTGAAAGGAATTTTGCATTGAAACAATGGGTCTGTCCCCATCGAGTTTCAATTTTAGAGTTTGTCAGTTACACTAAAATGTGCTGCTTTGTAAAGCATAAATTCATTTGCACATTAGCAAAAGTATACAGCACAGAAACTACTATGGTAAAAACAAAAGTCTGAAGAGAGCGAGCAGGGAGAAGTTGTATAGTTTGTGAAGTGCTCTCTAGGAAGTAGCTATTTGTTGCCAAGCCCAGGAGGTGAAGGCTGGACTTGTGTTTAAGGCACTGGGTTGAAACATAGGCGACTTAGCTTCAAATTCCCGATTCAACCACAGACTGTGTGTGACCTTGGGCAAGTCATTTTTGTGTCTCTGTGCCCAGTTCACAACTTTCTGTCCCAAAAAGTTTAATCCACAATGGAACAGCTTTAATGGGAGAAACCTACATCAGCACATTCCATAGCTCAGTGGTCAGAGCACTCAGCGAGGATTTGAACAAGGGTCACTCGCTTCTCCCACTCTGGCAGAGGGGGTGGGATGGAAATTGAACTTGGGGCTCCCACATCCCAGGGTGAGAGTGGGAACCACTAGGCTAAAAGTTTTAAGGTGGGCACTGTGCCAGACTGACAATAGCCTGAATGAACTTATCGAATTAAGTTAAACCTTACTGAATTAGGGTTAATACCTCTAGGGTACCTTGTAGTAGAAACACAAATGTTTATGTACTATTGTGAGATTGTATGGAACTTCTTTAGCGGGAGCACAAGATTAATGCAGTCTCCAGGAGGGAGGAGGAAGTTCAACAGTCTTTTTTGGAACAATATGTGTGAAGTGAATTTCCTAGGAAGTACCTCAAAGTGAGGGGAATGGAAATTCTCCCCTCCAAAGCCAACTTTTTGCAGATACACCCTTGGGAGAGAGACCCACTGTATATTACATTACCTGCTTCTGGAAACTACAGATCAAAGACCCCTGATCTGGACCAAATTTGTTATGAGTTTGCTTGTTCTGAGCTGAAGCTGTGATGAACTAGTAGGGTAACCCACAAAGACTCCCTTAGGGTGGGTGGGCTGAAGGATATAAACCATCTAATAGCCCCCAATAGCAAGTTTGTGCTACAGCTGTACTTCAGATATGTTGTGTTTAGATCATTCATACTGTAATTCTGAATTGAAGGCTAGTGCAGCCTTTGTTTATTGAGGGGCCCTGGTCTTTTGAATATTGGGGTCAAGTTTGTAAGGAGAGTGGTAGTAACAGTAGTGGACAGCATCACATTTGGAGTCTGTTCAGTCAGAGTGACAAGCCTTTCTCACCAGGCTCTTCCCCATTGGCCTTGAGATGCTCCAGAACCATTTGGGATGCTCTTATGTTTCCTTTCTTCAGATTTTCCTTCGGGAAAGGCCGCCATTGGATCCTACATGAAAGAGGATTACATTGTGTTATACCGTCTGGTCCCCCCAACAATTAGTTTCGCTTTATCCTTTATAAATGATTAAAAACAAACAAAAAAAACTTACATTTGCCTGCATATAAGATTGTAACCTAAGCTATTGCTGATGGCAATGGGTCCTGTAAAACTTATTGCCCAATCCAAGATTTTTATTAACACTGTACAATACCTGGGAACATTGTTAAAGATGACCTGCAAAGGAAAAATAAGATTTGGGATTGTACCTTAACTGCTCACCACCTCCGACACACACACTTGGTTTTTTTAGCACCTGGCAGAGATTGCCTGAAAGGGTTCTGCCTCCCTCCACCCATCCCAACTAAAGAGGTTTATGCTGTTTGGTTTTCTTTGGTTTTCCTTGATTTCTAGTCTCTTTGTGAGTTCGACCCCCATCTCTCCTCTAGGCTTTAAATCGAGCTGCTAGCCTTTGTTAAAAGCAGAGCAGTGTCTTCACTGCTATTTTAACCTGAGTTAAAGAACACATTTTTTTTGCAGTATAGGCATAGCCTGAAGGGGTGAGATTGAGTCATTATTTAAAACAAAAACAAACAAACAAAAAAACAAATAAACCACACCATCTTACAAGTATGTCAGTCATTTGACAAAAGTTAAATAGTTATTTGAAGTTTTATAGTCACACCTAGGGGCTTGTCTATACTGGCAATTTACAGCGCTGCAACTTTCTCGCTCAGGGGTGTGAAAAACACCCCCCTGAGCATAGCAAGTTTCAGTGCTTAAAAGCGCCAGTGTAGACAGTGCACCAGCGCTGGAAGCTGCGCTCCCAGCACTGGTAGCTATGCCCCTTGCGGAGGTGGTTTTTTTTTTTTTTTTTTTAAGAGCTCTCTTCCAGCACTGCACCGCGACCACACAAGGCACGTTAAAGCGCTGCCACGGCAGCGCTTGAGCGTTGCCAGTGTAGACTAGCCCTAATACAATGCCAGAGTTTCAAGCACTATGGCTGGTCTACACCTACAATTTAGGTTGTCCTAACTACATCACTCAGGGGTTTGAAAAATTCACACCTGTGAGAGATGTAATTAAACCAATCTATGCCCCTGCGTAGACAATGCTAGGTTGATGAAATAATTTTCTGTTGGCCTAGCTTCTGCCTCCTGGAGAAATAGATTTATTTCAGTGATTACCCCTTCCATCACTGTAGTGTCTACACCACAGCACTACAGTGGCTCCATGGTAACATTTCTAATGTAGCCATACCCTAAAGATCCCTTACCTTCTCAAGTGCTCAAGTTTCATTTCCTTTGTACTAGCAGATTATTATAATAGCTGTCCAGTCAACCACAGAGTTGTCCTTGGAAGACAATTACATGTAGTAGTTACCCTTCCCCACTGCTTACCCCAGCCTCAAAAAACAAGCTTTCAGACCTTTGGTCATCAAAAAAGGCAGCATACAAAGTGGACAAACCCAGTGTGTTTTCCTGTGCAAGTCACCTCTAATGTATTCAAACACCATTTTTCAAAGTAGTGGCACATACCCCTTGCCCAACTGAGGGCCCAACACTGGGACCTTGCTAGGAACCAGTGGGCTACACCAGCTTTCCAGCCAACCTCCTCTTTAATAGAGTCTCCTCATCTTCAGTGTCATCTCTATTCATTCAGAAACATAGAAAAGGTCCCAACTAATCAAGCTGTAATCTATTACCAAGCAGAATTTAAAAAGATAAATAAAATAATCACATTTACTTCTCCAGAGTAACAGCCTGGATAGCACCGTCTCCCTCACCACACAGGCCCAGCTTGCAACACAAGGGGAAAAAACCAATCACAGCAATATGAACCATCTCATTAGGACTCCTGTTAGCACTAGCTAAATGTCAGGTTGATATTCTTTCTCCTCATTTCTAGTTGTAGATGTGCCACAGGGTGCTTCTTCAGCTACCCCAGTGAGCAGCACTGCTTAGCCTGTTTTCCATGGTCTCTCAGGCTGTTTCCTTTCCAGCACCCATGTATTTAACCTTCAGTTTCAAAACATAACAAAGCATATGAAAAGTATACAGCTAGAGACTTCCACACAGCTTCCCTCTTCTCCCCAGCTCACCCCCTGAACTCTTCATGACTTTCTCTCCCTCAAATATGTATCCACCCTGTTACTGAGTGAACTGTCTTGCTATTAGCCCAGCAATTACCACCCAGTAATCCCCTCACCTCTCCCCCCCACCCCGAAAATGGTTAATTGCTTCCAAATAAGCCTGCAGGCCTCTCTGTGCTGCAGAAACCCAGGCTGCTACTATAGCTAGCACTGTCACAAAATGTGAGTTCATAAATACCTTTGTCCGGAGGAGTTAGAATCTATAAGCTAGGACTGGAAGGGACCTCGAGAGGTCATTGAGTCCAGTCCCCTGCCCTCATGGCAGGACCAAATACTGTCTAGATCATCCCTGATAGACATTTATCTAACCTACTCTTAAATATCTCCAGAGATGGAGATTCCACAACCTCCCTAGGCAATTTATTCCAGTGTTTAACCACCCTGACAGTTAGGAACTTTTTCCTAATGTCCAACCTAAACCTCCCTTGCTGCAGTTTAAGCCCATTGCTTCTTGTTCTATCCTTAGAGGCTAAGGTGAACAAGTTTTCTCCCTCCTCCTTATGACACCCTTTTAGATACCTGAAAACTGCTATCATGTCCCCTCTGTCTTCTCTTTTCCAAACTAAACAAACCCAATTCTTTCAGCCTTCCTTCATAGGTCATGTTCTCAAGACCTTTAATCATTCTTGTTGCTCTTCTCTGGACCCTCTCCAATTTCTCCACATCTTTCTTGAAATGTGGTGCCCAGAACTGGACACAATACTCCAGTTGAGGCCTAACCAGCGCAGAGTAGAGCGGAAGAATGACTTCTCGTGTCTTGCTCACAACACACCTGTTGATACATCCCAGAATCACGTTTGCTTTTTTTGCAACAGCATCACACTGTTGACTCATATTTAGCTTGTGGTCCACTATAACCCCTAGATCCCTTTCTGCCGTACTCCTTCCTAAACAGTCTGAGTGTTGCTTACCTAAACTTTCTTCTATATATGTAAAGGGGTAATTGTTGATTTAACACTCCCAATGGGCCCCATACACCTGACTTACACCTTCATCAGCAAAACTGCCATAGTTTTGCCCAGCTAAGGAATGCAAATTAGGTCTCTACTGATAGCAACATTTCTGACCTGATCATGAGAGATGCCAAGTACTAGAAATCAGTGGAGTTACACTGGTGTAAATGACAGGATTATCCAATCCCTGATCTAGAGTTAAACTCAACAGACTCCTTGGTGTAGGGAAACATTCGTTTTTCTGCATAGACTCCCAGGACTAAATGGTACTTGGGTTTGTTTGTTTGTAAGGGAATAGGAAGTGCTTATAACTTTTTATTGCCAAACATTTTATCTTCAAACATGTTCAAAGGCACTTGGTTCTCACTGCATGGGAAGCCTAGGGAAAGATGGAAGTTAAGACTTTTTTTTTTTTGTCATCAGAGTTAAACTGCACCTCCTCCCCCCAAAAGTCACATGACTCAAACAGCCAAATAGAATGTTACCATATTTGCCAAAAGTTATAAGTCTCTGAAAATAAGGATTTGTAATGAAATGCCTTCTTAAGCAAAATAGTTTCTCGTACACTGATGGTACAGTATGGCTTGTAATGTTTGCTTCAAGTTTGCTTTCTGAATGGTGTGCTGAAGGGTGTTTAGTCTGCTCAATGCAGGCCAGCTATCCACATTCTGGTTCAGTGTGTGTTGAGAGCAGCGAAACCTGGAAAGTGGGGGTAGAGAGCAAGAAGACAAAGGAGAAGGTAAAGCAGATTAAGTATCATAAAAATAATCAGAAGTGTCAAATGCAGCCAGACCTGGAATTAACAGTTCTTTCCATCTCATGCTTTCTTCCAAACTGTATTTCCTTCAACCTATTCCAAGGTTTGCTTCTTTTTCTTGTTCATGTAAACTAGTACAAAACTTTTGAGCACCACTTCTCCTTTCACGTGGTGGCAAATGCATCAGTGGCCCATGTACACTAGGGTTTCCCCCATTGTCAGCACTGGTAGAGCTGCACCATTGCTAGAGCAATGAGGGGAAGGGCTACTGTAGATGAGGCGCTGGCTACATCAGAATCATACAAGTTAGAGATGAGACTTACTAGGACAAATCTAACTATCTCCAAGGACCCCACACTATAGGTTTTTTTGTGCTTTGTCCTGAATTTCCCTTTCCTTAGAGGTCACCATCTGGTAACCAGAAGCTTCCCTCAATTACTTTTGCACCTGAACTGCTCTTCCTTAACTTTGTATTTTCTCTCTCTTGACAACACAAGAGATAAGCAGATTTCCTCTCCAGGCAAGTCTAGATATTTGGAATCTGCTTGTTTACTGCTCAGACAGGAATTCGCTGGTGGCTACTAATGATGTAAGTAAGTTTTATTTAAATATACCCCAAAGCAAGCATTTATTCCTCCATGGAAACAAAGACCACCATATGTATGTATTTGACACAAGGGGAATTATATCTGGTTAGAAGGTGAAGAGATCTTAAATACTATCAGCAGGACCACAGGAACGATACACTTCTTGTACAATCAAAACACAGGGAATTTTTTTTTCTAACCCATAAATTTGAATGAAAGCGTACTTCCAGAAATAATTAAAGATGCATTATGTGAAATTTCCCTTGCTGCAGATTATGCCGATTACTTCTTGTCCTACCTTCGATGGACATTGAGAACAATTGATCACCACCCTCTATCTAATTAACATATGTGAAGACTGTTATCAGGCCTCCCTTCAGCCTTCTTTTCTCATGAAATATGCTCAGTTTTTTTAACTTCTCCTCATAGGTCAGTTTTCTAAACCTTTCATCAGTTTTATTACTTGCATCTGGACTCTCGCCAATTTGTCCACATCTTTCTTAAAATGTGCTACCCAGAACTGGACATATAATCCAGCTGAGGCTTCACCAGTGTTAGAGCAGAACAATTACCTCTTGTGTCTTAGCTATGACACTCCTGTTAACACAGCCCAGAATGTTAGCCTTTTTTCCCACTGCATCACGTTGTTGACTCATATTCAATTTGTGATCCACTAGACCTCCCAGATCCTTTTCTGTAGCACTGCTGCCAAGCCAGTTATTCTCCATTCTGTAGTTGTGCATCTGATTTTTCCTTTTTAAGTGTAGCACTTTGCACTTGTCTTTACTGAATTTCATCTTCTAATTTCAGACCAAATTCTCCAATGTGCAAGGTCAGTTTGAGTTCTGACCTTGTCCACCAGAGTGTTTGCAACCGCTCCCAGCTTGGTGTTATCCACAATTTTTATAAGCATACTCTGTACTCCATTACTCAAGTCATGAATGAAGTGGACAAGCAAGTACACATGAGCTCCCAGGGTGATGTTGTGGCAAAAAAGGCTAATGGGGTCTTTGGATGGTTTTCTGGAATCAGATTATGGACTTTAAAAAACTCCTTATGGAAAGGCAGACTGCACCAAATTATACAGCGATTTTATGCAGAAATTCATGAAAAAACTTCTCTTCTGTGCAAAGTGGGGTCTTACACAAATCTTAAATGGTTAAGGAATGCTTAAAATATAGGGGTCAGTAATGATCAACACTAACCACAAGAGCAACCACTGCTCAGTTAATTACAGTATTTTTATTATAATAATTAGCAACTTCTTTACTTATTTTACAATTTTAGCGTCAAAGTGAACAAGTGCAATGGATTATATCAATTGAGTACACATCAATACTTAATTAATGGAGAAGTATGCATCTTACTCATTTCACTTGCAGTTAAATCTGTTCACAGAACAATTCTAAAATTTGACCCTGGGCTATTTCCATCAGAGATTTCTGGTCATGAAAGTAAGTAAATTGAAAGAAAACAAGAAGTAATTTTGGTGACTCATTGAATCATAGACTTTAAGGTCAGAAGGGACCATTATGATCGTCTAGTCTGACCTCCTGCACAATGCAGGCCACAGAATCTCACCTACCCACTCCTGTATCTAACCCCTAACCTATGTCTGAGCTATTGAAGTCCTCAAATCGTGGTTTAAAGACTTCAAGGTGCAGAGAATGCATCTCAAGGTAGCAACCTCCATCTTTTAGCATACCATTCTCTGATTGTTCAGACAAAAATGAAATGCCCCTACCCTGAAAAATCCTTTATCTGCCCTCTCTGTAGCACTTTGCCATGCCACTTAAATATTGCATTAATATTTAAAATAATGTTTCAAATATTGATTAGTTCAATAAGTCATCAAAATTATTTACAAAATCAGTAGAGCTTATTAAAGCAAAGTTGTTTTCATCATAGGTAAAAAGTTATTGGGATAAGATACAAACACTGGGAACCATTTTGTATGTTTCCACAAACTTGGTCAAACTGAGGGCTGGCATTTCTACGATGGAATGTTGGAACTGAAAGGAACCGAAAAGAGATGGAGATATACTAGCCACAGACAGAATTCTCCAAATTCTATGAAAGAGCACCAAGCCACATTGCTGCTGTATGTGTCTCACAGCAAATACTCTAGTTCAGTGTTTCCCAAACTTGGGACGCCGCTTGTGTAGGGAAAGCCCCTGGCGGGCCGGGCCGGTTTGTTTACCTGCCCCGTCCGCGGGTCCGGCCGATCGTGGCTCCCACTGGCCGCGGTTCGCTGCTGCAGGCCAATGGGGGCTGCAGGAAGCGGCGGCCAGTACATCCCTCGGCCCGCGCCGCTTCCAGCAGCCCCCATTGGCCTGGAGCAGCGAACCGTGGCCAGTGGGAGCCACGATCGGCCAGACCCGCGGACGGGGCAGGTAAACAAACCGGCCCGGCCCGCCAGGGGCTTTCCCTACACAAGCGGCGTCCCAAGTTTGGGAAACACTGCTCTAATTGGTTCAACTAATTGTAGTATATAGGAATAGGGTAGTATTTGTTTAAGCTGTTTGTAAGCACACTAGTGGTGTTCACTGTTTCCTATATTTTAGAAGCTATCACAAATCACTCAGAGCAGCAGTAGGCATTAAGCAAGCCTTGTATTTTACATATAGTTGATAAACATGATATTAGGGAACAGGGTTGCCAACCCTCCTGGATTGGCTGGGAGTCTCCTGTAATCAAGCTTGATCTCCCGGAGGCTACTGAAGCCAATCTGGGAGATTTTAGACCGCTAAAAGTCTGGCGGTGCAGCGGGGCTAAGGCAAGGCTCCCTACCTGCCCTGGCTCCACACGGCTCCCGGAAGTGGCCAGCAAGTCCCTCTAGCTCCTAGGCAGAGAGGTGGCCGGGGTCTCTGTGTGCTGCCCCCGCCCCGCATGCTGACTCCACAAATCCCATTGGCCAAGAACCGTGGCCAATGGGAGCTGCGGGAGCAGTGCCTACAGACAGGGGCAGTGCGTGGAGAGCCCCTGGCCGCCCATGAGCCTAGGAGCTGGCAATGCTGGCTGCTAGAGCTGGCAATGCTGGCTGCCCGAGATAAGCGCCGCCTGGTGGGAGCCCGCACCCCCTCCTGCACCCCAACCCATAGGCACTGACTTCCCCTCTTTCCCGAAGGTGCTTGATCACCCTCTGCCCCTGGCCCCGCCCCACTCCACCCCTTCCATGAGGCCCCATCCTGCCCTGCCTCTTCCCACCTCTGCCCCTCCCCACCTCTGCCCCTCCCCCATTCCAACCCCCTCTCCAAAGTCCCCACCCCACCTCCTTCCCCTCCCTGCCCCTATTCCAACCCCTTCCCCAAATCCCTGCCCTGGCCCCACCTCCTTCCCTGAGCATGCCACGTTCCCGCTCCTCCCCACCCCGGAGTGTGCTAATGCTGCCAAACAGCTGTTTGATGGTGGGCGGGGCGGGGGGGGAGCGCTGGGAGATAGGCAGAGGAGCGGGGACAATGCGCACTCAGGGGTGGAGTAGGAGGAGGGGGGCGGGGAGAGCTTGGCTGCCGGTGGGTGCANCGATCGGCCAGACCCGCGGACGGGGCAGGTAAACAAACCGGCCCGGCCCGCCAGGGGCTTTCCCTACACAAGCGGCGTCCCAAGTTTGGGAAACACTGCTCTAATTGGTTCAACTAATTGTAGTATATAGGAATAGGGTAGTATTTGTTTAAGCTGTTTGTAAGCACACTAGTGGTGTTCACTGTTTCCTATATTTTAGAAGCTATCACAAATCACTCAGAGCAGCAGTAGGCATTAAGCAAGCCTTGTATTTTACATATAGTTGATAAACATGATATTAGGGAACAGGGTTGCCAACCCTCCTGGATTGGCTGGGAGTCTCCTGTAATCAAGCTTGATCTCCCGGAGGCTACTGAAGCCAATCTGGGAGATTTTAGACCGCTAAAAGTCTGGCGGTGCAGCGGGGCTAAGGCAAGGCTCCCTACCTGCCCTGGCTCCACACGGCTCCCGGAAGTGGCCAGCAAGTCCCTCTAGCTCCTAGGCAGAGAGGTGGCCGGGGTCTCTGTGTGCTGCCCCCGCCCCGCATGCTGACTCCACAAATCCCATTGGCCAAGAACCGTGGCCAATGGGAGCTGCGGGAGCAGTGCCTACAGACAGGGGCAGTGCGTGGAGAGCCCCTGGCCGCCCATGAGCCTAGGAGCTGGCAATGCTGGCTGCTAGAGCTGGCAATGCTGGCTGCCCGAGATAAGCGCCGCCTGGTGGGAGCCCGCACCCCCTCCTGCACCCCAACCCATAGGCACTGACTTCCCCTCTTTCCCGAAGGTGCTTGATCACCCTCTGCCCCTGGCCCCGCCCCACTCCACCCCTTCCATGAGGCCCCATCCTGCCCTGCCTCTTCCCACCTCTGCCCCTCCCCCATTCCAACCCCCTCTCCAAAGTCCCCACCCCACCTCCTTCCCCTCCCTGCCCCTATTCCAACCCCTTCCCCAAATCCCTGCCCTGGCCCCACCTCCTCCCCTGAGCATGCCACGTTCCCGCTCCTCCCCACCCCGGAGTGTGCTAATGCTGCCAAACAGCTGTTTGATGGTGGGCGGGGCGGGGGGGGAGCGCTGGGAGATAGGCGGAGGAGCGGGGACAATGCGCACTCAGGGATGGAGTAGGAGGAGGGGGGCGGGGAGAGCTTGGCTGCCGGTGGGTGCAAAGCACCCACTAATTTTTCCCCGTGGGTGCTCCAGCCCCGGAGCACCCACCGAGTCGGCACCTATGCCCCAACCCTGTGCCCCAGGTTCAGCCCAGAGCCCCCTCCCACACTCCAAGCCCCTAGGCCCCACCCCCCAGCCCAGAGACCACATCCCCTCCTGCACGCCAACCCCCTGCCCCAGCCCGGTGAAAGTGAGTGAGGGTGGGGGAGAGCAGCGACGGAGGGAGGGGGATAGAGTGAGCAGGGGCGGGGCCTCAGGAAGAGGCAGGGCAAGGGTGTTTGGGTTTGTGGGATTAGACAGTTGGCAACCCTATTAGGGAACCAAGTGTGCCCAAGAAGTGTCTTCATATAATTGTAGTTGTGTAATCAGCAAAAAACACACAACCCTAATAATAAAGGTTTTTATATCCATAACACAAAGTCAGATCCAAATTATATCCATAATACAAAGATTTGTATCTGTACCTGCAGATTCCTGGGCAGTATACAACCAGGAATCTGCAGGTGTATATTGCCCACCAAAGTCACAGGATGTAAATATCCTTGCCTGAGTGGGCAGATAAATGGTTTCCTGACCCCACCAAATGGGGCTGAAGAGGAAGTAGAGAAGTTCACTAGCTAGCAGGGTCTAGCCCCTGGGCATCAGACAACTTGACAGTCACCAATTCAGCCCCCGAAGAAAAATACACTTTCCTATTTTAGTGATCTTGGCAGTACCTCCGACTGCAAAGATTCAAAACTCATGAGTCAGGCCCCCAAATAATCATGATATTTAAAAAGTCATGAGATTTTAAAAATAAGCTTTGGGTTATTTTTATTTGCCTTTTGGTGTTTGAGTCTGTAGGAGTCATGCTTTCAAACTTTTCCACACAACCATGAAGACTAGAAACTTTCATTAAAAAGAATTGAGATTATCAGGTAACTCCAGGAGCTGAGGCTTGAAGAAAAACACTAAATATTGAGAGGTGATAAAACCGAACAACTTAGCAGCATTGTATTTGCAGCAGTATAACAATAGAGGTACATCAGCACAAACCTCGCATGTAGACATCCTACATCAAGCCTTCTTTTGACCCTTTGACCTCAGTCCTGTTCCTGTTTTTCATTAGTTGTCCCCCGGAATCATTTGGGTTCCCGGTCCTGTGGGTCCTCCCCTTAGGCTGGGGGGGGGGATCCTTTGGCAGTGGGCGCCCACTTCCCGGAAACCCAATAGGTACATCAAGCTTACTGTGGTGCTGCTTACTCCAGTCACGTGTGTAAAGCTAGCTTTACATTATTGCAGCATGTTTACACTTGGGGGAAATTACTGCACTGGTGAAAATTTCTCCAATGGCAGAAAGATCCTTATTCAGGAAGGTGACCAATGCTTTCAGTCAGTGTTCCTCAATAAGAACAAGAGGCAGAAACAGAAACTCAAACTAGCTATAAGGGGGTAGGTGGCTGGATCCACAGCATTGAAACCTGTTCACCAACATCAGAATTTTCTTAAGGGCTCAGTTTCCATTTAGTACTGAACTCTGAGTGGCACTTATGACAAGATTTTCTAATGGGAATGAAGCACTACTGAAAATCAGACCCCAGTTGTGAGTGCCAAGCCCTTTAAAATCTAACCCTAGGTTCTCCCTCTCTCCAAAACAAAGAGTTCTGGGTGTGCAAGTCTGGGGTGTTTGCTGACGCTCCTACCCAGCTGGTCTATCATTAATAACACCATAATCCACAGATATGTGACTAATTGACCTACCACCAAAGCACAAAAAACAGTTTGAAAACCAGATAGAAAGGAGACACACACACACACATCCAGAGCAGTCATGCCTCCTCATTGGCCTCCAGCCCTCCACCTGCTAACGCATCTCAGCAACTGTCTACATGGGAAAGTTTTGCCAGTTTTTCTGACATAGTTATTCTGGTATAATGGGGATGGACAGTCTAATTTCATATGAGTGGCTTATTATGGTATGGCTTAAACTTAAAAAACAAAACCCCCAACACTCTTATACTTAAGGCTTGGAAGGCCTAGATTTTTATTGGTATATGTCAGTAAACATGATTTCACCATATACACACAAATTGATGGAAAAAAAAATGTCCATTGATAATAATCAAAAATTACTGATAAAAAAGTAAGAAAAATGTTGTTTAAGAACCTATTAGAGTTTGATTTTAGGATATTTACTTTGTATATTTTGACAAGTGATATTGACAATTTGGTTTTAGTTGTTATAAACCTTTAAATTTCTAAATCTCAACATTTATTGCCATTAAATAATTGTTGTCTAACTTCCCCATTGTTTGACCTGCCCCCATAATTTCCCACAACTTTGAAAATTTAAATAGATAAAAATATAAAAATGCTTTAAAATAAACACCTATATTAACCATTTAAATTATAAAACAATTAAAATCTAAATTCTGCCAAGCCTACTTACGCTGGAATAAGTGTGTACCTGGGTGAGATTTACAGATATAACAATATGGGGTTAAATTCACTTTCCCATGTAGACAAGTCCCACATTTTCAACCAAACTCTGGTGGTAAAAACAAACAAACAAACAAACACTCATGTGACAGGCAGCCAGCCACGCTAATGAGTTAGGAAATCTCTCCTGCTCCAGAAACTGTCCAACACACAGTTTACCTGACTAGTTCCAAGACTGCAAAGGTGATTAATCAAGCTAATATTGCACAAACAACTGCTGATTGTTCTTGATTATGACTCTCCTTTGTGCTGGAATCTTCATTGTCATCTTAAAGCTTCTTAGCTATTTAAATTCCTTCATCTAGGGCAGGGGTCAGCAACCTTTCAGAAGTGGTGTGCCGAGTCTTCATTTATTCACTCTAATTTAACGTTTCGCGTGCCGGTAATACATTTTAACGTTTTTAGAAGGTCTCTTTCTATAAGTCTTTAATATATAACTAAACTATTGTATGTAAAGTAAATAAGGTTTTTAAAATGTTTAAGAAGCTTCATTTAAAATTAAATTAAAATGCAGAGCTCCCCGGACCGGTGGCCAGGACCCGGGCAGCGTGAGTGCCACTGAAAATCAGCTTGTGTGCCGCCTTCGGCACGCGTGCCATAGGTTGCCTACCCCTGATCTAGGGGCTTCCTGAAACGCTCTCTCTGAACTTCAGTGGGTCCTGAACGTTGTGAACATGCTATTTCTCTGACCCGTCCTTCGGCATCTTAACCAGAGATGAGTCTGAAGTAAAACTCACAATCCAGAAACCACCGTGGGGGAGGAATTCATGGAAATTTTCATTTCACTTGGATCCAAACTTGTGGGATGAAGCCCACCTATAATCTTTGAGGTTTCCCGATCCACTTGGTTTTGGTGTTTAAAGTCCATTCATAGGCCTCTTTCTATCCACTTTCCCATCCAGGTAGGGTGACCAGACAGCAAGTGTGAAAAATCGGGACAGGGGGTGGGGGGTAATAGGAACCTATATAAGAAAAAGACCCCAAAATGAGGACTGTCCCTATAAAATCGGGACATCTGGTCACCCTACATCCAGGTCTCTGTGCAGTACCTATGTGTGGGTTGGGAGGCAGACTTAAAATTGTGTAACCTTATCTATTGCAAACTCTGCTCTAGTGGATACTTCCCCTCCTCATAAAACCTTTTAAACCTTAGTTCCTTTTAGTGCGGTTTCCTCTGTGACCACTTCTTACATCCAATCAAGCTCTTAAAAGGAGGTGCGACTAGAATGGCTACTGGCTCATTGTTCCCCTTTGGAAAGAGAGCAGTAGCTTTTAAAGATGAGATGATATTAAGTTTTGTCAGTTAGAGCTGGGCTACAATTATCATATTCCTATGTCCAGAATTCTGAAAATATTTTTCATCTTTATAAAGAATTATTCTATTTATTATATAAGCACAACTGTGATTTTTGTAGTAGGGGAATGACACAAAGATCTTAGAGTAAAACATATGTAAGTCATTTTAAATAACGATAGTTAATGTGGTTTTCACTGTGGTTCTGGATTGTAAGTTTGCGTCAGCCCCATCTCATCAGAGTGCTTTATAAAAGACATACAGCACCACTGAAATGCAACCACCTCTGGAATGGCCGGAAGCATTCAACAACTGGCAAAAAAAATGCTACAAAACTGAGAGGTAGAGAAATTTTGACAAAGGATATTTGCATGAAGTGTGATGAGATCTTTAATTCACAAAAATAAGACGGGACCTTGGTTATTTATTGATTTTGTTTTTAAATGAACCCTAACTCAAATCAGATCTCCTATAGGATACTGTAAACTATTTTGCATGTTGAAAGAAAATAGCAGCTATATGCAAAAGACTCATTCAGTAAAAATTAATGGATCATGGATGATTAACTAAAAACCATGATAAGTAACAACGGTTTCACTAGCCACCAGTCTTGTATGTATTAAACAGAGGAATTTTTTAGCACGTCATACAACATCTCCCCCCCCCCCAAAAAAAACCCCAAAACCCTACATAAAGCTTGTCTATTTATTACACAACAGTTTAATTTTCCAGTTTCTTTCACTTGGTCTTGCTAAATGCTATTTTCCCTTCCCTCCTAAGGACCAATATGGCTTCGAACATAATATTTAACAACAAAAACCATAGAGTGTATGTGCAGATAAGTCTTTAACAGATCAAGAATCAACTAGTTCCTGCAAGCATGAAGCTTGTTTTACATAGTGGTCAGTTTGTATATATATTTAAAACAGAAGTTGCATAAAAATATGTTCTTCCAATTTCCCTGTAGAAATCTAAGATCAGGTAGCACATCTTTTCCAACACCAGTCTCTTATTCCCTTGCTGTGTTGCTCAAATTGCTTTATTTAACTTTGCAAACAAATGCTGCTTTACAAAAAAAAGCTGTAATTCTCTATCAGAATTGGAAGATGCTGTTAAAAGGCAAGGCAGAGAAAGGAAGCTGAAAAAACAGCCTCACAATATGGAGCAGACTGCCACCAAATCAGAAATAAACAGCAATGCAAAATGGTCACATTATAAAGGACCACAGCTACCCCATTTCTAGCGCAGGTCAGAAAATAGGATCTGAGACAGAAGTTGAGGAAATCAAATCAAAAATCCTTTTTTGGTGGTCAGATTTTCATTTTTGTCTATGTTTTCTAACCATATACTATCCATTACTGCTATGAACCTGTTGTAATACATTTTGCAACATGTATATGCATACTGTTGCTTATTAAGACAGGATTTATACAACTGATTATCAGATTTACTCATTGACTCTGATCTGTTTCAAATATATGTTTCTATTCCGATTAGAAACCCGATTATAATATAAATACTCCTTACCCCTTCTTTGCTTGTGGTTCCACCCAGCTGAACTCTTACAAGTACCAAAAAGACAGGCTACTTCAGGCTGGTTAAAGCTCTTTTTAGTCTTTGCCACTCCCTCAGGAGTTACATACTAAACCTACTGTCCAATCACCTGCATGTTCTCTTAAACATCACATGGTGCTACACAGCTGGATTGGTGCAACTGTTTCAAACCACCAGCCAGCTCATGAAATAACCATGACAACCACCACCCTATGAATATCTTATAGAAAAAAATCTAGACAGATAGGGGTGCTGGAACAATTTGTATGGGGAGGAGGGGGACTGCTGAGAGCCATTGAACCAAACTGTAAACCCTATCCCAGCAGCACCCCCAGCACTCCTAGTTCCAGCACGTATGTAGACAGATAAAAAGTGAACTATTTATCTTTTAATCTGAGCACTCTATGCACTTGCAGTCTTAAGGTTAGTTCGAAGTAGTGCATTTGTGTCTGTGCCATTTATGACTGCAGCAGAGATCTTTGCCTGTGCATTGTGGTGCAAAAGTTTAAGTTCATGATTACAGGAATAATCCATTTAATTTTTGAAGTCATCATACTTTGTACATCTATAGCACCTTCCATCTGAGAATCTCACTGATTCACAAACATTAAAAAAGTCTTACAAGATACTTAACTATGGATCAAAAAAGTAACATAAAAACACGTTGGTGTTATTAACCAGTTGAGTCACAGAGAGACTAAGGCCTACATTTTATGAAGTGTTTGGGGTGACCAGATGTCCAGATTTTATAGGGAGCACAATTTGTGATTTTTGAGTGCTTGGGTTTGGCAACACTGTTTGTATGTAATTTATAAAGTGCCTTAGGATTCTTTGGGAATGGATACCATCATATAAATGTAAAATATTTTTAAAATAATGTTCACATTGCTATTATTATTGTTGTTGTTATTATTACAGTAACATGTATAGGTTCCAACTGAGATTGGGGCCCCAGTGTGCTAGGGGCTGTACAAACACATAGAGAATGTCCCTGCCTCAAAGAGTTTAGATCAGAATCTAAATTTACAAAAGAGAGAGAGGAAACAAAAGTGAAGTGATTTTTTAAAAGTCACATAACAAGTGAGAGGCAGAGTCAATTAGAACTCAGTTCCCTGACTCCCTCTCTAGTGTCCTATGTAATTGACTACAGCACACTGCCTCACTACAATATCTTTTCCACTGCAAACTAAGTTGTGTTCAGTAGTTCACTCAGCTAGGGAACCAGGAGAGATTACTTCCATATCAAATGAGGGGTGAGATGAAAACACAAACCATACCAAACTATACCATTTTTTCACTGGACTGTAATTATGAAACTAACGTAACTTTATAATCAATCCATACATAGAAAAATCATAGTTTATGCTTGTGAAATAAATAATGATGCTGCTTCCAGTATTGATGGCTGAGCTGATGGCCACTACAATCCTACCATCCATGGAGTTGGCACATTACATACAATGGCCACCTTAAGGACTTGATTCAATGTAATCAGCGGTCAGAGGAAAAAGCACTAAAAGGCACAAAGGTTTTAAGAGAAGGAGAGATGTGCTAGATGAGACAGCACAATGTAGGGCTTATCTACACGGTGGGGGCAATGCACTCTACAGGGGTGTGATTTCTAAAGCACTAATGAGTTGCACATTAATTGATCTGTGCAGACCCTGCTGATGCACACAAAAAGTTCCCTAGTGCACTTTAACATACTATGGAACCTTCAGTACACACCAGCAGGGTCTACAAAGATCAATTAATGCACAACACGTTAGTGCATTTTAGAAACCACTCCCCCATACAGTGCATTACCCTACCATGTGGACAAACCCTCAGCATGACCCCCAACTATGGAAGAGTGGATGCTAATGAGATTTGTGGGGGCTTTGAAAACCTAGAGGGCAACTGGACTGAGAGACTGATTAGAAGCAACAAAATTAGTCTGAGCCCAAGCCCTAAAATTTGGGAATCTTGAATTGCCGCCAAAGTCCGGAGTCTTTGGATCTTAGGTTTTGCTTTGGGTCCATTTCTATTAAAGAAGATAAAGGACAAGACAATGGAGTAGTGTTGTCAGTGTTCTGGGCTCAGTGGATTCAGGGAGCCCATATGTGAGGGAATTACAATATCTGAGAAATAGTTAATACATGAATAAAGATTCTAGCAGGAGAAGAAGTCACACTCAGGATTTTGGCTGCATTCTTCAGTAAGCTGCTATTGCACAAACCACTTTAATACCTAATAATTAAGTCATGTAAACTGTCTGGGTGGGGAAACTTCATAGAGCAGGGTGTGGGATGGGAGTACAATTAAGTTTCATAATACAGAACCCTATTCTATGATCTTCTGAACACCCATATCAACTGCCACTTAACTGAGTAAGAATTGGGCATGTTCAGCACCAATCAGAGGGCACTCAGCCATTGGGCCCTAAACGAAGAAATGGACCCAATCCTGTTCCCATTGAAGTCAAAGTGGACTTCTGTCTTTGATTACAATGGGAGCAGGATTAGACCTAGTATTTACAATCTTTCACCTTCATTTTGTTAGAAATGTATATGTTAGTTGCCACCACTAAAGCATCTATGTGCCTTACACCTTATATTCTAAACAACAAAACATAAGCTTTTTAAGTTGAAAAGCTCTATACCAGAACCCGGTATACACTGAATGAATGGCACAATCCCAAATATTACATGGATTGGCAGGTCAAGCAAAAGCTTGCTTATTTTAAAGGGCCCCCCCTAAGATAGTTTAGACCCAAAGCTGTTTTTTAAAAGTTTTACTAAAACCTACTATTAATACAAATGTTTTCATGAACACTCCCTTCCCTCCCGCTACAATTTGCTTGGATTCCCTTGCGGTATTTAGGCCCCTCCCCAAACATTGCCACCTGCTGCTAGGGCATGAGAGCTGGAAACTGACGCCAGCAGCCGGGGAACAGAAGCCTGACAGGGCCCCTTGGAGGCTGTGCTGAAGGTTCTCTCCTCAGTGCCTGGCACCCGGCCCGAGCTCGGATCTGGGGGAGGAGTGGAGACAGGAAGTAAAACAATGTCAGCCCCGCCGGAAGCGCTTAGCGCTGGTGCGGTTTGTTGCTGCTGGCCGGGCGGGAGCTGCTTTGTGTGCAGCCAGCTGCAGGGGAGGAGCGGCGCCCCGGGCGGAGCAGCAGCAGCTATGGGCAGGACCGTGACAGTGGCTACCTGTGCCCTCAACCAGTGGGCTCTAGATTTTGATGGCAATTTGGCACGGATTTTAAAAAGCAAGTGGGGGCACGTTAGGGGCAAGGCTCCAGCCGTCACCTAGCGGGGAAGCGGTAACTCCCTGGCCTCGGGGGACGGAGATTTCTCTCAACATCTTGGGACTGCAGCTGCAGTGGGGGGTGACGGGAGAACTGAACCCCAGGCAGGCGGTCCATGAACTCCTGAGCCCCACTGGTGTCCAGCTAAACTTAGCGCAGGGGGTGATGTTATTGCCCTGATTGAATTAAAATGGGATTTTTTTTTTTGAGCCTGAGTGGGTCAGCTGACAGGACAATTTTAGGCTTTTCAGGTCCCCAGTGTAGCTCCCTGTGGCTCTTCCCCGCCATGGGAAAGTGATACGAGGAGCTGCTCTGGGAACCTGGAAAGCCTAAGATTGTCCTGCCAGCTGACCCACTCTGGATCAAAGGAAGAATCGGAAGAAAGGAGGGAGGTGCTGCTTGGAAGGAGAAGAGTGAAGATTAAGGCCAATCCCTTCCTGATCAGAGCAGAAAGGACCCTTTCTGAACAGCTCAGAGATTGCCTCTATGATGCCGTCCTTTGTGGCAGGGCACAGAGAGACAGCTGAAGCTCTCAGTGGTCAAGCCAGCATCAATGTTCGAACAGTAGATTTTCAGCCCCGCTTTTCCAGGAGGTTTTCTGTTGTGCAAAGCCTATTTTCTGGTTCTCACAGTATGTGATAGTTGTGTGGAGGAGCTGCTGCAGCCTCAGGTGTGTAGCAAGCACTGCACTGAACCCCTGCCTTAGTTCGTACAGCCCCTTCTGACCCATTTCCTTATATATTAGCTTCCCTCTGTCATGATAAGGCTCTAATGGCTAGATTTTTCAAAAGAGCTCTGCTCCCATTTAGGTATGTAAATGAAGTGGTTATTGCCAAGCACTTTTGAAAATCTGCCCATTTTGTTAAGGTGCAAAATGGAACTGAGCTCTTCTGAAAAATCTGCCTCTAAATAAACTTGAGCCAAAAAGTATAGTGACACTTCAAAAGGACTAAAAGATTACAGGATGACACTGTTATATGGATGGAGACTATTAAAACAAACCTGGGACTGTATGTCCAATGCTGGGATCCCCTCTGCACACTGACAGGTTAGATTACCATTTAATGTTTTCTGTCTAGAAGGGACTCATCTTTTATCCCCCCCTGGCCATTTTATAGGTATTGAAATCGCAAAATACAAAGGAGCAAGATACAGACTTGGACCGGAGCTTGAAATTTGGTGAGACCATCTTAATTACTGTATATTTGGTAGCTTTTCAAGGGGGAGAAGTGTATATTGTTCATCAACAGAATAACTAAACAACAGTGAATGGTCAAGAACAAATTGTAATGCAGAATACTCTGTGTAATATTATGCAAATTGCAGTTTAAACCCCAGGATTGGCTATATGAGCAAAAATGTGTTCATGGTAGTGAAGGGTGCAGGATTGGGTCCTTTGTTTTACAACTCCCAGTGGCATCAATTATTAAGTTTATTATAATGAAAATTCCAGATGGTAAATGTAATGTTCAATTCTGTCCTTTAAACCATGTTATTTTTTGTTAAAAAGAATACTTCAACAACAATACTGTAGAATTTTAAATGCTGTCAATGTAAATGGTAAACTATATAGTTTCTTTGTGCTCTGTGTAATTTCCATATGTTTGGGATGTTGTTTTTATCTTAAGTGGCAGTGGCTTCTTGTGTCTAATTCTGATCTCATCTGAATTTTTTGCCTTGTATCTTTTTGTACACAGTGGCTATGGCTGTTCAGATCACTATTATGAATCCGATACACTGTTACATTCATTTGAAGTTCTGGCAAAGCTTTTGGAATCTCCTGCCGCTCAAGACATCATCTGTGATGTGGGAATGTAAGTGTTGTGTAATTATTATGAAGGGGTAGCTGCCTTGGAAAAAGGTGACCTGGCTGTCTGAGCAGACACTACTGGATAGCAAGGAGTCTAGAGCTACAGTGGCCCAGCTGTAGCATTGCAGCTGCGTTACTGAGCACTGTAGCATAGACACTTAATACAGCAACAGAAAGGGTTTTTCTGTTGCTTTAGTAAATCCACCCCATCAAGAGGTGGTAGCGTGGTCGATGGAAGGGTATACAGTGCGGGTTAAGTTGACCTAACTACATTGAATGGGATGTGAAATTTTTCATAGCCCTGAACGATGTAGCTAGTTGACCTGAGTTGTAGGTGTAGATAGGAAAATTTTTCAATAGTCCCATAATGACTTAGACTCCTAAGCCCCACTTTGAAAAGTGATTTAGGCGTCCAAGTGCCTAAGTTGTTTTAAAAATGGGACTTGGGTTCTTGAGTCATAAAGGCACTTTTGAAAACGTATCCTCTGTATTTAATGTTGTTGTCCAGTACCAGGAGCTTTGCTACTGCGCATGAAGTTTTTACATGGGAAGAGCTGCAGTATGAAAGTAAAAAAAGAACCATTAGAAATCTCTCTTTTTCTTCTGGATACAAACTGGGTAGTTTCACTATTTTTAAGTTTGAAAAATAAAAAGCCCAGTTTTTTCTTTTTTAAAGAGATTTGAGTGGAAGGATCACTAGGATTTAGAGCATACTCTTGGGAAACGAAAAGTCTGGGTTCTATTTCTAGGTGATCATGGACTCGTGATTATATGCAATTCTTTCAACCTTTCTGTACCTCAGTTTACCCATCTGTCCAATGGGATTAATACTTGCATATATCCCAGGAATGTTGAGGCTCTATTTATAAATATGTGTCAAGGGCTTTATGATCCTAACTAGCTATCACAGAGAAACTACCTTCATGAGTAGAAGCAACCTTACATTGACATTAGGGAAAATGTTTTCAATTATGTGCTGATCCCTAGTCAGATTTCCTGAATTAGGTTAAGTGGTTCTGAATTGCATCCTTTAAAAATTAAATATATAAGATCAGCTTTTCTACTCTGCTGACCCAGCTGGAGGTACCACACAAGTCAAATGTGGCAAAGGATGCTAAAATATATATCACATTTACAGCAGATCTCCTGTAATGTGGTCTCAAGTATCAGAGGGGTAGCCGTGTTAGTCTGGATCTGTAAAAGCAGCAAAGAATCCTGTGGCACCTTATAGACTAACAGACGTTTTGCAGCATGAGCTTTCGTGGGTGAATACCCACTTCTTCGGATGCAAGTGAAGAAGTGGGTATTCACCCACGAAAGCTCATGCTGCAAAACGTCTGTTAGTCTATAAGGTGCCACAGGATTCTTTGCTGCTTGTAGTGTGGTAGATATTTTTAATTGGAGTGTTTTTCAATAATCAGCTTGTTTTATTAAATGAACTTAGCTTCAGGTAACACTGATTTGTTTTTTCTTTGTACAGGCCTGTTATGTGCAGAAATGTTCGCTACAACTGTAGAGTGATCTTTTTAAACAAGTATGTATTTCTTATCTAGATAATACCTTTTATAATCACAGGTTAGGTTAACTTCTTGGTATATAGTTATCAATAGAAAACAAATCATATGGCAACACATTTATATTTAAAGGGACAACACCAGCTTCATATCTGTTAATTTCAAAGAGATTAACAATTTTTGTGAACTTTCTATTTACAATGACATCTTACTTTTTAATGTAAACATCAAAAATTCTCACTGCTGTGTGACAGACCTACAAAACCAAGAGAGGAAGCTGAAACAGATAGACTATACAAGGGGAAACAGTGAAAATGACTGTATACAAATTGCTGTCAAATATGCAAAGTAAACATACTGAAAAAATAAATAGAAACTTGGCATTTCTTAATACTCATTTGCCTTTGCTGCAGAATAAGTACTTAAACTCCCTCTCCCCCCCTTTTTTTTTATTTTTATAAAGGAAAATTCTTCTGATCAGGCCAAAGATGATACTGGCAAATGCAGGAAATTACAGGGAACTTCGATGGTTTACCCCATGGAGCAGAGCACGGTGGGTTGTGTACAGCGTACTACTAAGGCTGCTAAAAAGCATGGATTTGCCATTGCAGTCACAGCAAAGGGATTGAAATCCCCATTCCAATGCATTATTTCTACTGCAGGTTCAGCAGCAAGGGAAATTCATTTAAGCCACCTAATGGTATTTCATTTAGCAATGTGGCAGTGTCCTTCCCCCCCATACCGTTTCCCCCTGACTGCCTTCAGACCAAGCAGAAGCCTTTCCATGGAGTCTAGGGTTGGAAGGGTCCCAGCCTGTTTACGGATCTAAACCCACCTCCAGCTGGGTATCTTCTCTAGATGTTTACAGAAGATTCTACCTCAAGAATGGAGCATGGATTTCTGTCCGCCTTGCGGCACGATCCACGTGTATTGATATAATGGTCCCTTCTGACCTTGAACTCTATGAAACATCAGGTTAGCATTGACTATAGCATTGAGTTTAAAGCAGAACATTTATTTCTGAGAATTGCTGATTTGTATAATTGTTTTAGGTTTGTGGAGGAATATTTTCTCCCCAGGATGATACAGGAGGTGACAGGACAGGTGAGTTTAAGGAATGTATTTTCTGATCTTGTTTTAGTATCAACTAGACATAACTTAATCAAAAAGAACTTAATGACAGTATAAAACTATTAGGCCAAATTCGGCTGTCAGTCACAACAGTGCAAATTCAATGGTTTCAGTGAAGTTTGAGTTACTTGTGAGAATGAGTGAATAATTTAGCCTTATTTACTTAAATGTTAATGTTCTGCAGCAAGGCAAGAGGGTCCAAAGTTTGCCCAACAGAGGATCACATTGGCTGCTTACCAGGAGCTTGAGGATCATACCTGAATTTCCCAAAATAGAACAGGTTTTTCTCCTTGCTTCATGCACAAGTGCAACCTGCAACAGTTGCATGTTACAGTACAAAGTGCTCCATCTTGATCTAAGTCAGGGGTAGGCAACCTATGGCACGCGTGCCAAAGGCGGCATGCGAGCTGATTTTCAGTGGCACTCAAAGTGCCCAGGTCCTGGTCACCGGTCCGGGGGGCTCTGCATTTTAATTTAATTTTAAATGAAGCTTCTTAAACATTTTAAAAACCTTATTTACTTTACATACAACAATAGTTTAGTTATATATTCTAGACTTATAGAAAGAGACCTTCTAAAAACGTTAAAATGTATGACTGGCACGCGAAACCTTAAATTAGAGTGAATAAATTAAGTAGACAGCTCTGACTTATGGCCACACCTTTTTGTTAAATCTGAGGGTGGCTTCTAGAACTGCATAGGCTATCCCTGTTCTCCAGAATCTTTAATTAAAAAGAGATGGGCCTGAACCAAAACCCTAGCTCCTAACACCACTGGAACTCTGGGAGAGGTAAGAATCTGATCTGTATTTTTCAGTTTGGGCCTATCTCTAAGTATAATCAGTTTGAGATTAGAGAATGTGCATTGTGCTTTTGCTTTGATACTAATTTTATGTAGTTCAGTATTTTTCTTTTTTGGGGATTACTTTTTTAACTCCTATTAGACAAGGCCCCCTGTTAAACATGCATGTCTGTGTTCTGTTTTCCTCAGGAAACTGTTCCTTTTGGTGATGCAGTGCTAGCAACCAAAGATACATGCCTAGGGAGTGAAATCTGTGAAGAGCTGTGGGCACCAAATAGGTAAGACAGAGAGATGAATGAAAAATAGGATGAAGCATGTTCTGAAGCTGCCAAAAGGAGAGGTGCCTCTGCAAAGCTCAGTTAATGTTCCTCTATGGAAAAAATCTTTCAGAAAATGCCGGCATAACTTGGATTATCAAAACATAACAAGGAGCAAGAAATGCATGCGGGGGGGGGGGCGTGTCTAAGTAAACGGGACAAAGAATTTTGTTGTCTTTATGTATTACAGTTTCAGTGTTGACAGCTCTGTGTGCCCGAGTCACTCCTTGGGATGACAGATGAACTTGAGAGTTTTAATTAACCAGTTTATGTACCAGGAGTTTCATTGTACTACAGTGTCTCCCAGGATAATACATATGGAACCAAACTTTCCACTATGATTTTGTGTGTCTTGTGAAGAATTAGGAAAGATACTCATTTTGACGTTCCCCTCTGGTGTTATCTAGACCGGTGATCTGCTAGGCCACTCCAATCCTTGACTCTGGGAGCCAGCCTTACCCTGCTCTGCTGTGAGAACCCCCACTCCTGGGCTGTTCACGCACAGCCTCTAGCACAGGGGTCCCCAACATGGTGCCCGCGGGCGCCATTGCGCCCGCTGGGGGGTCTAAGTGCGCCCGCGTAGCAGTTGCCTTTTTTTTTTGCTCCGCCAGCAGTGCTCGGCTTTTTTTTTTGCTCTGCCGGCAGCGCTCGGGTTTTGTTTTGTTTTTTGGTGCCCTCCGGCAGCGCTCGGGGTTGTTGTTTTTTTTTGGCGCCCGCCAGACGAAAAAGGTTGAGGACCACTGCTCTAGCATGTAAGCTGCTCCCAGCTACTTGCAAGCGAATGACACTAGCCAATATCTCCAGTCCCGGACACAACCCTAGGAACCTCCGTCTTGCAGTGTCCAGTTATGCCCACTGGACGCTGTAAGCTTATATAAGTTTGTCAGTGTAACAAAGAAATTGATATGTACCAGGCTTGTTCTCCCAAGGGGAGTCTCTGACATGCTTCAAACCAAACGCACTGGTTCCGGTAGAATAAACAAACAGATTTATTAACTATGAAGATAAATTTTAAGTGATTATAAGTCAAAGCATAACAAGTCAGATTTGGTCAAATGAAATAAAAGCAAAATGCATTCTCAGCTGATCTTAACACTTTCAATGTCCTTACAAACTTAGATGCTTCTCACCACAGGCTGGCTGCTCTTCAGCCAGGCTCTCCCCTTTGATCAGCGCTTCAGTTGCTTGTTGGTGGTGGTGTCTGTAGATGTAGGTGGAAGAGAGAGAGAGACAGCATGTCAAATGTCTCTCCCTTTTATCATGTCCTTTCCTCACTCTTGGCTTTGCCCCCCCCTTCAGAGTCAGGTGAGCATTAGTCTCTCCAAGCAAGGTTGAGCAATTCCCCTGGTGTGGCCTCATGCAGGTGAGTCATTGCATTGTAGCTCCCTTGCTGGACAATGGCTGCTGATGGGTTGTTTGACACTCCACCCAGGCGTTGGTTACCTTCCTTGCTGTTGCCTCTGAGGAGCTAATATCTGGCTGATTCCCCAATTTACAGAATGCTTTAGTGACAGCCATACAACACAATTCTCATATCTTCATATGCATTAATGATATACATATGTGGATAGAGAAATGACTTTCAGCAGATGNCAATTCTCATAACTTCATATGCATTAATGATATACATATGTGGATAGAGAAATGACTTTCAGCAGATACCTTACAAGGCACGCTTTATACGTAAGATCACGATTATATGAAAATGAGGAATATGGGGATTACAGCATGCTCCCCCAAGGTATAGAATGTCACACTACCATGAGTCTGATAGTGGTGTTAGTTACAGTGGTGTAAATGAAGAGAAACTCTTTAACATCACGGTGGTGTAAGTGAGATCACTATCGGGACACTTATCTGCAAAGGAGACTCCCAATCATTGTTCCATATTCAGAGAACCTTACTAATTCCACATTGCAGAATTCAACCCCCCCATCATTATATTACTTGCACACTCACCTACAGGTGTATTATTCACTCTCTAATTTAGGTTTCATTCATTTTTAATTATCAGCTTTATTTTTTTTTAAACTTACTTAATAGTGCAGGCAGTGCATAGCAAGGTAGCTGAAGCTAACTCAGGACATGCAAAATTCAAGACATACTATTTAAAGGGTATTCAGTTGAGGCTCTGAAAATTTCTTTCCTGCTTATGGGGAAAGTAAATTCCAGTGCCCAAATTAAATGCCCTTTAAATGGTGTGTCCTGAATTTTGTTGTTTTAATTTTTAAATTCCTTAGACTTTTTTATAAGAGTTTTTCTGTTCTCCTGTAGAGGTTTAAAATTCTTTACAAGGGAGAAACTACCTAGGGTCCCAGTCTTTTCAGATTAGCAGGCAGGATTGGGGAACTAATTGACATGCAGGGGAAATGGTGAAACTGACTATAATACAAAATGCTGTCAGATGCATAAATTAAACAAATAGGAAAAAAATGTAAATGTTTCTCTAAACTCTTTCAGTTATAGTCATCCTTTGTTACTTGTAGCTATAGAAGGTACAAAATTTTCAAAAATGTGATTGAGTGTCCTTTTAATATCAGTATATTTTCAACCAATTTCCTATAAAAATAATTTTTAAAAAAATGCAACATACTCATTTTCTCATCTTCATGTCATGTGACTGTAGTCAATCTATTTGTTTGTGCTGTGGGGTTTGCTGAGAAGGAGAGAGTAGAGCTACGGGCCTTGGAGGAATGCTTTCATTCCCTCAATGTTAGAAATCTTCTTTCTTCTCAAAGAAGGATCATCTTATCTTTTTGCTTCGCTGGGATCAAGATATTCAGATATATGAACAGGTGACTTCCTTTGAATTAGAAGGATGGTATTTGATAACCTAAAGGAGGACGATGAAAGCCCCTCCTTTTCTCTGGGAAACAATCCATCCATGACAAAGGAACAGTGCAATGCAGGGAAATAAATACGATGCTTTAGCAAATATTTCCATTATTTGAACTAACCAAGACACGTATTAAACTGGCAGTGGACTACTCTAGGCATGGCAAAGAGATAAAATTAGTGGCAACTAATGACAAGTGACACAGAGGAAATGCCAGCTGAGTATTGTACTGTCTCTTATTTTTACAGCCCTCATATTGAAATGGGGCTTGATGGGGTGGAGATCTTCACTAATTCATCAGGGAGTCACCATGTGCTGCGGAAAGCTCATACCCGTGTGAATGTGGTAAATTCTGCAACTGCAAAGGTAGGTCTTTTTAAAGACCAACTCATCTCTTCATTACTTACCCCAGTTTTTCAGGGTAGTCTCCTCTACTCTGACAGGGCATAGTGTTGCCTGCCTGTGCTAGTAATTAGGCTTAATGGCATTGGAAAGCTAAATCTGTAATCTTCTTTTCATATATATATCTACAAAGGAGACTCAGCAAAATCTTAAACCAGGGTGTATTTAATTAAACCAAACCCCAGGGATGTGAGATCAAAAGAATGGGTGCCTTTGATTCTTCTCTATCTTGGTTGCTTTTTAAAACAAACAAACAAACAAAAACTATAACAATAAAGAGACAAAACCACCATTCAAAGTGACTAATTATTTTACTGTTGAAAGCATGAAATGTTGTATCCACTTTATGCAGAAAAAAATTGCAACCAATTGTAAACCGATATAGCTCTAAACAAAATATACATGCATACTGTATGGTGCAAATTTACCAGGATTGACATCTTATTACTTGGCTATAATCCACTCAGTGAAGGGGAGATATTTCCTGGCATGGGCACAAGTCTCTGTGGTTCCCTTAAAGCCACAGGCTCCTTTCTGATCTTAATTAAAATGTTCATATTGACATGAGATCTGAAGAAATATCAGTAATTATACCATTAAGGGAAAATAAAGATCTGGGTTTACATTGAAACCTTGAGGCTTTTCCCTGCCACCTCACCTTATCCTTTTGCCTTCAGAGGTTTATAACTGCAGAGGAGATTAGCAAGATGATAATTTTTTCTAAAGCAAATTATTTAAAAAAAATTAAGGTGTTAGGATGTTTTGCATTTTTTATATCTAAAACTCACCTTATTTTAAAAGAAAAAATATATACACCTCTACCCCGATATAACGTGACCCGATATAACACAAATTTGGTTATAACGCGGTAAAGCAGTGCTCCGGGGGAGGGGGAGGCGGGGCTGCGCACTTCGGTGGATCAAAGCAAGTTCAATATAACGTGGTTTCACCTATAACGTGGTAAGATTTTTTGGCTCCCGAGGACAGCGTTATATCGAGGTAGAGGTGTATTCAGTGATTAGGCAAAAACTGTATCTGTTTTTCATAGAGATAGGGTGGAGGGGGAACAAGCCAGTGAATGGCAAGCTAAGCCATGAAAAGTGATTAGTATGTGTATGATTTTCTCTTCATAGTAATTTAACATGCTTTACTTGCTTAACAATATCTGCTGTGCCCCAAGACATCCAAATATAATTTCTTCCTCACTTTGCCAAGCCCTCTATTACAAAGAATTGTTGTTATTTTTGCAACACCCGCCATCTTGAACTTTGAATTTCAGTTCTAAAGTATAGGCCTCTACTGCTTGAACTAAAGGGGCAACTCCATCTGCCTGTAGGAAGATATAACACACTTAGCCAGTGTGTTATATTATTTGTTTTCACAGGGCCCACTGTGACGGGTTGGATCACAGAAACCCCCTTGGGAGCTGCCACCCGATGTGCAAAGACTACTTCTATTTCTGTTTTCCCTGCCAGCTCTGTGGCTTCAGCACCCTGTCTTGCTGAGCCAGACACACCCGTCTGCTCCAGCCCAGACTCAGGGCCTGAATTACCTGCCCCCAAAGCTGCAGGTTTACCTGAAAACAGCTCACAGAAGTGTGCTTGCCTTTAGCACTCAGATGCCCAATTCCCAATGGGGTCTAAACCCAAATAAATCCGTTTTACCCTGTATAAAGCTTATACAGGGTAAACTCATAAATTGTTCGCCCTCTATAACACTGATAGAGAGATAGGCACAGCGGTTTGCGCACCCAGGTATTAATACATACTCTGAGTTAATTAATAAGTAGAAAGTGATTTTATTAAATACAGAAAGTAGGATTTAAGTGATTCCAAGTAGTAACAGACAGAACAAAGTAAGTTACCCAGCAAAATAAAATAAAATGCGCAAATCTATGTCTAATCAAACACTGAATACAGATAATCTCACCCTCAGAGATGCTTCAGTAAGTTTCTTCTCAGACTGGACACCTTCCAGGCCTGGGCACAATTCTTTCCCCTGGTACAGCTCTTGTTCCAGCTCAGGTGGTAGCTAGGGGATTCTTCATGATGGCTCCTCTCTGTTCTCTTCCACCCCTTTATATATCTTTTGCATAAGGCGGGAATCCTTTGTCCCTCTGGGTTTCCACCCCCCCTCACTGGAAAAGCACCAGGTTAAAGATGGATTCCAGTTCAGGGGACATGATCACATGTCACTGCAAGACCCCAAGCCTTCATTCCTCCCAGCCTGACTCACAGGAAGGCGTGCTTGTAAACAGAGCCCCAGTCAATTGTCCTGGTTGATGGGAGCCATTAAGATTCCAAACCACCATTAATGGCCCACACTTTACATAATTACAATAGGCCTTTTGCATGAAGCATATTCCAGTTACATTATACTCATTTATCATGTTTTTATAAAACTATTTCAATTACATTATATTCACTTATGTTTTTACAAAATCATGTAGACTGCACAATGTCACACCCACAAAGTGCTGAGCACTTTTTTCAAATGAAAAGGAAGGAATGGTCCCTAAATTAGTCACAATGTAAAGATGGAGGGGGCAAAAGAAACCAGTAGTTTGCCTTTTAACATTCCATAGTTTTCAAACTGTTATATTTTGAAAAAATATATATATTTTTTTCTTCTTAGAGTGGTGGAATTTACATCTTAGCCAATCAGAAAGGCTGTGATGGTGATCGTCTGTACTATGATGGTTGTGCCATGATTTCTATGAATGGAGATACTATTGCTCAAGGATCCCAGTTTTCACTGAATGATGTGGTAATAAACTCAGGCTGACTGACACTGCGAGATTCATTTCACTCCTTGGTCTCCCTCAGTATGGCATTGCTATCCTTCTCTCAGACCTTGTTGCAAGGTGAAGTCAGTGGGACTGCTTCTACACTGAGGCTTTTCAGAAATTCTCCTGCCATTGGTCTAGCACAGGTTCAATTCCATTGGTGCTAGGGAGGCTGGATGCCCTAATATAGACCAAGCAAGTGCCTTTTTACTAAGTTATCCAACCCTTCTCCAAGGGGGTCTAGCAAATTGCACAATTGGGGGCAAGCAAAATAATCGCTTGCCCCCAATCCACACTAGCACTTCTTGTTTTGTCTGCAGTGATGGAACTGCAGGAGGGGAAGAATTTCTGAAAATCCTCATGTAGACCAGGCCTGGAGGTTTGGATATCACTGTGGTGAGGAGCAGGCCTTGTTGGTTTATATGCTTATTTAAGCAATTGGACACAAAGGTGTCAATTAGAGTGTAATAATTATAGGCTCAGTTTTGCAAACCCCTTATGCAAACAAGAAACTTGTTAAGTCAGTATGAACTTTCTCGTGTAGGGATTGTGGGATAGTCTATTGTCCAGTGCATTCTGTATAAATTGTTCTTATTTAATTCATGTGAGAAATCCTATTGAAGTCACTGGTCTTACGCTCATGAGTAGATTGAACAAGAAATATCTACAGTGGAAATGACTGTATCCCTTTTTAAACAATTCTTTGTACCGTACATTTGGGTTTGGAAAGCCATTCTGTACCTGTGTCAGATGTCTAATTTTAAATGCCTTTCGCCAGGAAGTCTTGGTTGCTACACTGGATTTGGAAGATGTTCGAAGTTATAGGGCAGAAATTTCATGTCGTAACCTAGAGGTAAGAATTCTTCAAATGTGTTGAACTTGTGCTCTTTGATGAATTTCAATAAGTCATTGAGTCAACACGTCTTCAATTATTGAAAGAGAGACTGTTGAAATACTTCGGTTTCTGCAGTATTCCAGAGGATGTATTATCCGTGAACATGTAATGCTTTTATAGATAAATGCTACATTAAAACTGATGACTTCCCAAATTTTCTATTCTATTAATTAGGCAAGCAAAGTGAATTCCTATCCCAGAATCAAAGTGAATTTTGCTCTGTCATGTTCTGATGATATATATGTACCTACCTGTGAGCCAATCCAGTGGAGATATCATAGTCCTGAGGAAGAAATCTGGTAGGCATAAATGAGGTGGGGAAATGAATTTACTCAAAATAAAAATATAGTCTGTTGCATAGTTTATTGGTAAGGTTAAAAAAATTTGGACACTAAAATTATTTCTTGATGATATGCAAAGTCCTAGTGGGGAAGTGTCTAAACAAAGGAGATCAATAAAGATGGATTTTTAAATATGAAATAGTTCTTATCTTATAACTGTTCTGGAATATTTATTAGGGCTGCCGATTAATCGCAGTTAACTAACGTGATTAACTCAAAAAATTAATCATGATTAAAAAAGTTAATTGCGATTAATTGCACTGTTAAACGGTAGAATACCAATTGAAATGTATTAAATATTTTTGGATGTTTTTCTACATTTTCAAATATATTTATTTCAATTACAACATAATAGAAAGTGTACAGTGCTCACTATATTTTATTTATTACAAATATTTGCACTCTAAAAATGATAAAATATTATTTTTCAACTCACCTCATCATACAAGTACTGTAGTGCGATCTCTTTATCGTGAAAGTGCAACTTAACAGATGTAGATTTTTGTTTGTTTGTTTGTTACATAACTGCATTCAAAAACAAAACAATGTAAAACTTTAGAGCCTATAAGTCCACTCAGTCCTATTTCACGTTCAGCCAATGGCTAAGACAAACAAGTTTTTTTACATTTACAGGAAATAATGCTGCCCGCTTTTTATTTACAATGTCACCTGAAAGTGAGAACAGGCGTTCGCATGGCACTTTTGTAGCTGGCATTGCAAGGTATTTACATGTCAGATATGCTAAACATTCATATGCCGCTTCATGCTTTGACCACCATTTCAAAGGACATGCTTCTATGCTGACGACGCTCGTTTAAAAAAATAATGCATTAATTAAATTTGTGACTGAACTCCTTGGGGGAGAACTGTATGTTTCCTGCTCTGTTTTTCCCACATTTTGCCATATATTTTATGTTGTAGCAGTCTCGGATGATGACCCAGCTTGTTGTTCATTTTAAGAACACTTTCACTGCAGATTTGACAAAATGCAAAGAAGGTACCAATGTGAGATTTACGCAAAGAAGGTACCAATGTAAAGATAATTACAGCACTTAACCCAAGGTTTAAGAATCTGAAGTGCCTTTCAAAATCTGAGCGGGATGAGGTGTGGAGCATGCTTTCAGAAGTCTTAAAAGAGCAACACGCTGATGCAGAAACTACAGAATCCGAACCACCAAAAAAGAACATCAACCTTCTGCTGGTGGTATCTGACTCAGACGATGAAAATGAACATGCGTCGGTCCATATTGCTTTGGATTGGAAGCATGCTGGTTGAAGCATGAAGGGACATATGAATCTTTAGCGCATCTGGCACGTAAATATCTTGTGACACCGGCTACAACAGAGCCATGCGAATGCCTGTTCTCACTTTCAGGTGACATTGTAAACAAGAAGCGAGCAGCATTATCTTCTGCAAATGTAAACAGACTTTTTTGTCTGAGCGATTGGCTGAACATGTGAAGTAGGACGGAGTGGACTTGTGGGCTCAAAAGTTTTACATTATTTGGGTTTTGAATGCAGTTTTTTTGTACATAATTCTACATTTGTAAGTTCAACTACAATACTTGTAAGGGGGGAATTGAAAAATACTATTTCTTTTGTTTTTTACAGTGCAAATATTTGTAATAAAAAATAGCTATAAAGTGAGCACTGTACACTTTGTATTCTGTATTGTAATTGAAATCAATATATTTGAAAATGTAGAAGACATCCAAAATATTTAAACAAATAGTATTCTATTATTGTTTAAGTGCACGATTAATCACAGTTAATTTTTTTTAATCTCTTGACAGCCCTAATATTTATATTTTGTGACTTTCAGCCTTGGCCCTGCATGCTGGCTTTGGGACTACTTAAGACGCAGTAATCAGGTAAGAACTCTCTTTTCAACATTGTCTTTCTGTGTTTTAACCATAAGAATAGTATAGGTAGCTTGCCTCTACGTAGATCTCTTTAGAGCAAGATTATTCTGGGAGACTTTTCACTAGTATCTTCGGTTCAAGCTTAAAGCACTTATTTAAGGTGTGTCTAACTGTTCTCTTCAAATCTGTTAGTGCTCAGTCCTGCTTTCTTTAAATTCAATAACAAAACTCCCATTGACAAAGGGTTTTTTTTTTGGTGGGGTTTTTTTTTTTTTGGTAACCTAAGTTGGTGCTCCAGTTTCCTGCAAGCAGCATATTTTTAATGGCATGATAAAAACATGCTTTCTACCCCGTACCCAGAAACCATACACCAGATTCATTGCTGACTTGCACCCTGGCAATCTGATTAAAGTCAATGGAATTGTGTAGGGTGTAAATCAGCACTGAATCTGGCCAGATTGTTTAGGATCCCTCAAGAGAAATTCCTTCTAAGAGCTTCATTCATCTGTTTTCTTTGTGCATTCATGTTGCTGTTGGCTTTTTTTCTCTTCTGCTTGGTTTTGGGCCCTCTTTTCATCATGCGTATCTCTATGCCGTACATCACACAAGTGCTGAATTGTGATGCTTGTATTCTTGCCAGTTCTGGGCTTGCTCCTGCACCCATTGAAGTCCAGTAGAAAACTCATATTGACTTCTATGGGAGTAAGACTGGGCCCATTATGGCTGTTATTGGGAGAGGCGTATTACTCATGCTTTCCCTGTAACATGAAAATGGAGGGTGATTATCATGTAAACTATTGATGAATAGGACAGTGAATTTAAGATTTAACCCACAACAACAGTTTATTGCATCTGCAACATATTCAACCATTGCTAACACGCACACAGATGAAATCTCAGTAGTAGTTGAGAGCCTACAGAGACACATGAAAAAGTACTAGTCAGTTACAGCTCTCTAAAAATAGGTGGTCCCTAACTATAAAGAAAACATACAGCATCCATTACAAAGTAACTGCTTTTACCGTTCCTTGCCAAAATAATTCTGATGATTACCTTCCATCTTCTCAAAAGCCATTTTAAGTAGATGGACCAAAAAAAGTGACAAACACACATACTAGTGGTTTGATTCCAAAGATCGTGTTTTGAAATAAGCAGAAGATCACATTAAGCAATGATCCAAATTAAACAGCGTGGATTGGATGCTAAGAACTCCATCTTTCTTAATTAGCTTTCCTTAACCATGCTAGAGGGTGAGGACTTGTTCAGCAGCTTTTTCTAGCCATCAAAGTAAAAGGTTTAACCTGAGACTTGGCTTGGTTAGCCAATGCAAAGTGATAAGGGTGTGAAATGCTTTGCTAGATCTGTTTTCCAACGAAGTACTACCAGACTTGACTGGCCCTGCTGGCTGGAGCATGCATAACTCACCTGAGGGAGGGACACAGGAATGGGCTTAACATATTGTTTCTGAAGGGTAAAATACGTTTTTACAATGGCACTTCTTACAGCTTTTTCCATTGTTTGCTGTTTAAGGCAGGATTTCTCCTACCGCTTAGTGGTGGAATTGACAGCTCTGCTACAGCTTGCATTGTGTACTCCATGTGTCGCCAGGTTTGCCTTGCAGTCAAGAATGGAAGTAAGTTGGGGTGTGTGTGTGTGTCCTTGTCAAAGTAACCAAGCTTGCTAATGGCTAGAGGTAGATGAATATTAGCCATTAGTACAGTACATAAGGTGCAACATACTGGTCATGTGCTTAATTAGAGATCAGGCCCAAGCACTACATTTTGGTGGAGTGTGGTAGCTAATTGCCTTAGACGTCTTTTGAGAAACCCAGTCAAAATGTGGATCCAGATTTCAAAGATCCTTCAAATTGTATTTATGGGTTTTGGTCAGCTATGAAACTCAGACTATGTCTACACTTATGGCATGTGGAGTACACATGCAGCATGCCCGCTAGCGGGGGTATAAATAGCAGTGTAAATAGTGAGGCATGGCTTAGGTGAATAGAATAGAGTGCCCTACATGCCTGAACCTTGAGGGTGTACTCTACATGGCTCTCTATATGCCCAAGTAGTGCCTCCTACGTTGACACTGCTATTTTTAGCAGTGTAGTGTCTCTCTGCCTCTCTGCTGCCAGAGCCTTTCCCTGCCACAGTGTAAAGCTGCAGTGGGGGGAGGAGGAGGAAGAGCAGCAGGGAAGGGCTCTGGCAGAGGGGAGCTGCCAGAGCCTTTCACTGCCGTGTGTAGCTACATGTGTAGTGTATATCTTCACTTATGGGCAATGCATAGAATACGTAGCCATGGATCTGGATTATTCTTTGGATTTATCATCCAAACTTTGGGATGTTTGGGTCTGGTGTTCCAGTTTATTGTGGGAGAGTTTGTTCATTTTGGGTGAAATTCAACTGTGTACGTCGGCCAGCACAGTTCTTAAGCCGCGCTTAAGTCTCACACACGTGCTTAAGGAAAGTTAAGCCCTGAAATTGGGTTGAAGTAGTCCATCAACTTTGAGCTAGTCCTTTGTACTGGATTAGCATTTTATCCTTATGAAGCCTCTTTGTAATACATGGGACAAAACTTTTTTATATTTATAGATGCAAAACCAGCAGCAAACTCAATAATTCTCTTTGATGGAATTGAGAACATTTGAAATGCCAACAAATGAAGTGTTACCTTATTTTGTGAAGGGTTGTTGTGAGGCTTAGTTCCTTTATGATTGTAAAGTGCTTTGAGATCCTCTAATGATTGGTGCTATGGAAGAGCGAAGTATTATTAGCAGTAGTACAAGGTATCTGTGATGGTTCATCTGATTTCTTATTTTACTTTTACTGGATTGTCTGCAGATCAAAGTGTGCTGGCCGATGTACGTAGGATAGTGAATGATGAGACCTATACTCCTGAGGATTCCCAGGAATTCTGTGGACATATCTTCACCACTTGTTACATGGCTAGCGAGAACTCCTCCCAGGATACATACAACAGGGCCAAATTGTTGGCTGAACAAATAGGCAGGTATAGAATAAGAAATACTTGGATTAAATAATTGCAGTTAAGATTTCATATACAGTTTCAGGTTTTCTAAAAGACCAGTATGAGAGAATAAAGGTGGTAAGTAGAATATTACAGCCTTAATACCTGAGTGTATGTGTGGGGGTAGACATTAGAAACATTGGGGGAAGAATAAGGAAACCAGTCAGCTGAACTTGAAAAGTCTGCACTCCAGGCTCCCCAAGTCTAGAAGCCAGATATTAAGTGGTGGCCGCTTTAGTGCCTAATTCCTGTGTCCTTGATTTACATGCTAGAGAATTGAGGGTTTGATTATTTTCTTCACATAAGGAAGACAACGTTAAAATCATTTGTTTTATACTGTTTTACCTAGTCGTACGCATGCAAACTGATTTACTTGTGCTTGTAATCTTCTCAGCTATCATATAAATCTAAACATAGATGTGGCAGTGAAAGCCATTGTGGGGATTTTCAGTATGGTGATGGGCAGATCTCCCCAGTTTCGTGTCTATGGAGGGAGCAGCAGGGAAAATCTGGCACTACAGAATGTGCAGGTATGCTTTTGTTGCCCCAAAGGAACCACCCCACATAACCCTTCTTATACTAACATTTGGGGATTAAGTGACACTGAGTTGCGGTGTTCACTAGTCAGCTGTAGAGACCGGAGTTTTAAATGTGGCTTAGTTCTGAAGTATGCTGGGCTCATCGTAGTTCCTAGTGGACATTCGAATTTGACTTTGAATTCTGTTTTATGAGGGAGAAAGTAGTTTGCTTTGTAAATCTGCTTTATTTCTCAATTTGATTTGTAGGCTAGAATAAGAATGGTCCTTGCCTATTTGTTTGCTCAGCTGAGTCATTGGGCTCGCGGGATGCCTGGCGGGCTTCTAGTGCTTGGATCAGCCAATGTGGACGAAAGGTGGGTGAATATTAGAAATCTATTAACAAGTCATCGGGAGCCAAAGTCACTGCAGTCTTTTGTAACTCCACTGGATGACAGTATATACCAATGCTCCAGAAAATATAATTAATTTAAGAGTAAAATGAGTGTACTGGAATCAATGAAAACGTGAACTGAACCAAATCAGTAGACATTTTTCAGATGCCTGTTAGAGAATTGGTGCAGTAATTTGATAAAAAGAACAGCTGTTCCTTTCTCAGCAATCTTTAGTAGCGAAGGTGACCCATATAGTAAATAGAAAACGAAAATGAAGATAATATTTTGTGTCTTTTTAATGCCTTTATTATTAGAGATTTAAAAAAAACCAAAACCCAACAACTTTGGAAGCCATGCAATATATTTAAAAAAATCAGGACCAAGCTTAGTAGCTTGGTCACAGTATGGTGGGGCATCACAAAGGACAAGGTGACCTGTGACTGTGGGAGCCTGGAAAGGTGGGATTTTAGTTGCTATTGAGGGAAGTAAGGCAGTATTTTAGTTGTTTTTGTGTGAAATGCCCTGCTTCATTGGTTGGTGGAGGCATCAGAATTAGATTTACAGTTTGCAGATCCTCAAGTTGTAAATGGGGGAGTTGGGCGTCAATACACTGCAATGTAATACAAAACAACAGTCAGACATACTTAAGTAAACCCAGGGTTAGTGGGACTCACGTTAACTGACTTGTGTTACAGAACCCTGGGCTTAAGTGTCTACATTGTATTTAAACCCTACATTGACACTTGTCTAACCCATGCTCTAACCTACGGCTCGGGCATCCACACTGCAGTGTGCAGATCTGAGTCAAAGTTACCATATCCCAAAGTCTCCTGTAATGTGGCCACTCTAGCCATAGGACTGTGATGCACTGTGGGAAAACTTTACTGCCTGCCCTGCATGTTTTACATGCTGGAGAATTGAGGGGTGGTTGTTACAGGAAGTTTGAATAGCCCACCAAACCCATAGCAAACCCAGGATGCTCTCTGATAGTGTGCTTGCAGATGAGTGATCAGAAGAGAATGGGTTAATGCTGACCTGAGCTGCTACTCGCTAAGGGTATGGGGGAGTGGCTTCCCTTTTCAGTAGAGTGGACTGCAGATTGTTGGGATAGAGAGGACTAAGGAAGTTGTCCCATGAAATTGTGGGATACTTTTGGATGAGTCCCAGGACCCAAGTCAAGCAGTGCTGCATCTACACTGCAAAGCAATAGGGTTTGGACCCTGGGTCCTGGTTTCACTTGAGCTATGACCCTAGAGCTCTGCAGAGTCCTGGGACCCTGGGTCAGTGTAATTGGAGTGTAGACACAAGGGGGGGTTGGCTTAAGCCTGGGCTAAAGCATAGTCTTATGTTGCAGTGTAGACATTAGAGACCCCAATCAAGATCAGGGCCCCTTAAGTCCAGGCTCTGTACAGACACACACTGCATTGAAACTGTCCCTGCCCAGAGAGCTTACAGTCCAAATAGAGGCATAGAGACTTTCCCAAAGTCATGCTGAAGCTCAGAGGAAGAGCCCACAGCTCCCAAGTCCTAGTTCAGTGTCCTATTTACTGGACCATCTTGCCTCTCCACAGAGTAGCATGTAAATTACTTACCCCTCTGATTTCCCAAGAAGGTGAGATCAGGTGGTCTCTGAGTGGTTGGATTATCCAGAAAAGTTGAGACTTCAAGAGGGAAGGGCCCTAAGAAGTGGCTTGTGCCAGTCCTGAGAGGCAGTCAGCCTACATTGCTTCAGGAAATAGTCTTCATTTTGTTTTTATTTGCAATTCACTTGTAATACATACAATGCTAACTGCAGTTGCAGTAGGTATTAAAATATTATCACCTCCCTGCCAGAGACATAATGGTCATTAGAGTAGCACTACCACATCCAAACAATAATCTGTTTACCCCTTAATGTCCCAGTGACTTTAAAAAAATGATAGCCTTATAAATACACATGAAAACATAAAAGGCCCTATTTTTATAATCTTGGTTGTTATATAAAGTTCCTTATTCTCTTTCAGTCTTTACGGATACTTGACTAAGTACGATTGCTCCAGTGCTGATATCAATCCTATTGGTGGTATCAGCAAGACTGACTTGAGAAGTTTCATACAGTATTGTATGGAAAACTTCCAGCTTACAGCACTCAGAAGGTGAGTGGTCAAGTAATGATTCTTAGGCCCTGTTTTAGCATCCATACTCCTCTTCCTCTCCTACAGTGTGTGCACATCTGTAACATAATGGAACTCCAGTTCTGAACCTCTTACGCCACTGTAATACATGTGATAAATAATAACTTCTGTGTTTAAATGTGGCTGCAGCTAGTATATTTTTCCTGATCAGTGTGGACAGAGATTTTTCTCTGAAAACCAGGCAGCCTAATAGCACTATTAATATTGGCTATCTATACCTACCAAAACTCTGTAGTCTTTAGTATAGCTTTAAAACAAGGATATATTATGGTTCTTGCAAAATAAATCCAAGTGAATATTTGTCAAGGAAGTTATGCCATAACTGTGCTAGCAACTATGTTTAAACATGATTGCTACTAGGGCTGTGTCTACACTAGGGTTTATTTTTTGGCAACTTTTTTCTATCATTGCTAACACCAGCTGGTTGAGGGTGCTAGTGGAGACAATGCTGCTGTGACTGCCTATGTTTTTACACTATGTTATTTAAAAGGGGCAGTGTTAATGCGGTCAGCTTCAGGAGCTGTTCTATACTAGCTTTCCCAATGTTGTTACCATCAGGGGAGCTTCAACAATGAGAGACTCTTGGCAAAAACTCATTGTAGGCAAGCTAATGCTCTTTTTCAGCCTTAGCCTGGACAGGGATTTAGATGAATGCAAGACTGTTTATTTGCTGTTTCTGTGAATGTAGCACAAACTATCGAAAACTTCAGTTGCAGAACTGATTGTTGCTGTGCTTGAATCCTGAGGTCCTTATTCTATTTATACTCAGACTTGACTCAGGAAAATATATTATAACTATGATTTTACAATAAGCATCACCCTGTGCACCTGGGAGAGCTTTTGGCACAAATAGCAGTAGTCTAGTAGATGTCCCATTTTCTTTTCACGATCATTTTGCAGGTTGTGCTCCCGAAATGGACTTAAATAAAGCACTTGATATTTAGCAGGCCTGTCAGCTAACATGATTGGTTTGAATGAATGCTTTTTCCTACACAGTATTATATCAGCTCCACCAACTGCAGAGTTAGAGCCCCTTGCGGATGGACAAGTGTCTCAAACTGATGAGGTAATGGGCAGTGACTTTAAAAAATGCTCTGGTAAGCCTTATTCACAACTTGTTTTTTGTTCAGTAACGGCGCTGCTGCCCCTCTCCAAACTATGACTAAGATAAGTTTCTCTCCTTTTGAATGGTCTCATAAGCCATTCCACAAAACAGCTCTGTAAACATTAATATCTGGCACCAGGCTTGTTTATACAGGCCAAGAGTTTCAAAAGTAATGTGTTTTTGGATGCCTTGAGTTTTGGGTGCTCCACTCAAGATATCTGTAAGGGGTATGTATTTCAGAGGGTGAGGGCACAGCCCTTTCTGAAAATCAATCCCCTTCAAGGCTTTTCAAGTTGGGCCCCCCAAAATGGGAGTTACTCAGAGTCACTAGTTACTTTTGGAAATATTGGCCCCAGAACTTTTTCTTTATTTTCTTTATTTAGTTGGATATGAGATAACTGTTGAAACTTACAGAACACCCCTGAAATCAAGGTTGGTCTAAATTGTAGTGTGTTTCTAGGAAAGTGGAGGGTAAGTCAGGGCAGAATTTAGCTTCTTGTCTTCAAGCAGAAGGCCAACATCTAATTTATCTTGCTGATATGAAGCCTGTATTCAAGTACCACAGAAGGAAAAATCCTTTTTATTCAAGAAGTTCTCTTGCTAGCTAGATGCAATATATTCCCATAAAAAAATTCTGAAATTCCATTGCAGTCCTTATTTTAAATGGAGATGGATTTTCTATTTAGTATTTTTCCGATTAACTGAATTTATTACAGTCCCCTATAAAATAATACATTCTAACTCATGTTATACATTTTCAGTGCCCTTTTTGTGTGTGATATTTCAGGAAGATATGGGGATGACGTACACAGAGCTCTCAGTCTATGGCAAACTAAGGAAGATGGCCAAGGCTGGACCTTACAGCATGTTTTGTAAGCTGATCAATATGTGGAAGGAGATCTGTACCCCAAGAGAGGTAAACATTTAAAAAATCTTGTATTTAAAATCCTCCATTAACAGAATTTGCGCTTGGAAAAAGATCACATGTAGTTTTCATAACTTAAGAGGAACAGCTTAATCAGTCTCTTGTATTTAAAAATACCCTAGAGAGGTTAAAGGAGAAAATGTTAAAGGAGAAAAGCCCAAATTTCAAGAGAAATCTCTCTGTGGAAACCTGACAGCTGACACTGATCACACACTGCCCACTGTCTGTGTTGCGTGTTGCTGTTTTCTGCTTCTCAGAAAACGTTTCTCTGCTAGTACAAGCTGGCACAGATCCTAGAGTGATTCTGGCCTTTTGTCTATACTGCAGACTGTTAGATCAACAGTTAGGTATTCTGAAGGGAACTGTTTATTTTTAGATCTATACATGCATGGCCAAATTCTGCCTTCCCTTATATGCGCCCAATCCCCACAAAGTTAATGGGTGTGCCATGAATATATTGCAGGAGAGAAGGTGGCTCTTGATTTTCAAAACACCTAAAAGAAATCCATGTCCACATATCCTGTGACAGAGTTGGTTGGAGGGGTGTCATTTCCATGACATTTCAATGGGCACTTGCTTTTATCCCAGCAGTGCCCTTTCTGGGACCTCTGTGAGGTAGGGAAGTTCTATTATTCCCATTTTACAGATGGGAAGCTGAGGCACAGAGAAGCTAAATGGCTTGCCCAGGGTCACACAGGAAGTCCGTGGCAGAGCAGGGAATAAAATTTGGGTCTCCCACACAGGCCAGTGCCCCAGTCCCTGGGATATCCATCTTCTCCCTTATAAGAAACATTTACAGGAAAATAGTACAGATGTGTGTTTCATTGTGACACTTTTGTGCATTCTGATACTTTAAATGCATATTACATAGCTAGCTTCCTCTGTGGTAAGACACATTAGTAGTGGTAACTAATATATATAAATTTGGATTTGTGAATTAGCTCTCTCCAGAGTAACTTACTCATCTAGAATTGTGTTTAAGTTCTGAGAAATTTCAGTTGACCTGAAACTGTGTGTTTTGTACACCAGGTGGCATCCAAGGTTAAGCATTTTTTCAGGATGTACTCAATTAACAGACATAAAATGACCACCCTCACACCTGCCTATCATGCTGAAAACTACAGTCCTGACGACAACCGATTTGACCTGAGACCTTTCCTTTACAACTCCACCTGGTCCTGGCAGTTCAGGTCTATAGATAAACAGGTAAGCATAGTTCACTTCTTCTCTAGGTTTATTTTAAATCATTTGTGATACGATAAGCCCAGTTCCAGTATATCTACATAGACAAGATTCCTATGATCTAATTCTTAGGAGAGCATAGTAAGTTTAACTGTTACTTTAACAGGGGTGCGGAGGAATGTTTAGGGGAGTGTGGCAGAGTCCGGGTCAGCCTCCACAGAAGAGCGGGGAGGGAGTTCCAGCCAGCCTGCTCCTCACCCAGCTCTGCTCCAGCCCGGCTCCAGCCCCAGCACCAATGCGGCCTGGCCGGGGCTCCTCTTACCTCTGTCCGGGTGTCCCCACCCCCATCCCTGAGCCACGTCCCTTGCCACAGCTCCTGGGTGTGTGAAAAGTTTGGGGACCACTGATCTATGCTTATGAACTCCCCGCCCATTCAGAGCAACGGACCAGCACACAGTAACAGAAGTCTATCTACACGGACCTGATTGCAGGATTGGGACCTAAAATGGTGTGACAAATTCAGTAAGAGCTGGGAAATTCAGAGTGAAGGTGTCTGCCCATCTGCCTTTACAGCAATCCCCTCTTTGAACCTTGAAGTCAATGGAGTTACACCGAGGATTAATTTGACCTTGTATGCCTGAATATAGCAACTGTTTTTAGACTGACACTGTGAGGTGTGTAGAGGATCAAGTGGTAGCTGTAACTACAACTTGCTTGGCTTTCTGTGGGCTTCAGTCACAACCTTAACATCATTTCAATACATTTTATTTTACCATAAAAGTGCTTGGCTGAGGAATTTTAACACATCGGCATTTTCACTGCCAAAGATTTTACATTTCAGTTGCTTTTAAGAATATGTTTACATATGCAATAAAATATTAATTCCCACCTCTCTGAAATGTCAGGCATGCTGTAATAGTATCTGACTCCCTGGAAATCTAGGATAAAAGGTACCATATGCTGCATTCCTTTTTAGCCCCACCCCACAACTCATAATTTGGGGCCTTTTCCCATTAAAGCATAGGGCAGAACTCATTTTGGCTTCAGTGGGAGCTGGATTGGATATTTTTATAGGATCAGACTAAAAATCTGGCCTCTCTTTTTGTGCCTGTAAATATTTATGGGCACAGTGAATATCACTTAGACTTGTAATGACCCAGTGTATTGGCATATGCTTCCCTGTGATATTACTTGGGACTGCAGGTATTTGCCATCGCAAACTGTGTGCAAAGAGGGGGGCCAGTTTAAAAAAAAATCAAAAAAAAAATCCATTCCTTAAGTTTTTGCTTATCCAGTAGGTTACAGCAGCCTGTGCTGGTAACTGTTTCAGAAAGTTTTTCCCATGAGACTCAAAAATAAGGGCATGTTATAGGGTTCACTCTGCACTGTGGTGCCTCCTGCTGGCTGCTGTGGGGATTAGCTCTATTCACCAGTGCGCCCTCCTCTGGTGGTGCCTCGCCGCCGTCACTTCTGTTCTAGGACCCACGTCTCTCCAAGGACCGCGACGTCCTCTTCAGCGACACAGCCCTCTGACTATGCTGCACTCTGTGCTCCCCCTTCCGGGGGACCTGCAGTCTGCTGTTCAGACACTTCCCTTAGTGGCTACTGCAGTATATTGTCTGGCCACTTCCTCGTGGCCACAGCATCCTCTTTATCCTTGCCTCAGACCATCCACCTGCAAACCCCAGCAGCCAGCGAGGAGCTGTCTCTCGCTCCCCCAGCCCCTGCTAGCAGTACTGCTCTGTCTAGGCTGCTGGCAGTTCTCTTAGCCCTCCAGGGATACAGTCCTTCCTCCCTGGGCTCCCCGCAGAGAACTGCCTTTCTGTGCTCCGCAGTTCCCTTTTTATATGGGCCTGCTTGGTCCTGATTGGCTGCTCCCTTCAGCCCTTCTCTGATTGGCTGCCTCCAGTGCAGCCTCCCTAGAGCTCTATTAACCCCTTAGAGCCAAGTGTGGGGCAGATGCCCCATCACAGGGCCTCTTATAATACTGCAAGGCAAGGCTGGTCTATTTTGGGAAGTAAGTGCACTAAGGGTTTCCCTTGGCCTGGAAATTCTGCACTCGCAGGCCACGCACTTGTAATTCCTAAGAGAATCATCCTCCAGGACAACGTCACATGCTGACTGTTGTGTTCTTGTATTTGTAGCACAAAGCCCAGAGATAAGATGTTAATTGGAGAGATCTTGAGACAATGGTTTTATTCAGATTCGCCAGACCTGCAGTTATGGCTCGTTTCATCCTCCAGCACAAAGGGGCTGTTGCCCTGGTAGATCTACCAGTGTGAGGGAATTCCCAGGTGGTGCAGCTCTGATGCCACCCTTCATGGCCAGAGCTCTTCTGCACTCTACTACTACCTGGCTTCCAAAATGGCCCCTGGGGCCTTCAGCAGCTAGCATAATTTCGAGCAGCTGTGAGGTGATTGGGGCATGGGCTGACAGACACAGAACCTGTTGGAAGGATCAGGGACTGAGGGTGGATGCAAATCCTTTGCATACACCTTTCCAGTGCTTTTTGGGCACAGCTGAGAATCTGGCCTGTGGCTTATTGTTCCTCTGTTCATTGTTCACTACCCCAATTCCTTTTGTGAATCTAAAATTAATAGCAGAAATTAAATGCAAATTTGTTTTTACCTCTGTACCTTGCAACAAGGAGTCCTGTGGCACCTTATAGACTAACAGATGTATTGGAGCATAAGCTTTCGTGGGTGAATACGCATGCGTCTGACGAAGTGGGTATTCACCCACGAAAGCTTATGCTCCAATACGTCTGTTAGTCTATAAGGTGCCACAGGACTCTGTTGCTTTTTACAGATCCAGAATAACACGGCTACCCCTCTGATACTCTGTACCTTGTTTACTTACAGGTTTCCAATCTAGAAAGTAAGGAAGGGAAGCCTGTACTTGAAGATGTGGACTGACTACTCTCCGCTCTTATACTACTGACTTAATAGTGGGTCTACAAACACAACATTCAAGGATAGAGTATATTCTGAAGATCAGCATGGTTCCAGTGTCTGAACAGACTATAGAGCTGATCTATCTTTTTGTTACCAGTTACATTTGTAATTAATCAAACCCAAATTAGTTTGGACAAATAAATTTCAAGCTGTATTATTCATGATTCTGAATGGTTTGCTTCAGCTATTCACTATTTGTTGTTCATGGTGTGTGATTGGTAACATACTTCACATGGTCATGGCTGAAACTTTTAAAATGTAAAAATAAAGATTGGACTTTTGGGTTTTAATTTTTGGATAATTAATCATTCATGATTCATTAATATTTTCACATATACCCAAAGATTGTCTGAATACTTGGAAATAACAAGTGATATGATCCCTCCAATCACAGAAACCCAGGTCAGTGCTTTTGTGTGAAAATGTGTGCGCCCATATAAAATTTGACTGGGCCTAATGAATGGTCTGCATGTGATTTTTATCTAACATGTTGAACTGAAAGCAAAAATCTTTATAGTCTCTGGCACATGCTGCTGTGAAAAAAACTAAATTTTCATTTTATTGTGTAATAAATTCACATTTTTATAATGCTAATTGGCTCTGTTCTTAACATTTTTTATTTACATAGAATTAACTAACTCATCTGGTTTAGTGATTGGAACAGCAGAGTAAGATCCTAATTTAACAAGGTATTTGAGCATGGGCCAAATTTTATGTACATGAGTAGTTTCTAATGTGGCCCAGATCAGCACTCCTAAGGTCTGTTTCTGGCTCTGCCATCTACTTGCTGTGTAACCTTTGAAATTCACTTTAATCTCTGTGAGTTTCAGTTTCCTCATTCCTAAAATAGGGATACTGCCTAGCTGATATAATGCTGAATGCGCTCTGAGATCCTCAGATAAAAGGTACTCTACTATTATCTGTAAAACATTATTTAAAGGTGAGCTGCAAATAAAATTGGGCATGTGCCCTTTTTTCCTTCTTTATGATTTATAAAGAAAACTTTGGTATACATGACATGTAAAATGTTCTCTTTTGAAAAGAGATGGGATAAGGCTGGTGTTCTGTCTAACATTTCTGTTCCCACTTAACCTGGTACTACTGTCCAAGCCTGAGCATGCACTGTCATCAGTGAGTGAATAATGGCTGCTTTTACTTGCCTGTGTAGTCACTACGTTAATGAAACTGAGCTCGCTACTCTGTAAAACACTTGGGGACAGAGTGAGCATAGGAGAGATGGTTATAAAACCAGCTTTCCCTTAGCATTCAGTAAGGCTGCCTTACCCACCCTCCTCTTGCTCTTCGCTTATTTTAAGCTTCACCGTATCATAAATGTGTCCTAAATTGTAGACAGATACAAAGGGAATGAAGGCAAGAGTGTTAGTCATATGTTTCCCTCTTCACCTGTTGTCTTAACATTTAGCCACTTCTTACTTGCAGTCACTGAAGTTACGTATGATGCCCTTTTATTAGGGCCTTTGTCCAGCTCTGAGCATAACAATGTTGTGATGTTACAGTAGGGAATTCTAGGCCTAAATCATGCCTGGATTTCTGCTGTTGAAATAGACTGCAGGCAAGGTGGTGAATGGACACAGGGCAAGTTTCTCACCATTCCCTACTTCCTGCAGCCCCAGAAGAGAGTGGAGCCATTCCTGGAGACAGCAGGCTGGTCAGCCTTTTGGCAAGGGTCCCATAAAGTCCTGGTTGGAGTCTAAAGCTGACTTCCCCCTTCAGAGTCAGGTGGCCTTATTGGAATCCTGGGAGGTGGGCGGGCACAAGCCCGCCCACATCTAAAGGCTCCTTCCCCAGCCTTGCAGGAGGGACCACTGGACCTGGGAACCAACTGAATACAGGGGACAACGAATGAATAACAGGGTCAGGAGTGAAGGTCACAGGTTCAAAACCAGGGATCCAGAGGGGGACACTGAGCAGAGAACCCTGGACAGTGCCCACTTCTCCTCGAAGCTGTCTAGGGAGCCAGTGGACGCTGCTCAGAGGAACTCTGCCTGGATGCGTGAGACCAGGGAGGAGCAGAAATAGGCCCCACAGTTGCAGAGCACCCCGTCATCTAGCATCCTCTTCCTGGTGTTGAAGATGGCCACTTTAGCCAGTTCCAGGAGAAGGTTGAGGAGGAGGTCTCGTGACTTTGTGGGGCCACAGACAGAGCATGCAAATATAAACAGGAGTGGGGAAAAGTGCAGCCAGAACCTCAACAGGAGGTTCTGGAGGAGCCAGAATAGGAGCTGCAACCAGGCGCATTCAAGATAAGTGAGCACCAGATTCTCCCTCACATCGCAAAAGGGGCAGGTATCAAGAATGGGGGTGAACCGTGCCAGGTACATGCCCATGCTCATGGTTCCATGGAGGAGCCACCAACCAATATCCCCAGCGGGCCGTAGGACCAGGGTGGAATAGAGGCTGGCCCACCAGGGTTCCTCATCCTCCACAGGTGGTAGATAGTCCCGCCATTTGGTATCAGGGCGGGACATGAGGGTGACCATTACTGCCACCTACTCTCCCAGTAGGGGAGAAACCTGGCTTGGATGCAGCTGCCTCTGCAGGCACAACAATTGATGCTCTGTGAGCCAGAAGCAGCAGAATTTAAAAACAAAGGTTCTGATATAACTTTTCATTTTCATATGGCCTGGAATCTCAGTCAGAAATGAGAGCTCTTCTCCTTTCACCAAAGCTATTGCTTCCTGCCTCTTTTGACAATCATAGGAGAAAAGGAACAATGAAGGGCTGTTGGCTGCGGGGGTCCTCAGTGTGTTTCCAACTTACAAAGGAGAGAGCGAGAACAGCCAGAATCACATGACTATGTCTTGGAAGGGAGACTTTCTGCTGCTACTCCTATACTATTGAGCATTTTAAACACTTAACAATTAAGATGAATCTGTCAGACTGTTCTTGTGTTTCCATTGTGGCACTAACACTGCAAATGGCCATTCCCTACCACACCACTGTCAGATGCTGGTTGAACCAATCAAATGTATCATTTTAACATTTGTTTTTTAAGTTCTCTCAGTGTTGCCCTTACAGCAGACGACACCCTTAATTCAGCATTTACTAACAGTTAGCCCACAGTGCTATTAGCCATACCACCATTTCCCCCCTCTGTTGTAAAGGGAAATAACTGTGGTCAGCTGTTGGCAAATGCCAAGTTAATCATGATCACTCTATCAATAACTCACCAAAGGGAATGTCACGTAGTTATTTCCAGTGTTTAAGAAACAGGTGGAGAAAAGTGTTAGGCCTGCTGCTGCTCTCTTGGAAGTCAATGGAAAAACCTAATGAGAGCCAGTTCTGGCCCATAATCAATGGGAGCTAATGCTGTGTTTCTAGTGCCAAAATATATAAACTTATTTTCCCCCTGTTGAAATGTCAAATTAAACAGAACAAGATAACACCTTTAAAATTCCACTAGGTGTCTTAGTGCTAATTTTTTTTTTAAATAAATGGCACGTTAGCACCATGTCATCATTTCTAATAGTTGAGTTCAAGTTCTGGCTGGCCTGGACTTGTTCTGAGCTGATTGTGGTGGAGAGAAAACAGAAAGAAAAGGGGGAGAGTTGGCAACTCACCTCAGATGTCACAATCCTATTATCACCATTGGGTGTTTAGTAATTGAGTGTTCAGACTAATTGGTTCTGTCTGCAGTTTTATCTTCACTGGCTATTTACTCTTGCAGACCGTCTCCTTTGATAAGTCCTTCTCTCTCTAGTGTCCTATAAAAACAACCACGTCTCCTCTTGGACTCATAAGTGATCATTGCTGAGGCTGGGTACACAGAACAAACCTGGTAGAATGCCTGGAGCGGGGGTGTGGTTACCTATTGAAGTTAATGAGACTCTGAACCAGAGTAATGACTGCAGCATCAAACCAATGGCTGTTAGAAACCAGCACACTGGGTGGGATATTGAGGCACACAGGTCTACTTTAATTTTTGAGTTTGGGACTGTGTCCAGGTCAAGGATTTTGGCTGTCCCATTATAAAAACAGGTGATGTGAAAAATTGACATACGAGTTCAGATCCTGAGCACACACCAAGGTTTGGTTGAGGCCCAGCTTTCATTAAGATGGATAATATACTTCTGAAAAGTTAGTGTTTCTAACTATAAATATTTCACAGTTGGAACACTGACTTGTACAATAGAAAAAATCTTTGTTGCCCAACATGCCCTATAGTTGAACTGTTATTCAGTAATACATCATATAATTTATTGCTTAATCTTAAAAAGATTATTGCCTAAATTATTATTACACAAATTTCAGTTAGTTTTGGAAAGGTTTTTTTTCTCACATAAGGCAGTAACTTACATTTTAAAAACAAAATCAGGGAAACAATTACATCTCAAAAATGTATTGACAGTTCAATGACGCTCCCGCACAAATAAATGGCTTAAAAAAATTGAGTTTGTCCTACATATCAAAGTAGGCTTTAAAAATTGAAAAGTCATTTAAACAGTGGAAAAGTTTTTCTTTTTTAAAACAAATAAACCATCCCAAACAATTTTAAGTGAACATTTGAGATGGTGAAAAATAGTGGCACGATGATGTTAGAGACTGAAGTTGTTCCACTGAATAAGTACAGCACATAGTGACATTGCAACCTTTCCCTTACTGCTCTGCAAATATACCTCAATTCTGTCCTGATGGAACTGCTTCCAAGGGTAGGGCGATAGCAAGGACTACATGGGCAGTGAGACTGAGCTGAAACTGCCAGTACCAATTACAATAGTAGTACCTGTCCACTAAGGATGATCTCAGACCAGTTCATTTCAGTGGAAGAAAATTTTTAACATTGCATTTTTCAAAAGCCAATTAGGAAGAGCTAAGCACTCTGGGTTTGTCTTCACTGCAATAAAACACCCATGCCTGACTCATGTCAGCTGATTCAGATTGCAGATCTATAAAATTGCAGCATAGCTGTCTAGGCTCAGGCTGGCACTATAAGGGTCTCAAAGCCTGGGCTCCAGCCTAAGCCCAAAGGCCTACACTGAAATTTTATAGGCCCGCAGCCTGAGTCAGCTGACATAGACCAGACACAGGTGTTTAATTGCAGTGTAGACATACCCAGAGTGTCACAGCTAAATACAAGGTGGAACAGATTGTTAAGCATAAGAAAATAGACCATTCAAGGTGAAATGGGACTACTACTGCAGGGGTGTTAAATGTCATAAGATCTGAAGAGCTCTGTGTAAGATCACAAGCTTTTCTCTTTCATGATGAGAAGTTGGTTCAATTAAAGATATTTAATTCGGGGGGAGGGATAGCTCAGTGGTTTGAGCATTGGCCCGCTAAACCCAGGGTTGTGAGTTCAATCCTTGAGGGGGCCATTTAGGGATCTGGGGCAAAAAATTGGTCCTGCTAGTGAAGGCAGGGGACTGGACTCAATGACCTTTCAAGGTCCCTTCCAGTTCTATGAGATAGGTATATCTCCATTTATTATACCTCACTCACCTTGTCGCTCTATTATCCTGGGACCAACATGAATACAACACTGCAAACATTAATAATTATCAAACCAATTCAAATCACAGTTTGAAGATACTGAACCATGAAAAGTATACAAGAATTCCCCCTAAATCTGTCAGAAGAGCATTCCTCTAGGTCAGGGGTCGGCAACCTATGGCACGCGTGCCAAAGACGGCACACGAGCCGATTTTTAATGGCACGCGCAGCAGCGTGCCATTAAAAATCCTACCCAGCCCGGCCCACTCTTCTCCGCCCCCCACTCCCACGGGGGCAGGGGGAAAGGGGCAGGGGGCAAAGCTGGGTCCTGCCGGCTCCCCTGCCTCTTCCAGCAGTGTGCTGGGCTCCTGCCCCTCCTCCAGCTCTCCGTCCCTCCCACCCTGCGGCAGATCAGCTGATGGCCCTTGGGAGGGAGGGGGTCAGGAAGGAGCAGAGTCAGCCTGCTCTGCTCCCGGAGAGAAGAAGTGGGGGCAGGGCCTTGGGGAAGGGGGTGGTGGTGGAATGGGGGCATATCCCCTTCAGCCCCCTGCCCTGACCCCCCCCACGCCCCCTCTGCCCTGACACCGCCTCACACACAACCAGCCCTCTGCCCCGCACACCCCCCAGACCCATCCCCTGAGCCCCCCCTCACACATACCCAGCCCTCTGCCTTGAGCCCTGTGCCCTGCACACCCCCTAGGTCCCTGCCCTGAGCCCTGTACCCCCCCTCACACACACCCAGCCCTCTGCTTGACTCCTTCACCCCCCCACGACCCCAGCCCTGACTCAGGTACCGCCACACATACCCAGGCCCCCCACACCCACGCCCTGACACCTGCACCCCCCTCACATGCCCCCAGCCCTCTGACCTAACTCTTGCACACCCCCACATCCCCATCCCCACACGCCCCATGCACTCCCCACATCCTGACTCTTGCACCCCCCACATCCCCACCCTGAGCACCAAATGGGAGCTCCTGCACGCCCCTCCCCCCCACATTCCCACCTGCACCCCTCACACCAAATGGGAGCTGCCCAGGTAAGTGCTCCACACCCAAACCTCCTGCCCCAACCTTGAGCCCCCTCCCTCATTCTAGCTCCTGGCCAGATCCTACACCCCAACCCCCAGCCTGCTCCTTCACCCTCAGCCCCGTGCTCAGTGCACTCCCACCCTCAACTCAGTGCAGAGAGAGGAATAGAATGGGCCAGAACCAGGGAGAAGGTAGGTCCCCACTATATGTGGGCAGGGCTGGGACCCCAGACCGGCAGTGGGCTGAGCGGCTCAGCCCACTGCCGGTCTGGGGTCCTGGCTGCTGGTCTGGGTTTCTGGCTGCCAGACCCTTGCCAGCCGGGGTCCCGGCCGCAGGCCCCGCTCAGCCGGCCTAGGTGAACAGAACCCCAGACCAGCAGCGGGCTGGCGGTGTAAGATCAACATTTTAATTTAATTTTAAATGAAGCTTCTTAAACATTTTGAAAACCTTGTTTATTTTACAATACAACAATAGTTTAGTTATATAATATATAGACGTATAGAGAGAGACCTTCTAAAAACATTAAAATGTATTACTGGCACGCGAAACCTTCAATTAAAGTGAATAAATGAAGACTCAGCACACCGCTTCTAAAAGGTTGCCGACCCCTGCTCTAGGTGATGCTTCTGTCATCTTTGCTTACCACAGTAGACATCTGAATATGAATCAAATGACAAAAGGAAAAATATCACCTACTACAGGCCTTGTGAAAAACCCTCTTCTTCCCCCATCACTAAAGAGAGGAGGGCATATAGATTTAGAAAAATAGGCACGTTGTAAAATAAATTGACCATTAGCTGTGACTACACAGATTTATACTAACATTCCATCTTAAAAATATCATGGCCAGAATGGCTGTATGTAGTAATTTCCCCCAACATTCTCATATAGCTGGAAGATTTATCTTAAATACTATATTTTGTTTATGTAAAATCAGTTCTTTGCTGATCTCTCAATTCTTTTATATTACAAAATTACCTATATTTCTACAAATTAAAGTCTCTCAATCTCTGTTTTAAATCTTGGAGATACATTGTAAAGTCCATAAGAACTAGAGACGCATAGAACCTTGTTCAGATGAGACATACTGTTAATTTAATTACACTGGACATATTGCCCATTAATAATTTTACTATAGTTCACACTATATTTTACCGTTTCCAAACTGCACCTGTAGTTGAAACTGCATAGTAAAGAATTACAACAAAAAAATGTGTAATCCTACAAAGTCATCTAGAACTTTAAAGGCATACAATAGAAGGGAAATCCGATGCAACCTGTGGATGAGGTGTGAGAATGGAAGGTTTAATTATTCTGAATCACACAGCCTGGTGGAAAATACTTGCTTCTGTGAAAACAAAGAGAGGTTTTGATGGAAAGTGCAATTTTCAGTGAACTCCTTGGCTTCCATAAATTGTTTGTTTCTAAAAACAATGTTGCAGGTAAGTACAGTACATGCTTCAAAACATTTTATTATAATAATGAGCATACACTCTTCAGGGCAGGGACTGTGTCATCCTAAGTGTTTGTACAGTACTCTGATTGGGAATTGTTGGTGATATTGTAATACAAATAATCTATATTGTGCTTTACATGTTCAAAGCACTGCACACAATCAACTGTCACTAATTCTCATAACACCCCAAATATTTAGGCACCTAACTCTCCAATGGTGCCAAAATACCTTTGAGGATCTGGGCCAGGGGTAGGCAACCTATGGCACGCGTGCCAAAGGCAGCACGCGAGCTGATTTTCAGTGGCACTCACACTGCCCGGGTCCTGGCCACCGCTCTGGGGGACTCTGCATTTTAATTTAATTTTAAATGAAGCTTCTTAAACATTTTAAAAACCTTATTTACTTTACATACACCAATAGTTTAGTTATATATTATAGAAAGAGACCTTCTAAAAACGTTAAAATGTATTACTGGCACACGAAACCTTAAATTAGAGTGAATAAATGAAAGATTGCCAACCCCTGATCTGGGCCATATTTACTGCAAATGGAGTACTGTGCTGTCTAGCTATACAGTGGTTTGGAGAGACCAATGGCAGCAGAACTACTCCAGGATCAGGCCAGGTAATTGATCTGTACTGTCCAGTTAAGCAGATTTTTTAAAAATTGGATCCTGATTTGCTGTCTTGTGCAGCTGTGACAACAGTGCTTTACAGACAACAATCATGATGATGTGTTAGCAATGTAGGCTCCAGCCCTTTAGGAGATTTATAGTTCTGCTCAGTGTGAACCAAGGCAGCAGGAGTGACTGTGGGATACTCTCCTGTGGCGAGATGATAGTTTTTATCACCTATGTTGTTGCACCAGCTGAAGGAGAGAGCCTGGGACAGCAGCGATCACGCTGATATAGCTGTGAGTTACCCAGCCAGGAAGAGGGGCTCCAGGGCGTCACAGCAGCCACGAGACCCAGCCCCCTACTATCTCCCGCTTCCACTGGCAGACCCTGCACCCCACTGCACCCAAGACCCCTCGGAGCACCAGCCCGTCGCACACTGGAGCCCCTGGCTACCCCAGCTCCTAGTTCCCCTCGACCGTCCGCCGGTCGCGCAGGCCGGGGCGCTGCACTGCGGTCCCCCCAAGAGGCGGCCGGGCTGGGGTCAGGCGGCTCCTCCTCCCGCTGGCTGCCGCGTCACGTGTAGCGGGCGGAGCCGGCTCTCCCGGGGCAGAGCCCCAGGCAGAGTGCGCGCTGCTGCCTTCCTTCTCCCTATGAGCCGGGCGGCCGCGGCTGCGGCTGGGAATTGCTGCAGGGGAGCGCCTGGCGCAGCCGCCGCTGTCCATGGAGGACGAAGCCGGCACCGAGAAGGAGCCCCTGCTGCCTGCCCGGACAGCGGGCCGCGGCCACCCGCCCAGGGGAACCTTCGGGGCCGGCGACTGCCCCGATCCCGCGGCCTCTTGCACCGTCCAGGACGGTGAGTGGGGCCGGGGGAGCCTCGGGCATGGTGCCTCGCAGAGGGGTCCCGCTGGGGCACGGAGATCCTGGGGCGCTCCGCGGCCTGCCCAGGGACTGGGCTCTGTAAAGTGGCACCTATATAAGCTAAGCGCCTGCCCCTGTGGGGGAGCCCGTAGTAGGTAGGTTTTGTCCCGTAGAGCATAGGCACTGCAGCCCGTGTGGGGGAGCGAGAGCATCTAGAGCGTGGTGCTTAAAAGACCCCTTAGATCAGCGATCTCAGTGCCATGTGGTATTGCCTAGACAGTCCCATAGAACAGGGACTTCAACGCCTGCATATGGACTAGTGCCTGCAGAACCTAGGCCTTGGTGACTCTAGGGTGGGTGGCAGCTGCAGGACAGAGATTCAGGGCCAATAGAATGACACCCGTAATCATTCTAGACTTGAGGGCTTGTCTGCAGGGGGAAACTGAAGTAGTTCAGGGGTAGGCAACCTATGGCAGGTGTCAAAGGCGGCATGCGAGCTGTTTTTCAGTGTCACTCGCACTGCTCGGGTCCTGACCACCAGTCCGGGGGGCTCTGCATTTTAATTTAATTTTAAATGAAGCTTCTTAAACATTTTAAAAACCTTATTTACTTTACATACCACAATAGTTTGTTTATTATAGTCTTATAGAAAGAGACCTTCCAAAAACGTTAAAATGTATTACTGGCACGCGAAACCTTAAATTAGAGTGAATAAATGAAGACTCGGCACACCACTTCTGATAGGTTGCTGACCCCTGAAGTAGTTGATGGTGGAATAAAGTGCACTGGAGTAGCTCCCCATCTGGACACTCTGTTCTGGAATAAAGGTGATTTTATTCTGGAACAGTTTGCTCTGTTTGGAAGTGCACTGTTGATTCCAGAATAAACGGATTGTTTATTCCTAAATAGGATGTCCACACAGGGAGCTATGCCAAATTAGCTGTCGTGGAATAAGATAGTTCTGTCAATTTCCCAGTGTAGACAAGCCCTGGTGTATCCGGTTTAATGCCCATAGACTGATAGTGTATATACATAGCTGGCATGTGGATTTCAATTTGATTTGTCATATTGCATTACTTACCCTCACTATGCCACTGATTTATTTACTTACTTGTTTTGGATGAGCCTAGCTGACGGGGTGAACAAAAACAAGAAGACTTGAGGTTTAATCTTTTTTCAATCCCCCACTCTTGCGTCATGCTGTTTTCTTTCAGATGTTTTTTATGTTAGGAGCTAAATGCTTTTTTTCCTCTCTCTCTTACAAGAGATGTAGACGTCTTAAGTGGGCGCTTAAGATGTCTTTATGTTGAAAGGAAATGTCATGTGGAAAATTGTATAAACTAAACTTCACACTGTCTTTAGGCTGGGATTTTCAAAGGAGCCAAAGGGAGGTAGATGCTTAATTCCTATTTGAAATTCAACAAGAGTTGGGTGGCTAACTCTATAACTTTTATCAAATTTCAGTAGGAATCGAGCACCTAACTCCCTTAGGCTTCTTTTGAAAATCCCAGCCTTAGATCCCAAGCTTTTTGTAGCAGGCACTTTACATAATTGTTTCAAAGAGGCCCAGTTTTGTGTTGAACTCAGTAGCACTCTTGAACTGAATGCCACTTACTCACCATTGTGTGATTTAGACCTTAGTCCATCCCGGGCTTTGCTGCATATTGGGCTACCCACATTTGCCCTTCTTGCCTGTCAACTGCCCTTCTCTCCAAATCTTCCCATTTCATGTTGAGGTGCTTGATGTAGTGCAGAACTGTTCGTTTCCATGTTATTTGCAGTCTTCCTCTCTTTCTTCTTGCATTTTCTGGCTTCCATTCAAGGGCGGTATTTGGTATGTGTTCTCTTTCCATTCTCAGCACATGTCCCAGCCACTGATGTTTTCTTTTGTAGATTATTTGTGGGAGGGTGCCTTGTCCAGTAACTTTTCTGACTTCTTCCATTGTGTGACTTCTAGTGTTAAATACTGCTCAGTATAAGGGTAGAAGAATTGGGCCCAATCATGTCTATGCTACGGGCGCTATAGCTGCGTTGCTACAGCTATGGCTCTGTAGCACTGTTGTGTAGATGGTTCCTACATCAACGGAAGGGTTTTTTCTGTCACTGTAGGTAATCCATCTCTCTGAATGGCTGTAACTAGGTTGATGGAAGAATGCTTCCATTGACCTAGCTGTGCCTACACTGGGTGTTACGTTGGCATAGCTATGGTGCTATGGGTGTGTGATTTTTTTCACACCCCGGAGTGCTGTAGCTATGTCTACCTGACTTTGCATGTAGACTAGGTCTTTGAGTAGCGCATTCTTGGTAGTGCCTATCTATCTATCTATCTATCTATCTATCAATCATCACCTAAGGGTGGGATTTTCCAAAGTGCTTAGCATTGCCTTAACACTACTCTAATTGAAATCTGTGGGAGCGGAATTAAGTCAATACTGGATGCTTTTAAAAATCCCATCCTAACTGTCCCCCCCCCCCCCTTCCCCAGTTTCTGACAATATTCCTGTAATCAACTTTGCCCTTATTGTTCAGTGGTCACACAAATGGGGAATCTAAGATTTAAAAAGATAAGACTAAGAAAGGCCTTTTCTGCTGTTCGGAAGCAGCCTCTGTATTTTTTTCAAAGCAATTTAATCTCTGTTGCATTTGTCTTCATGGTTGATGTCAGGGTCTGTTTAAAAAAGATGTGGTTGTTACACACAAATATGCAGTGAAATTTTTAAATTGTTTGCTGACCTCTTAGGAAATTGAATGCTCTTCAAATCACAGTCATCTGGGAATTCAATTCAGTGGTGCATATTGCTTAGTAATGCGTTATGCTTTTGAACCAGGGATGTGGGCAAAGCTATACTAGCTATGGGATCAATTTTTTTCTCATAATGTCCCAGTCAGCCTCCTTGACAGCCATGTCCTGCAGGGATAGTTTGGAGGTGCTGTTACTGAACTTCTGTCGGCTATAGGCACATCATGGGGAGTTGGCATCTTCTCTTTTAAAATTCAGGCACTCTAGAGCCTGTCATTGGCATGTATTATGTGTGTGTCTGAGCCCTGTCATCATTTGTTCTCTGAGGGAGACTCTTCTCCTCCTCCCCTACAAGCATGGGCTGTCTCTGGTTCCCTTCACTGGATTAATTACTGGGGCAATCAAAGATTCCTTGATGCCAAAGGCATATAGTCAAAATAAAGGTGGAAGTGCTCACTCTTCACTCTTGCTGTATATATAACTTACTACAGACTTTGTTAATGAATTTTGGATTGATAATTCCATAATGAGCTTAAATTGCAGCAAGGGAGATTTAGGTTAGACATTAGGAAAAACCTCCTAACTGTCAGGGTAGTTAAGCATTAGAATAAATTACCTAGGATGGTTGTGGAATCTCCGTCATTGGAGGTTTTTAAGAACAAACCCTGACAAGCATTTGTTCTAACCTGTCTAGATAATACTTAGTCCTGCCTCGGTGAAGGGTACTGGACTAGATGACCTATCAAGGTCTCTTGCAGTCCTACATTGCTATGATAATATAACTGTTATGTAGTGATGCTTTATTTTACTTCATTACGTGCTGTCAGCTTTTCCCTTGTTTTGGATCCTGCTCTGGTGGATGTAGTAGTAATAGCTGCGGGTAGATATAAAAAGAGAGGACCCAGTCCTTCTCCCATTTCAATCTGTGGCACCACTCTATTGAGTTCAGTGGGATCAAGATCAGGCACAGAATTTTGAAGCTATATCTGTTTTAAAAAAAGGTAAATCTGGATAACAGACTGAAGTTGTGTTCGACTATAGATGTTACCAAAAAGGAATTTGGCTGAGACTCTATTAAAGATAAATTGTTCTGATTTTCTTTATACTCTGACTTTTGCTGACTGGAGATGCAGCCCTTTGTGCCTGTAATAACAACTGGGTAAGAGTCAGTCACTTAGAAATCATTCTAACAGGATTTATTTCACTTTTCCTTTTCTCTGATTAACCTCTCTATGAGCCCTCGTAGTGGAAGGGATATTTTTGTCAGCAAAGCAGTAGGCTTCTGGGAATCAAATACTCAAATCCTGACAAAGAAATCCTGACGCTGACTCAGAGCTTAATGTCTACATGGGGCAATTTACTGGCATGATACAATTATCAACATAATTTAGCAACGTCAAGTAAACTGAAAAAAGGCGACTATTACTCTGAATAAGAGTGTCCACGTGGGGAATTATAACTATAGCAATAAAGCTATACCAGTATGTTCTGTGTTTGTACAGTGCCTCGCACAATGGGGTCCTGGTTCAGACACTCTGGTAATAAAAATAATTAACAATAGTAATGCCAGTAAATTTCCCTTTGTAGAGAAGCCTTCAATGTGTGGATGTGTGTGTCTTTTGAATAGACTTTGCAAATAGAAGTCCTGTCTGCTCGCATAGACATTAAAGTTCTTTTTGGAAGAGGGGTTATCCTTGTGTTCTTGTCCATAATGTCCTCTCCCACTCCCCATACTGTTGTGCACCATGTGCTTTCAGCTGATGGTGACGACCTTCATTGCCAACACATGGCTGATTTTCAGTGAAGCTCTGTTGGTGTACGTCCTTTGTTATGAAAGGTGCTGTGTAAATGTAAGAATCTCATTCTTATACCACATGTGTGGGGGAGTATGTAACATTAATAGGGACTGAGATTATTCCTACGGAGTAAGTGAGGGTTCAAATAGCAAGTGTATTATAAACAATTTATCTCCCGGATTCTTTTTTTAAAGCCATAGCTACCTATTTTTTATGGTTTCCTGCAGACTCTTAACTATGTAAGATATGGGAGGTAGTTGTCCTGCTCTACTCAGCATCTGGTGAGGCCTCAGCTAGAGTACTGTGCCCAGTTCTAGGTGCTTCACTTTAGGAAAGATATGGACAAATTGGAGAGTCCAGAGGAGAGCAACAAAAATGATAAAAGGTTTAGAAAACCTGACCTAGGAGGAAAGGTTAAAAAAATTGGGTATGTTTGTCTTGAGAAAAGAAGACTGATGGGTGGACCTGATAAGTCTTCAGATACATTGAGTGTTACAAGGAGGACAGGGATCAGTTGTTCCCCATGTCCACTAAAGGTTGGACAAGAAGTACTGTAATGGGCTTAATCTGCAGCAAGGGAGATTTATGTTAGATATTAGGAAACCCTTTCTAACTATAAGGGTAGTTAAGCGCCAAGGGAGGTTGTGGAATCCCCAGCAGAACAGATTAGATAAACACTTGTCAGGGATGGTGTTGGCATACTTGGTCCTGCCTCAGCTTAGGGGGCTGAACTTAAATGATGTCCCTTCCAGCCCTACATATATCTGATTTTGATACTACATTTTGAGCGATATTGTTCATTTTGGCCTCAGGGTTACCAATGGTCCACACAAATTTTATGCCCCTTTGTTGAAAATGTTTACATCAGAAATAATGAAAAGGTTCTAGAAAGAGCTATTTACTCTAAAGAACTGTTACACTGACAAAGCATTTTAAGTTTACTGAATTAATTATTTTTTTTGTATCCCTCACTTTGGCACACTGCCACACATTGCATTCCACATTTAGGCCTTGTTAAGTTGAGAGGCATGGTTCTTTGCAGGAGATGGGCCATTTTAGGGACACAGTTTGGACAAATTTTGTTCCAAATTTAAGTTTTGGAAAGCTTTCTATTGGCCTTTAGTTTTGTAAAAGCTTATTTTTATATGACATCTTTTGACATTTTGATGGGGAAAGGTTGCTCTTCTCCCTCCCCCTCCTCCACTCCCCCGAAACAAATGACCTGTAAATCTTGTAACCCAAACACTTTGCTTTAGAAACAGGCTACAGGAGGACCTGAAAGTGAAATTGATTCTATATAGACTAGTCCAGGGGTAGGCAACCTATGGCACACGTGCCGAAGGCGGCACGCGAGCTGATTTTCAGTGGCACTCACACTGCCCGGGTCCTGGCCACCAGTCTGGGGGGCTCTGCATTTTAATTTAATTTTAAATGAAGCTTCTTAAACATTTTAAAATCCTCATTTACTTTCCATACAACAATAGTTTAGTTATATATTATAGACTTATAGAAAGAGACCTTCTAAAAACATTAAATGTATTACTGGCACACGAAACCTTAAATTAGAGTGAATAAATGAAGACTCAGCACACCACTTCTGAAAGGTTGTCGAACCTTGGACTAGTCTATATTCACTTCAGAATCTGAGAGTTAACCCAGAGTAAATGGTGAAAAGAAAAGTAGATTTCTTTATTTCGTATTCACTCAGTTAAGGTAGTGTTTATAAGATAGGAAAGGAAGCTTCATCTCTTCATAATCCACATTCAAAAACATGATAACATTTGACCACGGTAAGCAAGTTGGTGTGCTGAGACCTCTGCATATTGGGCTGACTTTTATTATCTGATTGTTTTTGTGCTCCCCTTTCTGTTGTTGTCTCTTGTCTTATACCTATATTGTAAACTATTTGGGGCACAGATAATCTTTTTGTTTTGTGTTTTTACAGCACCTAACACACTGGGGTCTTGGACCATGATGGGGATGCCTAGTTGCTACCATAAATAATAATTAATAATTGGTGTGGCAGGCTTTGCCCAGGTAACATAAATGACCACCGTTTCTTTTAACCTCACAGCTGCTGGAGCTGACCTTGATCTTTACATAAACCAAGCTGTAGTATTTATTGAAGATGCAATACAGGTAAATATAATTTGTTTCTTTCTTACTGTGCCTAAAGTGGTATGTATTTGTTACATGTTATAATTAAGGTTACGATTTAGTCATGGAAGTCGTGGAAGTCACAGCTCTTAGGTCTAGCTCTTATTTTCAGAATCAGTTTATTCCACATTTACTTTACTTAGGGTATTTTGAACAAACTTAGATTGAAGGAATGCTAAATAAGTGAGGGTAATAATTAGGCTTGGTGAGAGTTTAGTGGATAGAGCAGGCGGCTACTGTCAGAACTCCTGAATTTTATTTCCTGCTTAGTTACTGGCTAATTGCACGGGTTTAGGCAAGTTAGTTAGCCTCTCTGTACCTCAGTTAACTGAGTTATATATGGCAATAATTGATGCCTACCTCCTATAGCCGTTGAGGTATAATTTATATGAGTAACATGTTTTGAGGTCCTTGGATGAAGAGGTCTTTATAAAAGCAGTTTCTTTCCCATATCACTTTTTCTTCACATGTGTGCAAGCTAAGGGGTAGTCATTGGTGGACTTCACTTTACGCGAACAGTATTTTTTCTTTTTTAGTAGCCTCTATGTCTTAGTATAAAGCTGAAAGTGTCTCAAATTAGGTTTTAAATAGTTTGATCTCCTTCTTTGAGTGTCTGAATTACTTCTCTGTGCTTTGCCTCCTGCCTCCAGTATCGTTCCATAAACCACCGAGTGGACTCCAAATCCCTGTGGCTTTATCGATGGTATTATTCAAAAATTTGCCAGTGGTGAGAACTTGGTATTCTGTTCTTTTTGTCTCTCTAATTTAGCAGTGGGTTTTGAAATGACTTCTTGTCTCTGTATTTTGTTAGTTTGAGTAGCTAATATAATAATTGTTGTTTTATTGCAAAACAAACTTTTCTAGCAAATCAAAATGAAGAATAAATGTGAAAGTGACGAGAATGGACAGTACCAAGTATTGTAAACTCTTTCTCATGGAGATAGCTCTGTAGAATTCCATGGGGCTAGTCACATGAGTAAAGACTGTTTGCGGGAATTAAGGGTTTGCAGGATCATACAGTTATTCAAACTTGTATTTTGTTACTAGCATTTAATTAAGCAGCAGAAATTGTGTGTCTTTTAGTTCATCTATTTTTCGGTGCCATTAAAGGAGCAACATTTTCCAAGCTGTGATATTTGGTTTGAGGCTGGCCTTTTTATTCTAAATGCAGACAAAAAGTCCTGTACTGCATAGGCGTGTGATATAGTGCTTTCAGATGGTTTCTACTGTATGCATTAAGCTTAATACCATTATGAAATTTGATATCCTTCTGATATCTCACTTAATTTTGTGACCAGTGTCTGCTTCCTTTTATTCCTGTCTTTGTTCCCCACCCTTCCAGGGTTTTGAGTCTCACCATTACTCTAATCCTGGCTCTGGCTTTCATTGAAACCCCTTCTTCGCTCACTGTCACGTCAGATGTACGATATCGTGGCACAGCCTGGGAGCCTCCTTGTGGCCTGACTGAAAGTATAGAGCTGTTTTGTTTCCTCGTCTTTATAGCTGACGTCTCTGTGAAGGTGAGCAAAGTCATGGTCTCTACAGTATGTAAGAAGCATGTGTGCTTGTTCAGCATATTGATGGTAGACACGGTCAAAGTGATCTGTCTGTCCCTTCTTTATATTTTGGGAGATGGTGTGATTTGAAAGAATATTCAGGTTTGCAGGTTTTGAATTTGCGTTGTTTGATTATATCTTAAATTTTGGAAAAAATGCAACTTCACGTTGATGTATAAAAACAGTGCAAAAACACTTCAAAATTAGGGAGATACTAGTCATGCATTTCCAAGAAATACAACCATATTTCCTTAAATTCAGACTGCTGTTCACTGACAGTAAATAAAATGATAGCTAAGGGCCAGATCTGGCTGACCTTGTTTGGCCAGGTATTCTTACTATTTTTGTTAGGGTTGAGAATTGGGCCCTAAATGATCCAGCTTGCTCAGATTCAGACTAATTTCTGAAATTTGAACCCTTAAATGCTTCCTGTTTTTGAAGGATCAGCATTTTGATCACTACACAGATATTTACCATGTGTTTGTTTGTTTGTGTGTGTGTGTGTTTGAGAAGAATTCTAGGAGTCAGTGTAAGGTGTTTTTTCCACATTCCATGGGAAATATTTGCAAACAAAGACTGAGGCCTTGTCACACTGGCAAGTTTCTGTGCAGTAAAGCAGATTTCTGCGTTGTAACTCCCAAGGTGTACACACTGCCAAGCCACTTAGCAAGCAGAAACTGCTTAGTTGCAGCACTGTAACAAAACCACCCTGACGAGAGGTGTATAGCTTTCTGCGCCGGAGGTAGAGCTCTGCAGTGCCAGTGTAGACACCCTGGTTGATTACAGCGCAGCGATTGGCCTCCGGGAGCTGTCCCACAATCAGGGCCGGCGCAACCCATTAGGCGACCTAGGCGGCTATTTTGGGGGTGCCAGCGCCGCGGCCGCCCGTTCAAATTTGGGGGCGGGACCTTCCGCCGCCTAGGGCACCGGAAGAGCTGGCGCCGCTACTGCCCACAATGCTTGTTCTCGCCTCTCTGGTCATCGGTTTGAACTCTACTGCCATGCCCTCAGGTGACCAACCGTCATCCCCAGCTCTTAAATTCCTTGGGAATTTTGAAAGTGCCCTTCCTGTTTGCTCGGTGATGCGTGCAGTGGTCTCAGCACACCTTTCCAGGTGACCATGCCTGCTCCACACCCCAGGCGATCCCCCGCTTGGAGCAATGCCGAGCTGCTGGACCTTATCAACATTTGGGGAGAGGAGGCTGTCCAGTCCCAGCTGTGCTCCAGCTGTAGGAATTATGATACCTACGGACGGATTTCATGATGCATGACAGAAAGGGGCCATGACCAGGACACACTGCAGTGCAGGGTCAATGTCAAGGAGCTGCGGAACGCCTACCACAAGGCGCGGGAGGCAAACTGCTACTCTGGTGCTGTGCCCACGAGCTGCCGGTTCTACAAAGAGCTGGACACGATACTCGGTGGCGACCCCACCTCCACTGCGAAGGCCACTGTGGATACTTCGGTGGCTCGTGTGCCAGTCGAGAGTGGACCGAGCCAGGAGGAGGAAATCTTGGACGAGGATGAGGATGTGGAATGGGACCCAGAGGCAGAGGATGACTTGGAGGTTAGAGATGCATGCAGCCCGGAGATCTTCTCTACCCCGGAGGAGGCTAGCCAGTCACAGCTGTCAGATCTTGGCGAAGCGCAAACAGGAGAGGAGGCCCCTAGTAAGTGGCTTTGATTTTGGGAATCGCTGAAGCGCAAACAGGAGGGTTGCAGAAAGCAGACTTGTGTCTGTATGATGCGCGTACCAGCACATGCCTAGTCTGAGTGGTGGAACAGGGTGTTGATTGACTCCTTCACTTCATGGGAATCTGCCTCAGAGATCTCCAGGAAACTCTCATGGAGATACTGGGCAACCCACTGCCACAGGTTCTTTGGCAGAGCTGCTTTTTTTCTTGCCCCATTAAGGGTAACTTTCCTGAAACACTCTGCTGTCACTTGGGGGACCACTGCTGCACAAAGGCGAGCCACATAAGGGCCAGGGCGGAAGCCGCACTCTTGGAGAAAACCCTCCCTTGATTCCCTGCTCACCGAGTTATTCCTTAAACTATAAAGGCAAGAGGAGTGCGACATTGATCTCGCCACACATAGTAGCTACGACACGAGATTGCTTGTGGCATTCACGGAGGTGCTGACTACAGTGGACCGCCACTTTTGGGCTAGGGAAACAAGCACTGAGTGGTGGGATCACATCGTGATGCACGTCTGGGATGATGAGCAGTAGCTGCAGAACTTTCGGATAAGGAAAGCCACATTCATAGGACTGTGTGATGAGCTCACCCGAGCCCTGTGGCGCAAGGACACGAGAATGGGAGCTGCCCTGTCATTGGAGAAGCGTGTGGCGATTGCACTGTGGAAACTGGCTACTCCAGACTGCTACTGACCAGTTCGGAGTAGGAAAGTCTACCATTGGACTCGTGTTGACGGAAGTGTGCAGGGTCAACACACAGACCACTGGTTTAAAACACAGCCACTATTCACAAACTTGTCACTAACTGGTTGACCCCAGGCAAGCACATGAGCCACAAGACTCCCAAAATGGTGAGTAGCCGCAGGGGCAGGGGAAAGAAGTGTTCCAGGACCATTCTGTACACAGGGCACGTGGCTCTTAGGGAGAGCCAGCACTGTAGGGCGGGGCGGGGGCTTATCATTATTGTCCCCACATTTTCCACAGGCTGTGTTCATTATGGAAGATATCTTGCTGCTGTTAGTGAGAGCGAGCATATTGGTCAACAGTGTGGCATCCATTCCTGCAGACTGAAGAGGCAGGGCGTGTAGTACACAAACTGTTGAAAGATGGTGCCAAATGCGGACGGAAGCACAGGAATTGCTGGGATGCAAAGCAATGCATCACGGGGCATTGGGACAGGACCCAGGATGCCCCGCGGCCCCCTCCGCCTTCCCACAACTCTTAGCGGCAGAAGAGGAAGAGATGCTCTGTGGGATAGCTGCCCAGAGTGCACCGCTCCCAATACCGCTGCAAGTGCCGCAAGTGTGAACACGCTATTGCGCAGGCAGCTGACAGTGTGAACACACAACAGCGGTTTCCCTTCAGTGCTTTTTGAGTGGCGCTGTAACTGCCGGTGCTGTAACTCTGCCAGACATGCCCTTAAAAATAACACACCTTTTACAGTGTATTTGGATCAGTTTCCTTTTCAGTTTAAGTACCCACTCAACTTGTTATGGTTTAACAGTTGTTTAAATTTTGTTTGCCTTCCAGAGTTATTTAATTGGTTGGGAAGAATTTCGGAAAACGAAATGGCTGCTGGCTTATATCCTGACACTGGTTGTTTCCCTTATCGACTGGACTGTGTCACTGAGCTTTTCTTGTACAGAGGTAAGAACTGTTATTGCCTCCGTTCCTCCCCAAACTATCAGGAGGCTTGTGGCAGGAAGGGAATTACTGCAGAGAAGGCCTTTAGGAGGGCCTTTACTGTGTGGTGCCTAAAAATTACAGTGCTGGGTGGGGTGTCTTGCTTTTATTGTCTTGTGTTTGCTGCTAGAGTGAGCATAATGAGACGTTCGGAAACACCTGCTGTAGCAAAGCTAGTCGTTTGCGACTCTTAATTTGAGTTTCTCAATAAAGGATGTAATGCTCTCTGTAAAATGAAATAAAGCTTTGCCAATATAAGTAGTCTTTGTGATAATTTGAATGGAATAGAAAAGAATCTGGCCATTAGCAGAAATTTCATTGTGCAGGAGGAAGAGGACAGAATTTTCCATTGGATTTAACTTTGTAGGATTTATTGAAGGTAGCTGCCCATGGCCAACCCTCCTTTTCAAAATGTCAAGATAAATTAGGGTGTCCCGATTTTATAAGGACAGTCCCGATTTTGGGGTCTTTTTCTTATATAGACTCCTCCCTCCACCCCCGTCCCAATTTTTCACACTTGCTGTCTGGTCACCCTAAGATAAATATAGTGCCAAATCTTGCTTTTTCAGAGGGAGTTGCAGTCATTTTAACCATGTGACTTTACAAGAGTAATATGATCAAAAATCTTGTGACATGCTTCTAAACACACATATCCTAATCATAGTAACCTAGCTTTTCTCTCCTCTTCCTCCCCTGTGCAACAGCTCCCCTGGCTGTAAGTAACTCACACTGAATCATCATCATCATCAATCAGTGATTACAAAATATTCAAATGATCCAAATGTACAGGAAGAGAATGAGGCTGGAGTTTTGCATTTTGTGTTAATGCAGATTCCTGTGCCAAAGCCATTGTCAAACACCACTCACCCGCCCCCGACAAAGCATGTAAACCTTGCTTCAGATCATTTGCAGGAGTAGCCGGGGTTTAACGCAGTGCTGTTAAACTGTTAGCCTCACAATTTTGTAATGCATATTTTAGTGACCAGGATACTGGTGCAGTGGCAAAGAAAGAATTTTTAATGGTGAATGGACATAACAGCTGAACTTGCATATGAAGCAGTAGTGTTCTGCTGTCCCAGCTAGCTTCTTTTTTATATTTTACCTGAGAGACAAGGTGGGTGAAGTAATATCTTTTATTGGACCAAATTCTCTTAGTGAAAGAGACACGCTTTTGAGCTACACAGAGCTCTTCTTCAGGTCTGGGAAAGGTACCGTATATACTCGTTCATAAGCCAAATTTTTTTTAGTAAAAAAGGGAAGCACCAGAGACGGGAGTCGGCTTATGAACGGGTATAGAGAGGGAGAGGTGGGACACAGCCCCTCCCTACAACAGAGGGAGCAAGGAGAGGCAGCAGAGACAGAAGGGAAGAGGCGGGGCCAGTCTCTCCGCTTCTGGCCATGCTGCTCTCCCCCCAGCCTCCAAAGCAGCTGCAGCTCTGGGGCTGGCAGGCTGCAGCCGTGCCACTCGGCCCTGCCCCCCAGAGCAGGCTGTGGTCACACCACCCGGGTGCCAGAACATGCTGCGGCCACGCCACCCGGTCTGGCCTGCCGGAGCAGGCTGCAACCGCGCTGCCCAGCCTGCCGGAGCAGCTCCAGCCAGGTCAGAGACATCCTCCCCTGGCCCTCCCCAGATAAGGTGGGAAGGGATGGGATGGGGAGAGTGTGGGGGTCCTGGACTAGGGGTGGTATCATGTGGGGGATGGTCACAGGGGTTACTCCCCTGACTCCCAGCTTCTCCCCCCCCAAAAAATTTCCCCACCAGTTGCTGTCCCGGCCTGTCAGGGTAAGCAGCTGGTGCACCGGGACACTTTGTTTACTTAGGTTTACCTCCGTGCCTGCGGACACTCGAGGTAAACAAACCATCTCGGCCCACCAGTGGCTTATCCTGATGGCCCGGGAGCCAAAGTTTGCTGACCCCTGAATTATAGGGTCATCTTATGAACGGGTTATAAAAATTTTCCATTTTTACTTATCCATCTTGGGGGGTCGGCTTATAAACGAACCGGCTTATGATCGAGTATATACGGTAATCAGAATGTCACAGCTAAATACAAGGTGGAATAGATTGTTTAGCATAAATAGTTTACCCATATTTTAAGAGACCAAGGTGAAGTGCCAATTAACCTCTCTGCAGTCACAGGACTAAAAAAGAGGTGATTAGTGGGTTACAGATTGGATTTATAGTTTACTATAACAATGTCTTTATTAAGTTTGTGATTTCTAGTGTCTAGCAAAGTTATGAATGAAAGCTCTTCTTTTGAAGATGTTGTGCAAGTTTCCTTTGAGGATGAGGATGAGGATTGAGAGGTCAGATATGGAGTAATCGTTTTGTGAAGAGTGTTCACCCATCGGTGATAGTGTTCTTTGTCCTTTATCATTTTTTGTGTGGGAGTTCTATATCTGACTCATCAGACCTCATCTTCAAAGGAAACTTGCACAACACTTTCAAAAGACAAGCCTGGCAGCTTAAATTCATAACTTTGCTAGACTCTAGAAATCATGGACTTAATAAAGACACTGGATTTATGGTTTATTACAACAATCTGTAACCCACTAACAGCCCCCTGCCCTCTCCCATGACAGGAGTGGTGTTAACGGGCCATTTCACCTTGAATGGATGCTTGAAATATGTGTTAACTACTTATGCTAAACAATCTGTTCCACCTTATATTTAGCTGTGGCACTCAGGCTTTCTATACACTGGCAAGTGAAAGACAAAACTTTTGTCATTCGGAGGTATTAAAAAAACACACACCCCACCCCCGAAAGACAAAAATTTTGTCGATGACAAGCGCTGGGGTGAACAGCGCTTTGTCGGCAGGAGAGCGCTCTCCTACTGACAAACAGCGGCTACACTATGCACCTTTTAGTGGCACAGCTGTGTCGCTAAAATCTGCATAGTGTAGACATAGCCTCAGAGTATGTTTCCCAGACCTGAAGAAGAGCTCTGTGTAAGCTCGAAACCTTGTGTGTCTCACCAACAGAAGTTGGTCCAATAAAAGATATTACCTCACCCCACCTTGTCTTGCTAATATCCTGGGACCAATGCTGCGTACTTTTGAGGTAGTTTTAAATACAACAACAACAACAACAACAAAAAGGGCATCAGACCAAAACCCTGCTTGAGGGAATGAGGTAAATGTCTTGTTGCTGCATCAAGTTAAGTAGTCTCTATATTGGCTAGCAACTGCTTCTGTATCTAGACCGGTGTTAATATTTAGGCCTGGTCTGTACATAGTTTTTGTTCATTTTTGCTATTTCAGATAGGGGTGTGATTTTTCTACTGAAAATTGTATTATAACCTATCGTATTATAACCTATTCTCCTTCTTTTATGGGAATGAGCTATACTGGGATAAACTCCTTTATAGCAGTATAGCTGCATCCAAACTTGAGTGGTGGTGGTGGGCTTGTACTACTTTCACTATACAGGTATAGTTAAAATGGTATAGTTTTTGTGTATAGAAAAGCTTTTTGGGAAAACCCTATGCACCCTAATGTACAAACCCTGGACCCATCTGTCTATAAACTAAATAAAACCTTGTGTGTCTAAAATGCTAGATTTACCTCCGTCCCTCATCCTTGTAGTGATCCTGATAATTTTTCAGTGGCCTAAGGAGTCCTTCTCTGGTTTTGCTGAAGTAAAGACTTAATATTGCTAATGTAAAAAAGGTCTGTAAGGGAGAGGGAAAGCAGAAGTAAAAGATAAATACAGCATGAAAAGTTTTGGACTATGTTCAAATATAATAAAAATCAAATGACAAAACTATTTTCCCCTTTGAAGATCACATTTAAAAAAATTAAAGAATTTGTTTTTAAAAATATTTACATAAAGGCTGATTTAAAAAAAACAAACTAGATTTTTATACATTCCTTTCCCCTGTGCGCAATACAGTTTACCTTTTGTTTGCAGAATAAAACTTGGTAAAATCATATACTTGGCAAGGGATTGACAACTAATGGTTAGAACAAGGGGCTGAGTCAAGAATCCAGGGTTATGGCATGCTCAGCCACTGTTTCACTCTGTGTCCTGGAGCAGGTTATGTATTAGGTGCTTTTGAAAATTCCACCCTTAACCTTTGTGTGCCTCAGTTTACCTGGCTGTAAAATGAAACGAATGATGATTAGGTGCCTTGCAAGGTGATGGAAAACGAATTCATGAGTGTTTGTAAAGCACAATGAGATCCTTGTGTACAAGGGGCTTTAGAAGTACAAAGTGTTCTAATCGCCTTGAGTTATTGTCTGACCTTTGGACTGGGTTTAGCTATTGTATAATAAAAAATTCCTTTTATGAAGTGTCATTATTTCTGGGAACCCATCATTTTCTTAATCTTTTCTAACAAAAATGCCAAAAAAGTTAGTTGTGTCTGCTGTGTGAAACTTTGTAGGGCTCAATACCAAACCCACTATTTTATTTTCACAGACTGTGAGAATAAGACGAATTCTCCGGCCTTTCTTTCTCCTTCAGAACTCCTCTATGATGAAAAAGACATTAAAATGCATCAACAGCACTCTGCCAGAAATGGCAAGGTAGGTAACCGCACAGTAATTTCCCTCAGATCTGTTGCAGCCTGCCTTTTAGGTAGTCTCATTATTCTGGGAGTGTGGAATCTGGACAGGTTCTATGTTGAGAGAGACCAGCTAGGTAAATGATTAGCGGATGAAAGAAAGTCCCTTACAGGAGCAGGCTGTGGCCTACCTATAGCTGGGAAAATTATCTATGCAGTAACTTGAATGTTACCCTAGTGGTGAGGTGAGCTAATTTTGTTCTGTATAGTTTCTCATACTGCGCTCATCCCCATAGTAGCTGAGTGCCTTCCAGTAGTGCATTAAGCTATGTGACTAAGGGTTGGTCTACACTACAGAGTTAGGTCAACGTAACTCTGTAAATGTCTACACTACAATGTTGCTCCTGCTGATGTAAGTCATCCACTACGCCGACCTAATAACTCTACCTCCGCGAGAGGCGTAGTGCTTAGGGTTGATGTAGTCAGGCTGATGCAGTGTCTGTGTAGACACTGTGTTACTTACGTTGCCTGTTGGCTGTCAGCCCCGCACGGGGCTCACAGCTGGATCCCCCCTGCCCCAGGGTCGACAGTCCCAGCTATCAGCCCTGCATGGGGCTCATAGTTGGAACCTTCTACCCCAGCAAGGATGTGTGTGCCCTCCAGCTTTCAGTGCCCCACACAGTTAAGTTGATGGAAGTGCTCCTGGTGAGGACATGCATCACAACAGAGGGGGTGTAGTGTGGACATGAATCACCACAGTAATTACTACAGTGACTGTACATCAACCCATCTTAGGTTGACTTAATTTTGTAGTGTAGATAAGGCCTAAATCTGCACCTGTCATGTGTTTGTTCTCTCATCCTCTTCCTCGGGGAGAGGCGTGTACAGTGGAGTGTTTTGTTTTGGTAGGATTTTAGGGTTCTTTAGGTTGGTTGCTTGTTTTAAATATGCATGTTACTATGCTTCCCATCACAATGGCCTAAGGTTCTCAAAGTTTCACTTCCTTTCTGGGAGCTTGAGGCCTGGTGATTGTGTACCTTATCCTGAGAGTTGTGGGTATGATCACTTCTCAGTATGAGACCACTTGTCTATTTTAAGTCTTGCCAGAAAGCATGTGGTGCCTCTAAAATGAGTAGCAGTACTGATGATTTGTGCATGTGAACGTGTTTGTGTCTCACACTTGTATATAATACTTGGCACTCATAATTTTACATTGAAAGTACTGTTGTGACCGGGGTCCTAGTGGGGAGCCAGCTGTAGTCACTCTAATTGAGTAAACTGCAAAGAATGGGGCAGACAATCCCCATAAAGCTGGTGGATATTCCAATACTTAGATTTACCAAGCCAGCATAAAACAGCTTCTTTATTACCTTACTGGTTACTCAGAAGTCCAAACACCACAGTTCCCTCCTGCTGGTAAAAGCTCACCTTAACTGATCACTCTCCGTATAGTGTGTATGGTAACACCCATTGTTTCATGTTCTCTGTGTATATATATATCTTCCTACTGTATTTTCCACTACATGTGTCTGATGAAGTGGGCTGTAGCCCACGAAAGCTTATGCTCAAATAAATTTGTTAGTCTCTAAGGTTACAAGCCACAAGTACTCCAGTTCCCTTAAAGTGATCCAACCTCAGGCCTCCATCCAGGTACCCACGTCAGATATGATGAAAATTTCTGTAAATCTTATTTCATCATATAAAAGAAAAGGTCCTGCCAATCCCAAAGGACCAGACACATTACCTCCCAGGTTAATGAATGTTTCACATCTTACCCAAATACACGCTACAGCCACTTCTTATTAACTAAACTAAAATTTATTAAAAAACAAAAGAGAAAGAGTATGGTTAAAAGATCAATCTACATCCAGACATGAGTTCAATTCATTGAGGTTCAGATTCACAGTAGAGATGGTGAGCTTTGTAGTTGCAAAGAGTCCCTTTAGAATTCAGTTCATAGGTCATAGTCCAATGTCCAAATCTCATATTCAAGGCGTACCAGCATAACTGGGACCTCAGTCTTGCAACTCAAACTTCCCCTGCAGAAGCTTAAGCAGATCTGAGATGACAGAATCAGACCCAAGGATCTTTTATGCGATTTCATGTCCTCCTTGACAAGTTGGGAGTTTCTCGGGGAACAAAAGGTAATTAGGATGACTTTGAAGGAGGTCCATGACCATACTTAGCTATACGAATTAACATAAGGCCATTTGCTTGTTCCTCCACCATTCACAGTACATTTCAAAGAAAGATGAATTCCGAGATATCCCGTGTTTACAATTCATTTAAATGATATCAGAATACAGCATAGTCAGGGACTGTTGATTACATTATCGACCCTTCTCATACATATGTAAATACACAAAAACACAAATATCATCTCCCTACATGTCTTTTGAGGGTTATTTATTTTGCAGGATGTTTAACCCTTTCTAGCCATGCGTCACACCCCCAACGTGAGACTGGTGTGGAATGGCAAAATTAGAGCTCCTGGATACACCTTAAGGACCTTCCAACATTATTATGAGCTGTGTTTACATTGAATTCTTTATAAGGCCAAATTACTAATGCATGCTTTGGCACCAGCCAAAAACTTAGTCCATACTTTGTGAAACACTCTGGTGAATCCAGGGTTTGCTCTATGTGTTAACTTAACATAGTCATTAATGTTTTTCAAAGAGCATTTACTCTGGCATTCAGCCATGAAGGTTGTGAGATGTTGTACCTCAGTTTCCCTTCGTGCACAGCAGTTCAAGCTTGTAGTGGTTTTTCTGCTGTATACAGTTTCAAGATTAGATACAGGCACTAACTGTGAAATATCAGTATCACCAGGCCTTTTAACATCGTGTGTTTTGTCATGTAATGAAACAGTATAACCATGAAGGCTTTTACAACATAATGAGTTCTTATGTATTACCCCCAACGTGTTCAAGGGTTTTTCCAAAAGACCAGGCACATTGTACATTTTTACAGTTCTTGGTATCAGCAACATAGGCTTTCAGTTTAACCACTTCCTTGGGGTTTTGGTATTTTAGGTTAACCTGTGGCTTTTATTTGCAAGGTTTAAGCCTTCCCTTCCTCCCTGTCTAGTAGGGTCAAAATCTGAACTCTCTTTATAACAGAACCCATTGGCTGGCTGGGTGTGTCCTCTTTTCTACCAACTATATGCAAGTCTTTCTCTTCCCAGTCAGTCAGGTAATTTGCATCAACACAGACACTAGCTTGTTTACTAGTTTTCAGATCCTTAACTGTTACCAATTCCAAGGCTGGACTCTGTCTTAAAGAGATACCATCCATTTTCACTAGCATGTTAGACTCAAGGTTCTTTTGTCCTTCCATAACCAACCTCTGCTTTCACATGGAATCAGATGTCAAGTCCACTAAGAGACCACAAGACATGTCCAAACTGTCTAGAGATGAGAGTTTACCTGCCATTTTCACTCCATCTGAAACCTTCTCAAAGCTATACACACTGGGTCTTTCTAAAGCAAAGTCAGTGGATCTATACACCTCAGAACGACTCCGGCAGTTGGGAACTGAAACAAGTCTCCCAAACAAACTGTTGCTTTCTCTATACAGTGATTCACCCTGAGTTAACTCAATCAAATCACTTCCATACCCATCAGTTGCAGCAAACTGCTTGCAAAAACTACCCTGAAGATTTTTCTCTTCAGGAATCTTTCTAAGCAACAACGCATTTTTTTACAGAAATTCTGCCCTTACCCTTTTCACCTAGGGCTTGCTCTAAAGGAACCTTTTCCTGAGCAACAACAGACTCTTTCTGGGTTTCACTTAAATTCAGAATCACCTCTGTCCCATCAGGAGGATTTTCACAAAACCCCCTTTCAGATAGACTTCATAGTCACAAGATTAGAAGTATTCTCTTCCTTGTTACAAGTTTCCACACTGTCAGTGGGTAACATAGTCAAATCACCTTCATGCTTTCCTTGAGCCCTGGCTATGATATCACCCTAATCAGACAAGGTTGTCATATCTTTACCCAGCAACACACTAGCAACAGGCAAAATAGAAGCACCAGAATCGCTTGGTCTCTGGGAGCTATTTATGACATTAACTGGATGCAGCCTAGTTACAATGTCACCATCCCTAGCAGACACAAATTTAGGAACATTCCCTTCCTGGGCTTTAGTTAAATCCAGATCCAACTCTAGGACAACTGATAAATTTTCAACTAGCATAAACTGAGAAGCACGTTCTGTCTGCTCCACAGACAAAGGACTGGAGAAACATTCCCCTTTAACAGACAAACAGCTTTGGATATCATTTCTCTTGTCCCAGCACACATGGCTGTTCATGGACAATTTCTTGGAGATTGGGGTAGCTCCCTTCATAGGCAAGTCATTACCCCTAACAGACACAGGAACATTTCCTTCACTGTCACAATTCTCCACCCTGATAACAGGTAAAGTATAGGGATACTCATGTTCCACTAACCTTGCCTTCCCAAACTGCTGATTAGACAAAGCCATCAGCTCAGAAGGCTGCCTATGCTTATCTAAACTTCCTTTGCCTTCCCCTGCCTTAACAGATAAACTGCTATTTTCCACAAGTAGTGTCTTATTACACTGAGCTACTTTAAGCACATCACTTTTACCTGGGTCAGGCTTACTTTCCCAAGCTTTACTAGTCAACAATGTATCACTTACTAAGAATGTACCCCTTCCTTCCTCAGTTAGGGCTTTAACCTGATCCCCAATTTTAATTTGCTCTAGAGAAACATCTTCCTGAGCCTTATCTAATGCCAGATTCACTTCTGAGATACCAGACAGACACGCAGACATTTTTTTCATTGTATGCACTGCTTCTTTGTACAGACAAACAGCCATCTTCCTCAGACAAACATTTGGAGAAACCCTCCATAGGCAAATCCTTGCCCCTAATAGACACAGGCTCAGGATTATTTCTTTCCTGTGACTGGTTTATGTCATCAACTTGACTGAACAAAGTTTTAATATCATCCCCAATCAAACGATCCTTAGGAAATAACTTCATTACACCAGCTATAACTTCATGTTTAACACCATTCCATTCATGATGGATTCTGGCTAAAGGCACACTTACAGTAAACTCATAGAGGATTACAATATTCACACTCTATTTGGTAAATAATCTTCCTCTTTGACAAGATCTGCTTTAACAAGAGTGATGTTAGAAGCTGTAATTTGCCCTAAACAGCTTTTACCATTGCCTTTTACATTCTCTGCACAAGTTATGGGGTTACCTTCACCCAAGCTCACAGTAAAAGCATTTACATAAAAGGTGGCAATGTTGGGGTACATTTGATTACACACATCTGCTTAAAGTCAAACAACATACCAACCTTGTTACAAACTGGATAGATTCTATTCCCATCTTTGCTGTTGAGAGGAGCTGGCTTTTCAGGATGATACAGTTCCTGCTGTTCCTTTATTCTTCTGAGTTGGAACTTAAGTCTGTCCACTTCTGCCTTAGCTTCTAGTTCCTGCAATTGAATATATGCCATTCTTTGTTCATGTTCAAAACACAGGCTTTCACTTTCAGCACCTTCTCCTTCCATATCAGCTATTTTTTGCTTTTCTTCATGTTCTAGCTGCTGGTTTCTCACTGCAAGCACNTGGATAGATTCTATTCGCATCTTTGCTGTTGAGAGGAGCTGGCTTTTCAGGATGATACAGTTCCTGCTGTTTCTTTATTCTTCTGAGTTGGAACTTAAGTCTGTCCACTTCTGCCTTAGCTTCTAGTTCCTGCAATTGAATATATGCCATTCTTTGTTCATGTTCAAAACACAGGCTTTCGCTTTCAGCACCTTCTCCTTCCATATCAGCTATTTTTTGCTTTTGTTCATGTTCTAGCTGCTGGTTTCTCACTGCAAGCACTTTCGCTGGGTCTGCTTCCTTATCATTGGCAATTAACAGATTTTTCAGTTCCTGCTCTGGGGCCTTTTGCTTAAAATCCAACCTACTCTGTAAGCACAATTCTTCTGGGCTTTTTCTGTCAGAATCTTGATCATTGGTCTCTCACTGTAACTAAATTTTAACTCTTACACTCTCCAATAACAAAATTAAATTTTGACAAGCGTGTGGTTCTGATCCAAAAACCCAATTAATCTGTGGTAATGTGTATCCAAGCACCACTATGCCACTGTGAGCAGGGTCCTAGTGGGGAGCCAGCTGTAGTTACTCAATTAGGGTGAACTGCAAAGAATGGGGCAGACAATCCCCATAAAGCTGGTGGATATTCCAATACTTAGATTTACCAAGCCAGCATAAAACAGCTTCTTTATTACCTTACTGGTTACTCAGAAGTCCAAACAACACAGTTTCCTTTAAGTGATCCAACCTCAGGCCTCCATCCAGGTACCCACATCAGATATGACGAAAATTTCTGTAAATCTTATTTCATCATATAAAAGAAAAGGTTCTGCCAATCCCAAAGGACCAGACACATTACCTCCCAGGTTAATGAATGTTTCAGATCTTACCCAAATACACGCTACAGCCACTTCTTATTAACTAAACTAAAATTTATTAAAAAACAAAAGAGAGAGAGTATGGTTAAAAGATCAATCTACATCCAGACATGAGTTCAATTCATTGAAGTTCAGATTCACAGAAGAGATGGTGAGCTTTGTAGTTGCAAAGAGTTCCTTTAGAATTCAGTTCATAGGTCATAGTCCAATGTCCAAATCTCATATTCAAGGCGTACCAGCATAACTGGGACCTCAGTCTTGCAACTCAGACTTCCCCTGCAGAAGCTTAAGCAGATCTGAGATGACAGAATCAGGACCGAAGGATCTTTTATACAATTTCGTGTCCTCTTTGACAAGTTGGGAGTTTCTCGGGGAACAAAAGGTAATTAGGATGACTTTGAAGGAGGTCCAAGACCATACTTAGCTATACGAATTAACATAAGGCAATTTGCTTGTTCCTCCACCATTCACAGTACATTTCAAAGAGAGATGAATACCGAGATATCCCTTGTTTACAATTCATTTAAATGATATCAGAGTACAGCATAGACAGGGACTGTTGATTACATTATCGACCCTTCTCGTACATATGTAAATACACAAAAACACAAACATTATCATTATCCCTACATGTCTTTTGAGGGTTATTTATTTTTCAGGATGTTTAACCCTTTCTAGCCATGCGTCATGACTATGTACATTAATCCTCATAACCCCGTTGCATGAGGGGAAACAGGCATCAACTGGTTAAGTGATTTGTCCAGGACCTCTGAGAGAATCTGTTTCAGAGCTGTGAGTAGAACATAGGGAATTCTTGGCTCCCAGTTATGAACTCAAACCATTAGGCTACCTTCTCCCATGATGCATTTATTGCAGGGTGCTTTACTTCAGTATTTTCATTCTTGGGGTAGCGTTAGCAGTACAGATTTTGCATTGTATGTTCTTATTAGAAGCCTTTAACTAGAAATCGAAGTAAGGAGTGCAATCACACAGCATGATGCTTTTTTAAAGAGACCTGTTCCTGCACATGCATGTGTATGGTATATAGACTTTGCTATATCCTCTCACATCTCTTTGATTCACACAGGGCATATTAATCTTAGAATCAAAAATATATACAAACCCACTAAGACTATATATTTTTGCCAAAGAAGGTCATAAGGCCTAATGCTATAGAAACAATCCTCATAATTAAGTGACAGAAGACTATGACCCTGATTCTGAAAAGCATTTAGATGCATGCTTAAGTCCCATTGACTTCAGTCCTGCAGTCAATTTTGATTGAAGTCTATGACACATGCTTATGGGTCCTGAATTGGGATGCTTTTCCAAATGAGGCCTGTATGATTTGTTTGTTACTTTGCTCTAGCTTTTTTTAAAAACATTGATTTTGTTTTGGTATGTGTCCTCTTGTGTTTTAGCAAAAGAACTGATGTCGACATATATATTTTCTCTCTGATAGTGTTGTTCTGCTGCTAGCTGTTCACTTGTGTCTCTTTACCATGTTTGGCATGCTGCTGTTTGCTCGATCAAAGGTAACTAATAACTAACATTTATGCTGTGACAAATCCCAATGTTGTTTTTTCTCGCCTGAGTGGCTGTTGCATATGTTGGTTGTCTGATTAAGCCAGAGAAACTCATTCCCCAAGAACAGATAGGTTCACCAACCTTCTTTGTCAGAACTCTTGGGATAGATTTATAATCTCTTACAGGAGGGTTATTTTTAGAAACTGAATTACAAAACATACACAATCTGATGATTGCTGTACTATATATTTAAGAATGCATTGGAAGGTCACTTCCAAACCAGTTTTAGGGTCTCTTCTTTCTCAATCTCAAAATGCTATATCTCCAAAACTGAACTTCGTCTTCATTTCTGAGCTGTGACTACACTAACTTCCCTACTGCATTTTTTTTATCCTTTTGCCTAGTTCTGTTCATAGCAATCCTGGCTGACATGGTGGTAAAAATGCCAGCAGCCTTATCCATGCAGGACCTTCCAGTGTTGTTACAGTCGATAAAGTTGTACTGGTATTAGCACAGGTGAGAATTTTAAAGTGGGAACAGAAAGGCTAGTGTAGTAAAGGCCCTAAAATCGCATTATGTAAACAGGGCCTTGTGTGTGTATATGTGTGTATATCTATATCTATATCTATATCTATATGAGAGACAGAGAGAGCACCCACAGAGTTGGTGCCTATGGTCTCACTAATCATGGCCTGGGTAAATTTGTTCTTGAGCTTACTTGAGTTCATTTAGAAATGAAGTACCCAGGTTCCAGGTGAGAGAGTGCAAGCAGGCCTATTTCTAGCAATGGGAGAAGCTATTTGGCAGAAGACCTGGGAGATGTCAGAGGGTCTCTGTGCAAGATGGTTGGGGCTTTCTCCCGTATGAAGACTGCGCAAGTGACAACTGTGTTTGAGAATAGTTCTCGGGCTGTGGTTTCAGGGCCTTTTTTAAACACAACTGTCACTAACATGGCTTGTTCTTCAGTGCGGTTAGGGCCCAAGGACCTGTGCATGCTGAAAAACTGAGTGTCAGCTGTTCGTAACTAATAAGACCTGTTTCTGCGTTGTATTGTAGACATGATCTGTTTTAATTGTATCCACAAATTGTTCTACAGCTTTGCCTATAGAGTGCTAAGTTACTTGTTAATCATTTTACCACACCTTGACAGAGGAACCTTAGAATAAGAGTTTGGAAAAGCTATTGTAATTTAGTTTGGAATCATGATTTGTTTCCCATCTGCACTGTAAGATAGAACTGTGTTAGGCCTTGTCTACACTGCCACTTTACAGTGCTGAAACTTTCTCTCTTAGGGGTGTGAAAAAACAGCCCCCTGAGTGCTGCAAGTTTCTCAGCGCTGTAAAGTGGCAGTGTAGACAGTGCTCCAGCGCTGGGAGCTACGCCTCTCGTGGGGGTGGTTTTTTTACAGTGCTGGAAGAGCTCTCTCCCAGCACTGGTGCCGCGACTATACAGCCACGTTAAAGCGCTGCTGTGGCAGCGTTTTAACATTGGTAGTGAAGACATACCCTTAGTGTCTGCAGACTGTGTGGTAATTAGCTTCCCATACAGGCTTGATTTTTGCAGTGTAGATAGGGGCCTAAGATGCTACTGTCTTCAGTAAGGTCTCTTATGTTGGTAATCTTATCATACCCAGAATCCCATTCTCTCCGATGCACCGAGCTGCCCTCTCAGCTTGGAGGGGATGTTCTTTTCATCTTTGTGCCATTATCAGAATTGTTTTAAATTGCTACACTCCCTCTTTGTGGCATTATCTTCCCTCCCACATCCATAGACTTTAGGCAGATCTAAATCCTGTATTAACACTTCTACATCTTGCCGTTTTTAACTATGTTCTTTCTTACATTTTAATGATTGTTAATCAGTCAGATGTCTGCCTGAAGGCGCTACAGCAGCATAACTGATTGATTGTATCAGAACCTTGCATGTAAGTTGCCTACATCTTCTACACTACTCTCACAGCTCTCTTCCACCTTGCTTGGTAGACTTGGCTGTCTGTATTGTATCAAGCAGTGAAAAGGGTTCTTGAGTGATTCTTAACTGATTTTCCCTGGCAAGACAGAGGCTTGTTGACACATCAGCGTTACTTTGGTAATAATATGGGTCTCTGTGTCTAGGATAAGCAGCAAGACAAGGAATGGGTGGGATATTTTCACAATTTGCCAGATTCACTGACTTCACTGCTGGTGCTGCTGACTACTGCAAATAACCCTGATGGTGAGCAATCCATTCCAAAGTCATTCTCATATCCTCTCTCCTATTAACAATATAAAATAGTTGATGGAATGGATTCCATTGCTCCCCTTAATTTACAGTCTGACCACTATCAAATGATCCTAAATATTCTTACTATTCTTCCATATAATGATTCCTTCTGCAATTAGTGAGAAAACTGCAAGGACTGCTCCAAATTTGTGTCCTTTTTAACTCTTTAAAGCCTTTAAAGATTTCTCCAACTTCTGCCCCCATTGAAACAATTTAAACTGTCGTAGTTTCATTGACTTAAGCTATTACAATTACCCCAGCTAATTTGCCCCATGGTCTCCACCTTTACCAGATCAGCATTTTAAGTGTTTGTTTGTTTCAGGCACAACATTCCTAACTCCCATTTGTTTTAAAACTTTTATACAGTGATGATTCCTGCATATTCTAAGAATCGAGCCTATTCTATCTTCTTCATACTCTTCACTGTGTTGGGTAAGTCACCTGTTCTCTTCAGTAACTTCGGGTTTGTACACACTATCACTTACGTCAGTATAACTTATGTCGCTCAGGGGTGTGAATAAGCCACCCCCCGGAGTGACATAAGTTACATCGACCTAAGTGCTGGTGTGGACAGCGCTATATTGGTGTGAGAACTTCTCCCACTGATACAGCTAACGTCTCTCGTGGAGGAGGTTTTATTATGCCGACGGGCGAGCTCTCGCCTGTCGGCAAAGAGCATCTTCACCAGACATGCTACAGTGGCACAGCTGCAGCACTTCTAGTGTAGACTAGCCTGTAGAGTGCTAAATTACTTGTTAATCATTTTGCCACACCCTGACAGAGGAACCTTAGAATTGGAGTTTGGAAAAGCTGTTGTTGTAATTTTTTTCCTGGGATTTATAACCACAATAGTCTTCTTTCTTTGTGTTTCTTTTATTTAAACTTTGCAGTTTTATTTAACTCTCTGAAGTATCTTGAAGTATAGTTTTCATGAAAGATGCTTACAGCAATTTTTCTCATTTTTAGATAGGTTAGTCCATGACCTGTTGTTAGTTCAAACTTTTGTAGAGCCATACATGCAATCTATTGGCAAATTGTATTAGTTGGGCTGGCGGGGAGGGCAAGAATCAGATATTTGTTGTGAGGAAACTAATTGTGTTGAATTTTAGATTCACTTTACCAGCTTACTGTGCAACATATGCAAACATTGTTGTAATTTAATTCTTATTTTTTTCTTTCAAAGTTTTAAGATGTAAAGTTCTAGTCAGTTGAAAAGTCTTCATTAGTTTCTGCATTTACAAATACTTCTGTCTTAAAACCTGACTTCCTGTTATAGCCCTGCTTATTATTTATGGTGTATACTTAAGTGAGCAATAGAAATGTTGAGTTTGATTTTTCTCTTGGTGGCTAATGTAAAAATGTTGTAATGGCTCCTGTTTCATGAGCTAGCAATATTCAAATCCTACAGGTCTGTTGTTTCACCAAAAAATGACTGTGTGTTTAGGTCCAAATTATTCATTGTGTGGCTTAGACTCAGGCAAACGTGATATGATTCAAAGAAACTGAACTAAATGTCCAGCGGATCTCACTATATGTATTTCTTTTCTTAAAGGAAACCTGTTTCTGATGAACTTGCTGACAGCGATAATATACAATCAGTTTCGAGGATACCTTCTGGTGAGTAAAACATGCCTTTTTTGTGTGCTGATAATGTGTTAATCACACTATTGCTGAGCCATAAACGTACAGCTTATCAAGATAGCTCTAAGTCTGAAATGCACGGGAGTGGAGTTTGAAATTAACTGGTATAGTCAAAGCAGCACAACCTCTTTGATTGGGGACACAGTTATAATACTATAAAGGCATGTATACTAGTATAGCTTCTTCCTGTAAGGGAAGAGGAGTAAGCTGTACCCCAGTGTAACACTGTTCTCACACTAGAATTTGTACCGATTTAACTATTGTAAAAAACCTACACCCCTAACCAAAATAGCTGTATCAGAACAAAAACTATGTGGCTCAGGCCTAGGTGTATTACTGTTTACTGTACCTAGCACAATAGATCCCCTTTCTCGGTTGGGGCCTTTAGGTGCTATTTTAATAGATAAAAATAACAACAATAAAAAAAACACTGTTCTATATTTCTACTGCATGATTCAGCATGTGAAATCATCAAGTCAGAAGTGATGACTGGTCCTCACTACAAATCGTGTTACTATAACTTCTGCCTGTAAAGAGAACCTTTTCTCTCCATTTTATTTTTATTTTATGCTTAGATTGTATTGTGGCACATGCTGTAATTTAAAGTGCAAACCACTGAACTTGCTGCAGAACTTGAGTTCCGTGGAAGTGACTAGCCAGTCAATTACAAGGAGACATTAATCTGGCTTGTTGCTGAATCTTCATTGCCCCTTTGCCACCATTTATTCATTGGGTGGTGGGGAGAGTTACTGCCTGAGATGCAGGTATATCCATGGATACTTAAATTCAAATAAAAGGAGTCTATGATATATAAAGAATCAGTCGTACACTATAAACTCCTCTGCACCATAGTACCGGAGTACCTTTCAGTAGTGCATTAAGCAACGTGGGGATTGTTCTTTCTTATCCTCTCCTCTAGGGGAGAGTTGTGTGTTCAGTGTAGTGCTTTGTTTGGTTTGCTTTAAAATGTACATGCTGCTAAGTGTTTATATTGGAGAAGGCAGGTCAAAGAAACATGCCTTGCCCCTGGAGCAGGAGATAGTGAGACTTGTAATGGTCCTTAGCTCCTGGGGGAGTTTGTTGCACAGTCTTGGACGGACCACTGAGCATACTCCGTCTCCTGCACAGACGAGCTTTACCTTATGTGTCAGTGTTGCCCTCCAGGTGAGGTGAAGCTTGGATCGCTTCAGCAGGAAGGGCTGTGAGTGCTAACTCAGAAATGAAAAATCATGAAACGGTGGATACAGGAAGAGGTATTAACACGATAAAGGAATGAATCCCACAGCATTTGACATGTTAGTGTCCCTCATTTTTGAGTCTCTTGCACATTGTACCCACATGTGGTCCTTGGCAGGCTGAGAGAGAGCTATGGGTAAGAGTGAGCCAGTGAAAGGAATAGGGAAAGGCTCTCTCTCCCTCAAACAGGATTGGACATTAGGTTTTACACTCACTGCCTTTCCAGTTGAATGACTTTCAACAGTAAGTGAGGATGCTTGATTTGCAATGTAGGTAGTCTTGGGACTGTTCAAAATTGGTGACATTGAAGAGATAAGCTCTTACCTTACCTTAAAACTAGGGCTGTCAAGTGATTAAAAAAATTAATCATGATTAATCGCACTGGTAAACAAGAATAGAATACTATTTATTTAAATATTTTTGGATGTTTTCCTACATTTTCAAATATATTGATTTCAATTACAACACAATACAAAGTGTACGGTGCTCACTTTATATTTATTTTTTTATTACAAGTATTTGTACTGTAAAAAAACAAAAGAAATAGTATTTTTCAATTCACCTCATACAAGTACTATAGTGCAGTCTCTTTATCATGAAAGTTGAACTTACAAATGTAGAATTATGTACAAAAAAACCTGCATTCAAAAACAAAACAATGTAAAACTTCAGAGCCTACAAGTCCACTACTTCTTATTCAGCCAATTGCTTAGAAAAACAAGTTTGTTTACATTTGCAGGAGATAATGCTGCCCGCTTCTTGTTTACAGTGTCACCTGAAAGAACAGGCATTCTCATGGCACTGTTGTAGCTGGCGTCGCAAGATATTTATGTGTCAGATGCGCTAAAGATTCATATGTCCCTTCATGCTTCAACCATCATTCCAGGGGACATGCGTCCATGCTGATGACGGGTTCTGCTTGATAACAATCCAAAGCAGTGTGGACCAACGCATGTTCATTTTCATTATCTGAGTCAGATGCCACCAGCAGAAGGTTGATTCTCTTTGTTGATGGTTCGGGTTCTGTAGTTTCCGCATTGAAATCTTGCTCTTTTAAGACATCTGAAAGCATTCTCCACACCTCATCCCTCTCAGATTTTGGAAGGCACTTCAGATTCTTAAACCTTGGGTCAAGTGCTGTAGCTATTTTTAGAAATCTCACATTGGTACCTTCTTTGCATTTTGTGAAATCTGCAGTGAAAGTGTTCTTAAAATGAACATCATCTGCTGGGTCATCATCTGAGACTGCTATAACATGAACTATATGGCAGAATGTGGGTAAAACAAAGCAGGGGACATACAATTCTCCCCCAAGGATTCAGTCACAAATTTAATTAACGCATAATTTTTAAACGAGCATCATCAGCATGGAAACATGTCCTCTGGAATGGTGCTTGAAGCATGAAGGGGCATACGAATGTTTAGCATATCTGGCATGTAAATACCTTGCAATGCCAGCTACAGAAGTGCCATGCAAATGCCTGTTCTCACTTTCTGGTGACATTGTAAATAAGAAGAGGGCAGCATTATCTCTATTAAATGTAAACAAACTTGTTTGTCTTAGGGATTGGCTGAATAAGAAGTAGGGCTTAGTGGACTTGTAGGACTTGAAGTTTTACATTGTTTTGTTTTTGAGTGCAGTTATGTAACAAAAAAAAATCTACCATTTGTAAGTTGCACTTTCATGACAAAAAGATTGCACGACAGTCCTTGTATGAGGTGAAATGAAAAATACTATTTCTTTTGTTTATCATTTTTAAGTGCAAATATTTGTAATAAAAAATAATATGCACTTTGATTTCAGTTACAACACAGAATACAATATATATGACAATGTGGAAAAATATCCAAAATATTTAATAAATTTCAATTGGTATTCTCTTATTTAACAGTGCAATTAAAACTGCAATGAATTGCGATTAATTTTTTTGAGTTAATCGCGTGAGTTAACTGTGATTTATCGACAGCCCTACTTAAAACTGCTGCCACCACCTTCTTGAGCATATATCTTGGAAGATGGCTTTTCCATTATCTTTGAATTAACCTGGGTCCTTGCTTTTGTTACCATAGAAGAGCTTTTCCTGGGACTGATTTATTGTATTTTGACGTATAGTACGCTTTTAGGGGGAAAGAGGCTGCCAATCCTAGGCCATTAATTAAGAATACGTCAGGTGGGCACTGTGGGGTTGAGGAGAAGGAAGAATGAATAAGAAATCACAGGCTGGCAGTGACTAGGATCAGTTCTTGGTATCTCCCACAGCATTCACTCTGCTTCCTCTTTCCCCTACCCACCCTCTTAGTTATTTTTCTTTAGAACTGCAGGAGGAGTTCCCACGTAAGGTGAGTGCCTCTTTATACAAGGTGGTTGAGCGGGCCTTTGTACTGCCCATGCTTCCTCTATATTCCTTCCTCAGATCATGATCTCTCCTCCCATAGGGAACAATCCTACCATTTAGACATAGCCCTGCCGAATTCCTCCTGGTGCTCAGAAGTGCACAGGGGAATGTTTCTGCTGCTGTGCCCCTCGTGGAGTGCAGCATACTCCCTGCGATACCCAACTCACTCCAGGAACCTGTGCAAAGGGGATGTTGTTCCCAGGCTCCCACACCCCTTTGGAGGCAATGTGCGCTCTATGGGGAGCAGTCTTGGGCTTTCCTTGGGGGGAGGGGGTCTGTGAATGTGACAGATACAAAAAGTGGGGAAATGCTGTGCATATTCCTTTACTGCTCACCACTCCCCACCTGTCTCAGTTTCCACTACAGAAAGATAGTGGAGAGACGCACATACTGACCATGACGGTTGCTAGTGTGAAAAAGTCTTATATAAAAAAAGTACAGATAAGACAAAAATGGCTGGGGGCCTGCTTTTGGTGGGATCTTAACCGACACTGTTCTTCAACATGGATGGTGGTGCACATTTATGCTTTTGGATACTCTAATACCACTCATCACCTGCACATTCTGGGGTTAGTTCTCCCAAAAGTGTGCTCACACCAATGGAGGCCAGGGCTTGAAAATCAGGCTCCTGGATGTTTATGTGAACTCAGATGGTCCCCCATTTTCTCTCCTTTTTACTGTCCAATCTCAAGGAAGCGGGGGTAGGAAATCTCCAAAACCAGCCATGATTCCTGGGGATGCCAGAAGGCCAGTGTGTTCTCTGGCCAGAAGTCTTGGTCCTGTAGGGAGATTGGGTGGCATTCTTCTCATCTGTACCCTGTCTCCTAGCAATTGCAGGACTCGTATGTCGTCTTTCTCTCTCCGAGCAATATGTCTTCTCTTGGACTCCACTGATCTCAGCCTTGAAACTTTTTAAAGTTACTCTTTAAACTGCAGAGCAAATATACAATTGGACTCTGTAGATGGACTGCTGGTGGCTAGTGGTGGGGGAATTGGCAGAGAGTGGGTGACCTGCCCTTCCTGAAACTCACTCTTAACTGAACTGAAATGGCTCCTTTTGAGGCTTGCAGTTTGCTTTGGTTTGAGAGATGGGCAATGACTCGGGGCACTCTTCACTTCAGCTACGTGAGTTGCCTCTGTAATAGCTACTGAAAGGTAACTTCTCTCCTCTGTATTGTTTTCACTGTATAGAAATCGGTTCAGTCCTCACTCTTGAGGAGACGTTTAGGAATCCGGGCTGCATTCGAAGTGCTGTGCTCCCTGAAGGAGAGTCCTGTCAGTACAAATGAGTAAGTGAAGAATGCCACAGTGTATGTTGCTGTGGGGGAAGAGAGCAATATTTTCCCTCCAGTTGTGTCTATTACTTCTCCTGAGATTCCCTTTTTTGCGGGGGGAAGACAGATTATGACCCATCTGTTTATTTAATGGGCTGTTTTTCCAGCTGCCTCTCTCCTGCACCCTATTATATTATATCCATATCATTTAAACACAGTTCTGAGGCTCTCATTTGTGTCTGTCTTATAGGTTGGGGAAGATGGAAGCCGATTTTTGCTTTCACACCTAATCTTTCATGTCTGTTGTAATTGCTTTAACAAATAAGCACAGGGTTGGAGTTAAGAGCAGCAGTTTGATGGTGCCTTCATGAGAGGCAGGAGAGACAGATTATATTTCAAGATGTCCGTCAGAGTTAATTGTCTCCTTTTTTTTTTTTAATTTTATTTTTAAACAGATTGTGTGTCAGTGCTAATACCTTACTACAAGTGCTTCAAAAAGTTGAAATGGATTCTTGCTGCAAGCAAGCCATCTTGATGGTAGGAATCTGATTTTGTTTGATTAGGTTCATGTCAGTTCTTGTTAAAGGTTCTGGCCTGATAGCCCTGAAGACTGAAGTCTTCTGTTAACCACAGAGCAGGTCTGAGAGTGGTCACATCAGCAGATCTTCTTCCCACTGCCCTGCCAATATTGGAATCCCCTCTGAGTGTGAGAGCAGAGGTCAGGTTGGGCTGCAAGACCATTTATTTCTTGGCCTTCTTGCTGAGACTCTGAATGGTGGTGTGGAAACGGTGTGTGTCCAGTCTGCTCTCAGCTGGTCTTGGACCACCAAACTCATTTCTCTTATGGGTTAGTGAGCAGCTGTCTGATGAAAACAACTTTTGGTCACTACTGGCAAACTCAGTTTGAACCAGTGACCGAGGGCAGAAGGCTTTATTTCTTATTATAACCCCCCAGAGCCATTCAGCCACTTCTTAGTGATGTGCTAGTTTGTTTTCATTAAACATTTTTGTTGCAAATTCTTTTTTAAAACCCTATCTTATAATATCAGTTTTTTAGGATTTTATAATGGAAAAGGGGCAGCTGTGTAAAAATGGTAACTAGATCAGTTGAGCAGACTATTCTCAGTATAGTGTGGCTCTCAAATCTTCTCTGAAGCCATTGACCAGATGTTAGGGTTACTCACTCTTCAGGGTAGTGTGCAGGGAGGGAGGAGTTAGTGTTGTCTCTCCCATGTGAAGGGACAGAGAAAGCAAAGGTCAGTGAAAGATAATGACACTGTCCCAGTGTCAGACTTGCTCATTTGAATGCTTCAGAGCACATTTTAGAGCTAGGAGGAGAGCAGACCTAGATGTGCTAGAACATGGCTTTCTACAGTATTTTCTTCTAGCATTTGAAATGCCCATTTCTAAGGAAAACCAGGGCTAAACTATGGGTGATAGCATGCCCATGGTTAGCTCCTTTTTGGCATTAGTAAGGCTTGTGGGAGGCTTAAGTTAAGCAATGAGGTTGAAAATCTACTCCCTAAAGGCCTGACTTCTGTCACAGTTCAAACTCCAATTTTTAAGAGTGGAAGACGTAAACTCTGATCCAGTGATGGACTTAACAAACCAGCAGTGCATGTGTTCTGTCACAGACATTATCACAACATCTTTAACAATGTGACCTGGTAATGCCTTTGTGACCAGGTGCCTGGATGGGCCACGCTGAGAATGGGCAGACTGCAAGGAATAGGGCAGACAATCCCCCAAACTGGTGGTCTATTCTATAATTAGATTCATAGACTCATAGAATATCAGGGTTGGAAGGGACCTCAGGAGGTCATCTAGTCCAACCCCTTGCTCAAAGCAGGATCCCCAACTAAATCATCCCAGCCAGGGATGACCTTAAAAACCTCTAAAGAAGGAGATTCCACCACCTCCCTAGGTAACCCATTCCAGTGCTTCACCACCCTCCCAGTGAAAAAGTTTTTCCTAATATCCAACCTAAACCTCTCCCGCTGTAACTTGAGACCATTACCCCTTGTTCTGTCATCTGCTACCACTGAGAACAGTCTAGATCCATCCTCTTTGTAACCCCCTTTCAGGTAGTTGAAAGCAGCTATTAAAGCCCCCCTCATTCTTCTCTTCTGCAGACTAAACAATCCCAGTTCCCTCAGCCTCTCCACATAAGTCATGTGCTCCAGACCCCTAATAATTTTTGTTGCCCTCCGCTGGACTCTTTCCAATTTTCCACATCCTTCTTGTAGTGTGGGGCCCAAAACTGGACACAGTACTCCAGATGAGGCCTCACCAATGTTGAATAGAGGAGAAGGATCACGTCCCTCGATCTGCTGGCAATGCAGCCCAAAATGCCGTCAGCCTTCTTGGCAACAAGAGCACACTGTTGACTCGTATCTAGCTTCTCGTCCACCGTAATCCCTAGATCCTTTTCTGCAGAACTGCTGCCTAGCCATTTGGTCCCTAGTCTGTAGCAGTGCATGGGATTCTTCTGTCCTAAGTGCAGGACTCTGCACTTGTCCTTGTTGAACCTCATCAGATTTCTTTTGGCCCAATCCAAAGAACAAAACAGCTTCTGTAACACCACATTGGTTAACAAGAAGCTATATACAGTCCCCTTTAAGCAGTCCAGCCCTTGGTCTCCATTTAGATAGGCAAGTCTAACATAGTGAGGGTTTACTGAAAGCCTGATTCGCCATATGTGATGTTCACCAATCCAAAAGGACCGGACACTTATCCCCAGGACAGTATGAGTCTCAGATCTTACCCAATATTCACGCAGATGCCAATCCTTTAGTGACTGGAAAACTAAAGGTTTAAAAATAAAAGGAAAAAGAAAGAAGAGAGTTGCAGTGGTTAAAAGATCAATATACATACAGATATGTGTAAAGTCCTTAGGTCAGTTTTATAGCAGAGATGGTGAGGCTTCTGATTTGTAGTTTTTCCGGAATCAATTTAAAAGGTTATAGTCCAATAGGCAGTCCAGGAATAGTCTGTTCAAGTTCTTCCATGAGAATTCCAGGGTAAACCTGGAGACCTCAGTCTTATGGCTTAGACCTTCCATGTTAAAGTTTTAAGCAGACCTGAGATGTCAGGGTCAGTTCTGGGGCTTTCCTTTATAGCTCCCAGGCAAGCCGACAAACCTCTTGTCACAGCAAGACCTCCCCTGAAATAGAATAGGCAGTGGAGATTGTTGCTTTGTAGCTAATCTTCTATAGCTGGTACTTCATCATAGCATAGATAATTAAGTTGAAGACAATATAGATAATATGATTAGTTTCTTACCCTATAGTAAAACCTCAGAACACCAGAGTTATGTACTGATAGGTCAGCCACAGACCTCATTTGGAACTGGAAGTATGCAATCAGGCAGCAGCAGAGACCAAAAAGAAAAGTAAATACAGTACAGTACTGTGTTAAACGTAAACTACTAAACAAATAAAGGGAAAGTTTAAAAAAAAAAAAAGATTTGATAAGGTAAGGAAACTATTTCTGTGCTTGTTTCATTTAAATTAGGATGGTTAAAAGCAGCATTTTTCTTTTGCATAGTTAAGTTTCAAAGCTGTATTAAGTCAACGTTCAGTTGTAAACTTTTGAAAGAACAACTGTAACGGTTTGTTCAGAGTTACGAATGTTTCAGAGTTACAAACAATCTCCATTCCTGAGGGTTCATAACTCTGAGCTTCTGTTATATCTTACATCTTTGATCTTAAGGTTAAATGAACCATCTGCATGCATAATATAAAGCAATTAAGACACCAAAGGGAATTAGCCTCTATAACAAAATCACCAGATTAGCTTGAACTTCTAACAATATATAGATAAACACAGATAAATACACTTAGCATCTACCCTTGATTTCTATTACTACAAATAAATGGGTTAATGATTGCTGGTCTAGTACATCTCTTTGAAATTCACATACAAGTAGACTGTCTTGATTACATTTCAACGACTCTTGTTAAATTGTTATGGGTCATACCAAGTTGACTCTTCTGTCCATGTCTCAGCCTTTTCTAGGGACACTCTCTTGCAACAGGTATTGCATATGACAGCTTAGGAAAGTACATTGTTTATGAACATATATGTATGAAACTCTGCATAAAGCCAAATTAAAGACTCTTGAAGTAGATTTAGTTAAAGAGCAGCAGGAGCCAGATGGCACAAATATGCTTGAAATGAAATGGAGGTTGGGGGGGGGAAGTATATTTTGTTTCTCTTGGTTGTCAGTTCTAGTCTCAGTTACTCAGAGCAGGATGTATGCGGGGGAATATAGAACAGAAGGTAGACACCTAAATCCATAGTTAGCCAACTCATGCCAACGGGAGATAAGAACATAAGAAAAGCTGTACCGGGTCAGACCAAAGGTCCATCTAGCCCAGTATCTGTCTACCGACAGTGGCCAATACCAGGTGCCCCAGAGGGAGTGAACCTAACAGGCAATGATCAAGTGATCTCTCTCCTGTCATCCATCTCCATCCTCTGACGAACAGAGGCTAGGGACACCATTCTTACCCATCCTGGCTAATAGCCATTTATGGACTTAGCCACCATGAATTTATCCAGTCCCCCTTTAAACATTGTTATAGTCCTAGCCTTCACAACCTCCTCAGGTAAGGAGTTCCACAAGTTGACTGTGCGCTGCGTGAAGAAGAACTTCCTTTTATTTGTTTTAAACCTGCTGCCTATTAATTTCATTTGGTGACCCCTAGTTCTTGTATTATGGGAATAAGTAAATAACTTTTCCTTATCCACTTTCTCAACATCACTCATGATTTTATATACCTCTATCATGTCCCCCCTTAGTCTTCTCTTTTCCAAGCCGAAGAGTCCCAGCCTCTCTAATCTCTCCTCGTATGGGACCCTCTCTAAACCCCTAATCATTTTAGTTGCCCTTTTCTGAACCTTTTCTAGTGCTAGAATATCCTTTTTGAGGTGAGGAGACCACATCTGTACACAGTATTCGAGATGTGGGCGTACCATGGATTTATATAAGGGCAATAATATATTCTCTGTCTTATTCTCTATCCCCTTTTTAATGATTCCTAACATCCTGTTTGCTTTTTTGACCGCCTCTGCACACTGCGTGGACATCTTTAGAGAACTATCCACAATGACGCCAAGATCTTTTTCCTGACTCGTTGTAGCTAAATTAGCCCCCATCATGTTGTATGTATAGTTGGGGTTATTTTTTCCAATGTGCATTACTTTACATTTATCCACATTAAATTTCATTTGCCATTTTGTTGCCCAATCACTTAGTTTTGTGAGATCTTTTTGAAGTTCTTCACAATCTGCTTTGGTCTTAACTATCTTGAGTAGTTTAGTATCATCTGCAAACTTTGCCACCTCACTGTTTACCCCTTTCTCCAGATCATTTATGAATAAATTGAATAGGATTGGTCCTAGGACTGACCCTTGGGGAACACCACTAGTTACCTCTCTCCATTCTGAGAATTTACCATTAATTCCTACCCTTTGTTCCCTGTCCTTTAACCAGTTCTCAATCCATGAAAGGACCTTCCCTTTTATCCCATGACAGCTTAATTTACGTAGGAGCCTTTGGTGAGGGACCTTGTCAAAGGCTTTCTGGAAATCTAAGTACACTATGTCCACCGGATCCCCCTTGTCCACATGTTTGTTGACCCCTTCAAAGAACTCTAATAGATTAGTAAGACACGATTTCCCTTTACAGAAACCATGTTGACTCTTGCTCAAGAGTTTATGTTTTTCTATGTGTCTGACAATTTTATTCTTTACTATTGTTTCAACTAATTTGCCCGGTACCGACGTTAGACTTACCGGTCTGTAATTGCCGGGATCACCCCTAGAGCCCTTTTTAAATATTGGCGTTACATTAGCTAACTTCCAGTCATTGGGTACCGAAGCCGATTTAAAGGACAGGTTACAAACCTTAGTTAATAGTTCCGCAACTTCACATTTGAGTTCTTTCAGAACTCTTGGGTGAATGCCATCTGGTCCCGGTGACTTGTTAATGTTGAGTTTATCAATTAATTCCAAAACCTCCTCTAGTGACACTTCAATCTGTGACAGTTCCTCAGATTTGTCACCTACAAAAGCCAGCTCAGGTTGGGGAATCTCCCTAACATCCTCAGCCGTGAAGACTGAAGCAAAGAATCCATTTAGTTTCTCCGCCATGACTTTATCAGCATCAAAGTCAATCACACTATTGGTTAAGTGTTTTAGGTACCTATGTTTTGAAAGTTTAGAGTCGAAGGCAGTGGTTCTCAACCTGTTTACCATTGAGGGCTGCATATGCAGCTCTGTGTGTTATGTGGGCTGCATCCAAACAATATATACACTGCCTGTATGGCCCTGAGGATGTCACATGGGCTGCACAGCTGTGTGCAAGCAGGCTGCAGGTTGAGAACTACTGGTCTAAGGCTATGTCTATACTAGAGAGCTTACAGTGGCACCAATGCAGCTGCACCACTGTAAGATCTCTAGTGTAGCCGCTGTGTGCCGAAGGGAGAGAGCTCTCCCTTGACATAATTAATCCACCCCCCAATGGGGGCCCCCTCCCCCCCTTCTGTCTGCGGCCCCACCCCTGTTCCGCTCCTTCTGCCTGTGCCCCGCCCACAGCCCCACCCCTTTCTGCCCCTTACCCAGGGCCCACCCCTGTTCCACCCAGGGTCCCCCCATCCTTCCGCCCTCCCCACTGCAGTCCGCCCCCCCCCCCCGTGCTTCTGCAGGGGACCAGGGTCAGGGTGCTGGAGCACCTATTGTCCCGCCTGCCTGGCGCTACTGCCGGAGAGCGGGTTGGACACGGGGGCTTCCCAGGATGGGGAGCTTCCAACATCCTGCGGCTGCTGCCAGGGACCAGGTTGGAGGCCGGTGGGGGCAGGGGGTGGCTTCCCCCATCCCGTGGCTGCTGCTGTGGAGCGGGGTTGGGGCGTGGGGGCTTCCCATGCCCCACCTGCCCGGTGGCCAGAGCCCCTGGGCACAGGCCCCATGGGCCCAGTGGCTAATCCACCACTGGTCCTAATCCAGTGCCTTGCCTATTGGAGCCTGCTGCCTCCCTGAGTACTGATAAAGTCTTCAGGCATCTGCCCTCCCTACAGATATATTAAACACAGATGTTGATTTGTGTTTCTCTTGTATGTAAAGACAGTTCGGTCATGCCCTCATGGCATACTGTCAGCTGCCCTGTTTCAGAAACTCTTTGATGAACTCGACAAAGATCCTGTTAAACAGGTATGTGCATGACAATTATTTATATAGCACTGTTAATCTGTGCAGCTCTGTACAACAGTAAATAGCAAGCTTTGTCTGTGAAGACATGAAATTGAGCAGACAGTACATGTATATGGAGCGGTGAAGAGTCATTGATTACACGGTGTGTTCACTGTTATTATTCCTAAATGGTTTTTATAGTGGCAAATTCCATTGGTTTTCAATCAGATGGCCACTTTTAAAGTGTTGAGCCTTAAAACATTAAACTTATCCAAACAGAAGCCAAACAAAAATGTTTGTAATGCTTCTTATCTTGGGAATTCTTAAGTGATTCGACTAAGCAAAATGGGTGTAAATTTTCCTATATTAGAAGATACGATTAGTAATAAGCAAGTGGAAGATGAGTTGGAGAGAGACTTCACATTTCCCCAAAAGTTCGTTTGTAAGTTAGCTGTTCTCTCTTATAAGTGCAGGAAACTCAAACTACCATGTATAAATTTCATGTTTAAGTGACTGGACTGTGCTAGAAGAATTAAACCATTTTACATTAAAAATAAATAAATCTGTCAATAGCATTACATCAAAGAGCATTGATTCAGTCTCCTCATCAGTTGGTCTCTAGACCAAAAAATACACTAGAAAGGATCAATACTGCAAATGTATAAGTATTGTTTCCATGGAGGATTAACAAGAAGATGAGCATATGGTGCATTATTATTTAAACACCATTTTTGATCGTTAGAAGTGCGTGGGGGAATTAAGTAAAAGCACACATGGTAAATAGGTTTATGATGAAATGTGTGAGGCATTTTACAAGTTTTACCACCATGAGAAAGTCCCATTTTAAGGTAATTCAACTTTATGTGTAGAACAGGCTTTAGGAACAAATTCAGTCCTGCCATAAATGTATGCAATGTCTCTGAAATTTGAGCTCTGTGGAGTTTTGCTCCCTGCTTGCATTGGGGATGAGTTTATCCTTTATTCTTCTCTTAAATTGGGCCTTTCTCCCTATTCCTTCTAACAACTGTTTTAGACTCTGAATCTCAAAAATGACTGTTCTTTTCTTTTCTTTTCAGCATCCTCCCAAACCGGAGTACCAGTCTCCTTTTCTGCAGAAAGTGCAGTTTGCTTTTGGCCATCACTTCTTTGGCTACTTAGGGAACGTTGTAGCATTAGCAAACATTATTTCTATATGCGTAAGTATTGAGTTTTGCATCAGAAACAGAACAGGATTTAGTTTTGTACATTACTCTGCATTCCCACCACCACCTTGTGTAGAGGTCTCTATTATGCATTGTTTAATCTTGTCCAGAATATTTAAAACTAAGGAATAATTTCTCTGTTTGGAAAGGAGTCTGCAGAGTATAATAATAACTAGCTCTTGCATAGTACTTCTAATTAGTAGATCTCAAAGTGCTTTACAAAGGAGATCAATATCATTGCCCCCATTTTACAGATGGAGAAGCTGAGGCACAGAGAAGTGAATAAGCAATCTTTTTTTTTCCCTTAGTTTTTAAAGTGCCCTACTATCTCAGAGCTGGGGGGTGGGCGTGGGGAGGAGCCCATCTTGATTTGATGTGGTGCATTTTTGCTCTCTAGGGTACAGCAGCCAACTGTAGATTCACCAGAGGTTTTTTGTTTTTCCAGGTCATCTTGGTAATGGATGCAGATAAGCAGCTTTCTGAACGGGATGACTACTTCTTGGGGGTAAGAAGTATCAATGTCTTATGTGGTTGCTATTGCTCCTCAAAGCTTAATTCTAAGGATGTTCTTCATTTTACACCTTCTAGGCTATAAATTGTTTTTTTATCCTGTACTATCTGCTGGAAATGCTGCTGAAAATACTGGCAATGGGATTTAAAAGATACTTATCGTACCCAAGCAATAGATTTGATGGACTTCTGACTGTAATTCTGCTGGTAAGTTCATGGGTAACTTCCACTAAGTTCTTGAAAGTGAGTTTCTAGGATGACCCAGATCTAATGTCAACTTTATTTGGTTGAGTCAGAGAGATGACGATTTATACAGTCTTGGCACACGTGAGAAACTGATCAATACATTTTCATATTGAAATTAAATTTTGTCTTGATCCTTGTATCTCAGAACAATGCAGAACCTCTACTCTGGGATCTCTTATATGCAGCGCACTCTTCGTATTTTACCCTTCATTTTGGAGATAGATATTTGGAGTTGTGAGCTTCTCCATACACAGCCTCCTCAGTGTTAAATCTGAAGAGCTCAAGTCTCTCAAACAAAAATAACAGTAAGAGGAGCTATTGCATTTTACATAATCTGTAATAACCTTACCATTTGGGTGGGGAGTAGCAGACTAATCATTCATGTAGTTATTTGATGAAAGAAGGGAATTCGCTGGACAGCTGAGACCAGCTTCAAGCCTGGTGTAATGGATTTACACTTCCTTAGACCAGATTTAAATTTGGTATTCTGTGCCCACTTAAGAGCCACCAGTTGCTTTTTTGCTTTTTGCCCAACTATGTTTATTTAGATAGTTTTTGCCCAAGAGGCCAACAGGTTGGTGTTTAAATTTTTGGCTTTAGAACAAGAAGCCTTTTCCAGTTTAATGTGGGGGGAGGAGAATTAATTGTTCATGCACACTGGATTTAAATGGAGAACATTCTTCAGTTGCCTTTTGTAATCACCCAGACTGGGGAGCTGAAAGAAGTTAGGGCTTAAATCCCATTCAAATACAATAGAATCTGGGCACCTTTCTTAGGCTCCTCTGAAAACCTCCAATTCTTAATACCCTGTAAGATCTCTTAGTAGAACAGTAGTAAAAGCCTTTGTTTTGTTTATATTTTCAAAGTTGTTTCACTAATGGTATTCTCGAAGACTAGGTGAAAAATTCTAACTTATTCTAAATTCTAAAACTTGCCATTTTCAACTTGGATTCCATAGAATTAGTTTCTCTGAAACTATTATTGCAGTTCTGAAACTGCTAATCTGCCTGCTGCTAGGTCCTATACCTAAACAAAATCCTGCATGCACTTTAACTTATTTCTGTACAAGAAGTAAGTTTTACTTCCCACCACTGGATTTGGGTGGGGAGGCAGGAGTAATTTTATGATCTGGTAGCTGAAATTGACAATTACCTAGCTTTATAGCAAGTCAAATTAGTGACTAAAACTCTTGTCGCTGTCCGTTTGGAAGTTTGAGGTCAAGTTCTTGAGACTTTAATTCACAAAACAAACATCAGAGTTGCTGCAGTTTTGCCTCTTTTCTTTTGTAATAAAAGGTTTTGGAGGTCTCAACTTTTGCTGTGTATGGATTTCCTCATCCAGGCTGGTATGTATTCTTCATAAGCATTTCTAGCTCTTCTGAAAATTATAGCATAAGGAAACTAACTGGTGTTGGGACTTAAAAGATCCTGGTCAAAAATTGCATGGCTCACATGTACTCTCTTTGGTCCAGTGTCCAGGGACAACTATTTATAAACGTTGGTTGTTCTTATTTTTCAAACATGATACACATTAGGTATTTGTCTACATATGCCTGCTGTAACTTGCCAGACCTACTAAAAAAAAACCTGCCTACCATAACTTGCCAAACCTGTTAAAAGCTACTTCAGTAATTCACCTCTGCAGTCACTAGAGGTCAGGCAATACAGAGAATTGGGAGAATACTGTTCTGTTAGATCTCTGACAGAATTCGAAAAAGCTATTCTGCTGTTCTGAGAGAAGGATGAGTATATGTACCGTGAGGGCTGGCTTAGAATGAAAGCAGAGCAGACTTGGAGAAATAGCTTGTGTCCTTATAGTGCTTTTCTAAAAGTATATGAAATGAAATGTAATGTAGTGCAAACATTAACTGGTGCTAACCTTGTTCTGTTTCTGTAACAGGCTACAGTTAAACCTAACTGTATAGACTCTTATCACAACTTTCACTGTAGCTTTAAGTTTGAGTTTTGTTGTAGAAATAAGTTGATGTAGATACAGAATTTCTCTCATCTCTCTCTGTGTATTGGAGTAAAAGATTTTTAAAATATATGCACACAGTAACCAAGCAGTGGTTTAATTACTGCTCTTTGCTTCTCATGGCTCTTGAGTTAAGACTGTTCAGTGGCTCTTTTCCCTTAAGTAGAAGAAAAAGAATCATAGATGCTCCTTTAAAAATGGCATGCTGCTGCAGCTGACTCTTGCTTTAAACAGTCATACAAGTGATCTGCTTCCACTTACTTTTGGAAAAAGAGTCTGCCCTCCATCTTCCTGTGACAGTCATTTGTAATGCACTCCGGCACTTACTTTCTTCCCTTTGTGTTGAAGGGCCAACTTTTAAAAGAAATTTTCATTTGAATTTTATCCCACTTTAATGTAGGTATTTTCTGAGTCTTATTTCATATAGCAGTCTTTGAGTGGCACGAGGTAACTGGTAATTAGCTGTCATAGCTAGAAAAACTGTTTCGTTTGGAATGACATATCAGAGTTAAACGTGATGGTTGGATAAGCTCTGTCAGAAGGATATTAATAGCTGTGAACAAGCTATTTACAGTGGCTTCTCTGAATTTAATTAATTTCCCATACAAATTCATCTGATAAATTTGGGCTTAACTTTGCCCTTTGATTTGTGAATGCACATCATTATTATTTGATATCATATTTGTATTGCAAGAGCATCCACAGGCACCAGTCAGGGATCTGAGGCACTATTGTGCTAGGCACTAACACACCCACCCACCACAGAGTGAAAGGAATGTCCCTGCCCCAAAGAACATACAACCGAGGTGGATCAGAATGAATCTTGAGATGTCCGTTACAGTGTGTTAGCTGATTGTTGGGTCTGCATTGGTATAGCTACATTGCAATAAAAGACCCATGGCATGGCCATGGATGGCCCAGGTCAGTTGACTCGGGGTAAGAGAATATAAAATTGCAGTGTACCTATTGGGTTCCGGGAAATGGGCGGGCGGAGCCCGCCCACTGCTAAAGGATCCCCCCCCAGCCTAAGGGGGGGACCCACAGGACCGGGAACCCAAAAGATTCCGGGGGACAACTAATAAAAAAAACAGGAACAGGAGTGAGGTCAAAGGGTCAAAAGAAGGGAACCTGATTGGTTACACCTGCAGTGTAGATGTATGGTCTCAGGTTGGAGCCCAGGCTCTGGGACCCTCCCCGCTCATGGAGTCTCAGACCCCAGGCTCCAGCCTGAGCCTGAACATCTACACTGCAATTTTATAGCCCCACAGCCTGATCCCTGTGAGCTGACCCAGGCTCTGAGCCCTGTGAGCTGACCCACAGCCTGAGCCCTGTCAGCTGACCCAGGCTCTGAGACTTGGTGCTGTGAGTTTTTTATCACAGTGTGGACATAACTGGCAGTGTATTAAAATATTTCCAGACTGTGCTGGGATTTCTTAGTTCTTGCTTTAGGATTTGGATTGAGTATCTTTGTTACCTGAATCATGGCTTTGGAATTTTCACTTATTTGTTGGAGAGTTTCCCGTTTTCTAGTAGCCTTTTTCCCTCCCAGCAACAGAAGCACACAATGTTCCAATGTAAAAGCCGACTATTATTAGCACTGAGTTTTCAAATGTGACCCTGTAATGTGCAGAATGCTGTTTTAGTTAAGCAATAAGGCATGGCAGGATGTATGATAATTTGTGTGAATTTAGTGTGTAGTTTGAAGCCTGAGTGCAGCAAAACCAATTCTATTAGTGTATTAGTAGCCAATAATGCACATCCCTTCTGTAACTACACTACTCTGGGATCTCTTATATGCAGTGCACTTTTTGTATTTTTCATTGCTATTCATCGACTGTGAAAGTCAGTTACTACTTGGAAGGATAAAAACAAATCCTTATGAGTAAGGAATTATCACTGAAAATAGTAGAAAAGTTTTGAATGTGATCGATGCTTTTCTTTTTCTTGGAATATTTTAATTAAAATATCCTATAAGATCATGAGGTCTGCCTGCTATCTACACACTTTTTTAACATGGACTTTAGAAAAGGAATCTAAATGGGTAGAGCATTCTGCCAGTCTATCAGTAATGAAGTGCACTGCCATGACTCTAGCTTCTCTCCTCCCTTATGAGTTAGTAGTAGCTGGGCTCAGCATGGATGCAGCATACTCCTAGACAGGTTCAGGTTTCCAAAGGGACTTCCATCTAACCTATTTCTTTCACTTCCATCCAGAGAATTCAAACTACACAAAGTCAATCTCCTTTGAGGAGACAGGAGAAGGGCTGTCTGGTAGAAACAAGATCAGTTGACCAGGCATTTCAATACACATTTAAACAGCTAGAGATGCATGTATGTCATGTCCGCATTTAAAATGGTAGCTTAAGTGTCATTAATGTTTCCTGTGGCTGAGACTCCTGTCAGGTAAATTCTCAGCTCTGTAACTGTCAGCATTAGGTTTATAAAGAGATTATACATGATGAAATAGAACTTCCTTTTTCTAAAAATTATTAACCCACAAATGCTCAGCAAAATTTGTGAAGAACAAATACAAAATTATCACCTGTTGCTTCTCTGTTGTGGTTTTTTTTTTTTTTTTTTAATGTCACTAGCTATTTCTCTAATTTGTTGCATTATTCATGTGTGTTTCGTAGGAGACCCGAAATGATGGGGTTGCTGTCTCTGTGGGATATGGTGCGCCTGGTGAATATGCTAATTGTATTCAGATTTCTGCGGATTATCCCTAATATGAAGGTGCGTGTGCCTTGCTTTTTTCTCACTTTCTGAATTCTCGACTAGTCCAATGATAAAACTTCCTAGAACCTTCTCAGAATAATAACCCTTTTCATCGCGAATGGGCTTGAATTGCATTGAAGCGGCATCGGAGTTGGGTTTACAACTTGGAAACGCCTCGCTCTCAGTCCCCTTCCAGCATGTGGAGTGATGTGGGGGCGGGCTATATACAATGATCTGCTGGTTTGGATGTGGCCCCGCAGCCACCAGTCGCCCATCTCTTTTTATGGCAGTGATCGGGGGCCCTGCCTAAGATGGGGGCCTGTGCAAGTGCACCGAGTTGCCCATTGGTTAATCTGGGCCTGAGTGTAGCTGTGGCAGCATTGGCTAGCTACTCAAGTAAAGTCCTGTGAGAGAGCCTAGGTACCTACTCAGGCAGCTACCCGAGCTGCAACTAAGTTGCAGTGGCCACACTGCTATTTTTAGCACACTAGTTGGATGGAACCTAGCACACACGTCTGCCCTGAGGTGGAAATTCCAGCTGCAGTGTATACGTACCCTATAAGTGACCTTTTGTCTTGTCTTACGTTTCCCCTCTTGAACACCTGAGTGGGTACAACTAAAATGAGGAATTTACAAAGTTTCTAGGTGCTACGCTGGCTCCCCCGCCTCATTTCTTTAACAAGCCCTGTGTTTGAGGGCCTTGTATGGGGATTTTGTCGTTCATATAAACCAACCTAGGATGAGACAACCACTTTATTTTCACTTGCAGTCTAGGTCAGGATTTGAACGCAGATTCACAAAGGTGAAATGCCCGTGCACTTATCCTTGTAACTGAAATTACTTCCCACATCCTCATACCCAACCCTACCTACTTATAACCCACGCCCAATTTCACAGAGCTCTTCAGGTCTGGGAAAGGTACTCTGAGCTGAAGAAGAGCTCTGTGTGGCTCGAAAGCTTGTCTCTCTCCAACAGAAGTTGGGCCAATAAAAGATAATACCTCACCCACCTTGTCTCTCTTATTTCAGGTTTGTATCAAGTGATGCCAGTATTGACCATTGATGATAGTATAGTGTTGCTCTAAGATTGAGTCCTTCTAATTCTCTTAGCACTCTGGTCAGTTGAAAGCTTTGGTCCTGGACAACAGAGGTTAGTGCATAGCAAGTGAGCCTGCTGTAGAAAGGCAAAAACAGCCAACATTTGGAGCTGTACACCTGGAAATAGTGAAGCTACTTATAGCAGTGGTGAGCTCATATGAGGGACAGATCAGCCAAGGAACAATCTGGCTCAGCCTTGTTGCGTGTCATATCCATATGGTATGCTCAGCTAGTACCAAACTGTAGACTGCACCTGGGAAGGAAGCGGGCTTGGGTAGTTCCAAGAGAGACATTACCCCATTCAGAATTGGGTGAGGTCTCTCTGGCTGCCTAGGCTGGGAGATCCCTGGAGCCTTTGCATCCCAGTTCAGTAAAACAAACGTTTAGCTAAAGTCAGGGTGAAGTGCAAACTGGAAAGTGAGGAAGTGTGGTCTAATGGTTCAGACATGGGATCAAGAGTCAGGAGTTGTGGACTCCATTCCTGGCTCACTTACAGTCACCGTCTGACTTTGGGCAAGTCACTTAAGGTGTTTGCCTCAGTTTCCCAGTCTGTAATTGTGACAGAAACGACAATTTCCTGCAGTATCCTTGACTATTAAATTTATGTATTATTCTGGGCTGGGATTGTATATAACCCTTTGGGCTGGGGGAGAGGTAACCTATGTAACTACTGGAAGTACAAAAGACTATTGAAAATGTGCCAGACAAGTGTGGACTTTTGGGACAATAAGTGTTAAGTGGATTTTCTGGGGTTTCGCTAGGGAGAGGTTAATGCAAATTCCCCAACTCTGGGTATGCAAAACCCCAGCCTTTTGAAGTTTTTCCCTGAATGGGTGTTTGCTGATTTACCTGTTACTGAAGGCCAAGGTCAAATGTCCAACCCAGTTAAAGAAACGGTTGTTCTGCCCAGTCGGAGGGG